>BPLQ01008077.1:570513-606470 GCA_021605075.1 Caerostris darwini | reverse complement strand
TACGTTAAGTAATGAATCTGAACATTGTAAATATATGATTTGCAAACAAAAATCTAAGTGATTTTAATAAATCTAATCCATGCATTAAACAATGCACCTTTGAAGAAAAACAATTAAATAATATAAATGAAAGAAACTCGAAGTAAACTTGTGTACATTTTAAGTAAAACTTTAATAATATACGTTAAGTAATGAACCTGAATATTGTGAAATATATGATTTGCAAACAAAAATCTAAGTGATTTTAATAAATCTAATCTATGCATTAAACAATGCACCTTTGAAGAAAAACAATTAAATAATATAAATGAAAGAAACTCAGAAACAAACTTGTGTGTACATTTAAGTAAAACTTTTAATAATATACGTTAAAATGAATCTGAACATTGTGAAATATGATTTGCAAACAAAATCTAAGTGATTTAATAAATCCTAATCCCATGCATTAATGTGAAGAAAAAACAATTAAATAATATAAATGATCACATTTTAAGTAAAACTTTAATAATATACGTTAATGAATCTGAACATTGTGAAATATGATTTGCAACAAAAAATCTAAGTGATTTTAATAAATCCCTAATCCCATGCATTAAACAATGCACCTTTGAAGAAAACCAATTAAATAATATAAATGAAAAAACTCAAGTAAACTTGTGTACATTTTAAGTAAAACTTTTTAATAATATACGTTAAGTAATGAATCTGTGAAATATATGATTTGCAAACAAAAATCTAAGTGATTTTAATAAATCCTAATCCCATGCATTAAACAATGCACCTTTGAAGAAAAAACAATTAAATAATATAAATGAAAGAAACTCAAACTCAGAATTTTAAGTAAACTTGTGTACATTTTAAATATATGTAAAACTTTAATAATATACGTTAAGTAATGAATCTGAACATTGTGAAATATATGATTTGCAAACAAAAATCTAAGTGATTTTAATAAATCCTAATCCCATGCATTAAACAATGCACCTTTGAAGAAAAAAACAATTAAATAATATAAATGAAAGAAACTCGAAGTAAACTTGTGTACATTTTAAGTAAAACTTTAATAATATACGTTAAGTAATGAATCTGAACATTGTGAAATATATGATTTGCAAACAAAAATCTAAGTGATTTTAATAAATCCTAATCCCATGCATTAAACAATGCACCTTTGAAGAAAAACAATTAAATAATATAAATGAAAGAAACTCGAAGTAAACTTGTGTACATTTTAAGTAAAACTTTAATAATATACGTTAAGTAATGAATCTGTGAAATATATGATTTGCAAACAAAAATCTAAGTGATTTTAATAAATCCTAATCCCATGCATTAAACAATGCACCTTTGAAGAAAAAACAATTAAATAATATAAATGAAAGAAACTCGAAGTAAACTTGTGTACATTTTAAGTAAAACTTTAATAATATACGTTAAGTAATGAATCTGAACATTGTGAAATATATGATTTGCAAACAAAAATCTAAGTGATTTTAATAAATCCTAATCCCATGCATTAAACAATGCACCTTTGAAGAAAAAACAATTAAATAATATAAATGAAAGAAACTCGAAGTAAACTTGTGTACATTTTAAGTAAAACTTTAATAATATACGTTAAGTAATGAATCTGAACATTGTGAAATATATGATTTGCAAACAAAAATCTAAGTGATTTTAATAAATCCTAATCCCATGCATTAAACAATGCACCTTTGAAGAAAAACAATTAAATAATATAAATGAAAGAAACTCGAAGTAAACTTGTGTACATTTTAAGTAAAACTTTAATAATATACGTTAAGTAATGAATCTGAACATTGTGAAATATATGATTTGCAAACAAAAATCTAAGTGATTTTAATAAATCCTAATCCCATGCATTAAACAATGCACCTTTGAAGAAAAAACAATTAAATAATATAAATGAAAGAAACTCGAAGTAAACTTGTGTACATTTTAAGTAAAACTTTAATAATATACGTTAAGTAATGAATCTGAACATTGTGAAATATATGATTTGCAAACAAAAATCTAAGTGATTTTAATAAATCTAATCCCATGCATTAAACAATGCACCTTTGAAGAAAAAAACAATTAAATAATATAAATGAAAGAAACTCGAAGTAAACTTGTGTACATTTTAAGTAAAACTTTAATAATATACGTTAAGTAATGAATCTGAACATTGTGAAATATATGATTTGCAAACAAAAATCTAAGTGATTTTAATAAATCCTAATCCCATGCATTAAACAATGCACCTTTGAAGAAAAAACAATTAAATAATATAAATGAAAGAAACTCGAAGTAAACTTGTGTACATTTTAAGTAAAACTTTAATAATATACGTTAAGTAATGAATCTGAACATTGTGAAATATATGATTTGCAAACAAAAATCTAAGTGATTTTAATAAATCCTAATCCCATGCATTAAACAATGCACCTTTGAAGAAAAAACAATTAAATAATATAAATGAAAGAAACTCGAAGTAAACTTGTGTACATTTTAAGTAAAACTTTAATAATATACGTTAAGTAATGAATCTGAACATTGTGAAATATATGATTTGCAAACAAAAATCTAAGTGATTTTAATAAATCCTAATCCCATGCATTAAACAATGAACCTTTGAAGAAAAAACAATTAAATAATATAAATGAAAGAAACTCGAAGTAAACTTGTGTACATTTTAAGTAAAACTTTAATAATATACGTTAAGTAATGAATCTGAACATTGTGAAATATATGATTTGCAAACAAAAATCTAAGTGATTTTAATAAATCCTAATCCCATGCATTAAACAATGCACCTTTGAAGAAAAAACAATTAAATAATATAAATGAAAGAAACTCGAAGTAAACTTGTGTACATTTTAAGTAAAACTTTAATAATATACGTTAAGTAATGAATCTGTGAAATATATGATTTGCAAACAAAAATCTAAGTGATTTTAATAAATCCTAATCCCATGCATTAAACAATGCACCTTTGAAGAAAAAACAATTACATAATATAAATGAAAGAAACTCGAAGTAAACTTGTGTACATTTTAAGTAAAACTTTAATAATATACGTTAAGTAATGAATCTGAACATTGTGAAATATATGATTTGCAAACAAAAATCTAAGTGATTTTAATAAATCCTAATCCCATGCATTAAACAATGCACCTTTGAAGAAAAACAATTAAATAATATAAATGAAAGAAACTCAAGTAAACTTGTGTACATTTTAAGTAAAACTTTAATAATATACGTTAAGTAATGAATCTGAACATTGTGAAATATATGATTTGCAAACAAAAATCTAAGTGATTTTAATAAATCCTAATCCCATGCATTAAACAATGAACCTTTGAAGAAAAAAACAATTAAATAATATAAATGAAAAACTCGAAGTAAACTTGTGTACATTTTAAGTAAAACTTTAATAATATACGTTAAGTAATGAATCTGAACATTGTGAAATATATGATTTGCAAACAAAAATCTAAGTGATTTTAATAAATCTAATCCCATGCATTAAACAATGCACCTTTGAAGAAAAAACAATTAAATAATATAAATGAAAGAAACTCGAAGTAAACTTGTGTACATTTTAAGTAAAACTTTAATAATATACGTTAAGTAATGAATCTGAACATTGTGAAATATATGATTTGCAAACAAAAATCTAAGTGATTTTAATAAATCCTAATCCCATGCATTAAACAATGCACCTTTGAAGAAAAACAATTAAATAATATAAATGAAAGAAACTCGAAAAACTCGTGTACATTTTAAGTAAAACTTTAATAATATACGTTAAGTAATGAATCTGAACATTGTGAAATATATGATTTGCAAACAAAAAAAATCTAAGTGATTTTAATAAATCCTAATCCCATGCATTAAACAATGCACCTTTGAAGAAAAAAACAATTACATAATATAAATGAAAGAAACTCAGAAGTAAACTTGTGTACATTTTAAGTAAAACTTTAATAATATACGTTAAGTAATGAATCTGAACATTGTGAAATATATGATTTGCAAACAAAAATCTAAGTGATTTTAATAAATCCTAATCCCATGCATTAAACAATGCACCTTTGAAGAAAAAAAACAATTAAATAATATAAATGAAAGAAACTCGAAGTAAACTTGTGTACATTTTAAGTAAAACTTTAATAATATACGTTAAGTAATGAATCTGAACATTGTGAAATATATGATTTGCAAACAAAAATCTAAGTGATTTTAATAAATCCTAATCCCATGCATTAAACAATGAACCTTTGAAGAAAAAACAATTAAATAATATAAATGAAAGAAACTCGAAGTAAACTTGTGTACATTTTAAGTAAAACTTTAATAATATACGTTAAGTAATGAATCTGAACATTGTGAAATATATGATTTGCAAACAAAAATCTAAGTGATTTTAATAAATCCTAATCCCATGCATTAAACAATGCACCTTTGAAGAAAAAACAATTAAATAATATAAATGAAAGAAACTCGAAGTAAACTTGTGTACATTTTAAGTAAAACTTTAATAATATACGTTAAGTAATGAATCTGAACATTGTGAAATATATGATTTGCAAACAAAAATCTAAGTGATTTTAATAAATCCTAATCCCATGCATTAAACAATGCACCTTTGAAGAAGAAACAATTAAATAATATAAATGAAAGAAACTCGAAGTAAACTTGTGTACATTTTAAGTAAAACTTTAAATTCGATGAAAACGGTAAAAATTAAATGCAATTGTTTGGATAATAATATTTATATGATTTTAAAAGTGTTTTGTAATAATTTTTCTTATAATAAATATTATAAAATATGTTATGTAATGAAAAATTTCATCATTTAACACCCAGATTTTTCAAAATAATTTTTAGAAAATTTCAGGATTCTAAATTTTGATTAAATCAATTTTCTATTAAAAAATTTTCAGATTCATTTTTAGTAATTTATCTATTGTTTATTATCAAAACAATTTCACTCACTCTTATTGGAGAAAGCAAATCTTTTTTCAATAGATTTTTCATAAACATTTAAAAGATAAAATAAACCGATTTTCTTTAAAAGACCAAGTGGTTTATTTTTTCTACAAACAAATTCATTTATAGGGGAAAATAACCACCGATAAAAATCTTAAATGAAATATTAAAATGATAGAAATAAAACTCAAAATAAACGAAACCGAGAGAGTAAACATAAAATGAGGAACTACTTTTCCTTTTTTTTTCCCTTCACATTATTAAATTTTTTGGATTTTTTTTCTTTCTTATTTTCTTTCTTTTTCTTTCTTGTTATTAAATTTCATTTTTCAGAAGGTTGAAGTTTATGTAAGAGTTAGATAAAAGAAAAATGAATAATTTGAACTAAAGACTTCATTTCAAAACAATGAATTTCCTTTCAATACAACATTGAGAGCAGCCAGCTTAAATGTGGAGACCTAGGATTTCTTGTTCGTTTTTCCATGTCTTGTAAGCTTTCTCTCTACACGAATGTTTTTGTTTTATGAAAACCGTTTTTGGAGATTATTTTTAGATTCACTATATATTGAACAAAGTCGCCAGAAAATAAGACGCAGCCCGTTGTAAGTATTCATGATTTTCAAAGTGTACTACACAAGTTTTCCTTTTATTATTCATTCTTACATTTCACATAGAAAATATAAATCTTTTGTTGGAAAAATAGTTTTTCTTTAAGATCAATAAATCTTTCCGAATGGAATTACGATTAAAAATAGTATTCCAATTTTAGGATAAGTGGATAAAATAGTATTCAAATATAATGTTTATATATGTATTGGATAAAACATTATTCCGATTTTTTTCCTTGAAAATTGCTATAAAATATTTCGGAAACAATCATGAAATTTAACTATCATTCATGAATTGTAACTATCATCGAATGATTGTAAAAATAAAGATGATATTGTAACAAAAGCATGGCTTAAGAAATATTGAACACTATTGATATATTTAAACATTAAACAAATCGGTGGACTTTTTCTATAAATATAAAATAAATAATTTTATTTATATTGTATTTAAAATTTTCTTTATTTCTTTTCCATAGAAATAATTTCTACAAATACTAAACCAATGTTTATGAACCTTGAGAATGTACTAATTAATTTCGTCATTACTATTTAAAATCTATTCTGTAATATATTTAAAATTTGTGTTTAGTCAAGACATGTATATCAATTCCTTGTATATTCCCCACATATTAATAGAGATTAACATAGAGATCTATGAAAAGAGTAAATGTAAAGTAGAATGTAATAGACATTATATATAATAAAACATAACTCTGCTATATATGTTCTAGTTCAATAAAATGAAACTTGATATTGTTTAGGTTCTTCAGAAACTTATCAAAAGAAATTACCAGAGATTCTTGAAATTTTAACCTATGTAATTTGGTTTAAATTCTATAAATTATTTCATGTAGTGATTCCTGGGTTAAAAGAATAATGTGTGTTATCTATTAAGGGGTACAATATGATATTTCGCCATATTTGAGGAGAAAAATTATATTTCGAAATTTATTTAAGACCATTATTAAATTGAATAGATTACTTAGCTTATAAATAAGATCATGAAAAATAATTGATTAAGGATTTATGACTTTAAATATATATAATTTTAATAACGCAATTTAAAAATCAGAAAAGATCTGAATCAAGTGATTTGGTTTACTTTAGGTACTATCTATATTGAATTATTATAAATTATTCTATAGTTAGATTAATTCTCAATTAATGATGTAGTCAATCTTTTTTATAAAATTGAAAGTTTTTTCTCAAAATATAAATAAACGAAATGTAGAAAAAAAATTCATTACTTAAGTGAAATATTTCAGACCTTAATTTTTAAGCTATTCGTAATAATAATGTTAACACTTTCTAGAACATTAACTATTCATATAGTTAGCAAATTATCTTACATTGATTTTCATGCAGTGTACTCTCTAGGTGAAAGATAGTGACTTTCATGCACAACTAGTCACCACGCTAGTCATAAATCTCACAACCTATAATTAAACACAATTCCGTTTATGTGCTACTGATGTTGTATGTTTACATTAAATTTGATATATCTTTCTAACATCAAGAATTTTGATAAGTTAATAATGTTTAAAACTAATTTTGAAATCTAAATATATTACTGTTAATTTAGACCGTAATGAAATGTATTTTTAATAAATTCAAGTTTAATAATTAACATTTCTTACGTACATAATAATCAACTTTATCAAAGCATACTTTAATAGGAATGTAATGATTTTGAACTTAAAATTTTCCACAAAAAAAAAAATGATTTAAAAATTTTGCTTTTAATCAGTTGTACAAAACGCATGCTCTTTAAACATCTTAACAAAAAAGTTATCAATGATCTATGGAGAAATGGTTCAAAACTTTGAAGTTAAATGAAACGGTCTTTGCATTGTGTATTAACGAAGCTGGAACTTAACAGCCAAACTAAATTGAAAGCTGAAAGAAGTTTCACCACAGTATTTCTATTCTGATGTTCAGCCTTCACTGAAGCAAATTAATGATATATTGTGTCCCATTAAGCATGGAAAATGTTCTTTTTTCAATCCATCATAAATAAGAGCTTCAATTTAATTCATTTTCCAGTTTAAGGAAATGAAAAGTTTGAGATGGATTTAAAGAAATTTATAAAAATTATCTTTGCACAGCTTTATCTAAAATCATTGGCAATGCCTTAAGAATTTTCAGAAATTGAGTGAGTTTCGAAATTGCTTTCATATAAAAATTTATATCATAAACGAACTACTTTAAAGGCTTTCAAAATAATAAAATTTCGCAACGCTATTAAATTGTGTATCATGTGAAACAAACTCTGCCGAGATTTTAAGCTCACAGCAAATTGAAATGTATCACAATTTTATCTTAAGCTCGAAGTCAAAAAGAGAAAGAAATCTTTATACTGTAAAATATTAAGGAATAAATAACATATATAATAAATACCTAGTAATCTTATTTTTTATCCTCCTTTTCAATATTTCTTTTTCAAGATGAAAGCGGAAAGACACCATCTGTCCTTCATGCCTTGTCTATAAAAATTCTTCCCACTGAAGAAATTATCGATCAGGATGGAAGCCTTTCGTCAAGTGTGAAGTTGTCCTGAATTAATAAAATAAAAGCTTTTTCACTTTTTACAAAGATATGTAATGGTTTGATAATTTAATATTATTTTACCGACACATTCCTCCTTTGAAAATTATTAAATTCTTCCTTTTCATTAATAACTTTCGTAACATTTGCTAGCAATAAGTAAATAGAAAACATTTTCATTATAAACCAAATTATTTTGCTTTCTTTTCATTGTATTGTAAACTTGCCTGGTTTCCTTTTTATTAACCTCTTATCTAGTAACAGGGCAAGATTAAGAGCTCATCGGAAACGTTTATCTAAAATGATCTTTTCTTCTATATAGCATGTTTTTTTGCATTCAAAAAAAGTATAACAACGACTCTTCGTCTTCATTAACACTATAATAATAGATAGCCACAAATTAAGAGAATATCAAATATTTTTATATTAAAAAACCCTTCATTTAACTTTACTGGACACTCCCATACATGGCCATCTACTGATATTTGCTGATAGATATGAAAGAGAGGTAATAAAAATGAATAGACAAGTGAATTAGGAGAAACCTTACATTTTTGAATTTCAATTTTTACAAAACATAGAGAAATGTAAAAAAAACCTACAAAAGCATGCAATAATCTATAATTAATAAGAGATAGTTTATGATTTTTCTGTCAGAATGAATTTGTTACGCATCTTTTTACTTGCCTAAACATTTCTTAAAAGTAAACTATGAAGTATAGCAATACAAATTAATTCTTTAAATTTTATTGCTGTATTTTATTGTTGACTTTCATAAAAGGGATAAGGGAAACTTTTATTTCCTACGAGTGCAATAATAATTATAGCAACTTGTATGAAATGAATGCCTCCCTTATTTATATTGTTTCTGAAATGCAGCCAAAAAAAAAACTCATCGAAATTAATCACTTAAACTTACCCAATATTTGCTAGCCCTTTTTTAATAGTTCTAGCTAAAAAGTGGATTGATAATTGAAATCAGCTTTGATTTATTTTGTTCATAAATCAAAAATAATAATAGACTTGTGTATAACAAATCTATAATGAAATTACTTTTAATAAATTATAGGTGTTAATTCATAACGCCTATAATTAATTAATGTTAATTCATAAATGAGAGAATCTGCTTCGTATTTTACTCAAGCAATTTCTAAATTAACACTTACCTTTCCTGTATAAAGTTAATGTTTCTTCTTAGAAGTCTTCTATTTCAAAAGATATGGAGAATATGCCAAATCACATTTCTGTTATTTCTAGCATAGAGAAAAAATTTTCATAAATTATAATTTTAAAGACCAGCTTTAATTTTATAAACGTCGCAGAAGAATTTTAAAATTATTTAGTCTCAAAATATACATATACTTAAAAGTTACAGCAATGGCTATCGTTCTTGATTCTTGCGTCTTTTCATATTTAAAGCTAAAAAAACACTAAAAAACCTCCGTTGTTTGCTGATTCACGAATTAAAGATTCATTTAGCTTATTTTTGCCGGTACTCAAATACAATAGGAATAACATAGATTTCCGATGTAAAGTCACTTACTAGATTTGTCTCATAAACTGATATTACTAAAATCTTTATAATGCAAAACAACCTTCTGAATTGATGGTACTCTATAGGATAGTGTAAGGAGTAATGTGTTCAGGGATCTTTCCAGGATTATAGAATTATAGACCCTCATTCCTGTTTTCGAAAGAACATTCTGAGAACTTCAACAAGAAATTCTTACTAGTTATTTGGTACAGTGATTGTAAGGCTGAACACTATAAAGACAGGCTACTACCAGATACTAAAATCTCGCTCCGCAGAATGTCAGAAGTCTGAATAAACAGGCGATCAGAATTTCGAGTTTGGCATTCTGCAAAGTGAAAGTTTAGTATCAGATGAAAACCCACTTCAATCCTCTTAGCACGTTAGTGAACATGAATTGCCATCTGATCATGAATCTGAAACAGTAGATAAAAATTTCCATTATCTTTTAAAATATCTTTTTAAATGTGTTTATACATTCTTTATTAATTTTGTTGTTATTGTTAATTTCTAATGCACATCAACTCACTTGTTATTGATACAACACATGTGATTCAATATTGCCAAGAATGTACCGTAATTTGGAGCGAAAGCTTTCAGGCCTAGGGATGCATCCTATCGATTCCCGGACATGGGTACTTGCTCATAGACATTTGAATTTTCGACTCTGTCAATCTATGTCTGTCGTCTATGTTCAATCTAAACTCCTCTCTAAATACCCATCTCCTAATCACCAATCCACTCTAGTCACTTATTTGCAGTATTATTTTGTGTTAAATTTAATCTCTACTTATTTTTTGTCCTCAACTAATAAGAAATTCAATTTGTAAAATAACTCACTTATTCTAGTAGGAAGTCTTGAAAAAAACCATTTGCTTAAAGCTTATAAATCTTATTAAAGTGTTTTCATACTTCCAAAATTTTATTTCTCAAATTAGTTTCATCAATTGTGAAAGTAATCCAGAGAAATTTGAATGCTAATTTTGTTTAGATTTATATAACAAATAAATTGCAACTATATATATATATATATATATATCTGTTATATATTTGCCTTATTTTTATACAAATTTTTGTGTTCTTTTTTAATCTGCCAATGCAGTTTTTGCCGCTCTGTGTTTGTTGTAATTTGTACTGTACGGTTTGTACGGTACTTATTTGTAAATTACGGTTTTGATTTTGCAATGATGTTTTTTGCAATGTGTTTTTGCAATGATTTTCAGTTTCGAGACGAATTCAGTTTTAATTATTCAAAATTCAAAATCCGTATATAAGTCAAAATCAAAACAAATTCTTGTAACTTTCAAGCATGTCACCATATTCCACCCGTTTTACCTGCCAGGGTGGAATATTTTCCAATCAAATCGCTATAAAGTAAACCGCCAGACTCCAACTCTGATAACTAGAATATTCTTTTATTCAGTTATTGTCTTGTACATAATCTGTGGTATCTGTACTAGTCTTATTTTCTGACATTTTATTTTTGATCTAAAAGAGAAGGAGGAAAAGAAATTTTATATGGCAAATTTCAAAACGAAAATAAAACAACTTATTTTCATAAAACAAATAACTCCTTTTAATTAAATTTTTTTTTCATAAACTTAAGAAATAGAAACGTGTTATATTGAGTGATATTTGACGATTTAACTCTTACTCCCGGCTAGCAGAAAAGTACCTCCTTTCTTTGCAATATTAAGGGATCCGTATATAATATGGATATATATATCTATATATATATATGGAAAAAATTTTTATTAATTATTTTAACTAAACCAAAATCTTTTTTTTTAATTCAATACTTCGCTGCTGGGGACTTTCGCTGCTAGTCTGATGATGCTTAGAACTGACTACCATACTGATGTTATTAAATGTCATCAAATTCGTGTTCTGTTTTTAAAGGATTATATTAGTTTTCTGTCTTGTCGAATGGTGAAATGTTGAATTTTAAAGTTATTAGGCTATAATGTTTCCATAAAAAAAATTTGGAGTATTTTGGAGTTTTTTTTGTTATATTTTTTTCATAATTAAGTCGATCAAAGTGAAAAAAATAATTTCACTGCAATTAGCACTGCCGGGACATATCTGCTAGTTTTAGAATAAAAGTTTGAATGTATGTGAATTTTTGGAATTCATAATAATGACTTTGTTCTCAAATATAAAATCATTAGCTACACGTCGTAAAATATTTTTAATGAAAAGTGATATAAGAATTAAATTAAATTTCTGGCCTTTATTTGGAATTTACTGTCCAAATATTATGAATAACAGCTTCAAATCAAGTAAGTTAGCGTTTAATATGCATATGGTAATTCGGAATATTTTCCTGCTCTGATTCAAAGCATTGCAAGGAACACATGTATGTTCATCTTTTGGAAGTTCTTCCAGAAGATGAGCCAAAGAACGATTTGTTACCATTAAACTAATCAAGCATCTGGTCTGTCGGGAATCCAACCTAAAACAAGAGCAATTGCTTCCGGGAAGCAATCTTTTCCATGTTAAACAAGAGACGCATGCTAAGTACATGCAATCAAAGACTTTGACTTAAGTGTATCGTAATAAGAAGATCGGGAAAGGAAAATTAAGAAGATCAAATCGCTTAAGAGGAAGAACAATGACTTTCCCGAAGCATCACTTAAAGCATCTATTTCCGCGTAATTTCAAAGTGCGATTTTAGACTTTCGTCCTGATTAAATGATTACGTAGCATCTTAATATCTTCCAGAGAACTTGCAACAGTAAAATAAGCAACAAAGCTTAGATCTTTACTTTGTCTAAAAAAGAAATCACATCAGAATCCTTTTAAGGGAAGCTGCTTAGGAAGTTTAGTGCACAGGGAAAATTTTGTCTGAAATTTTACTTTATGTAATACTTATACCTACGAATTCAAGTGACTAATATTTTTCCTGCTACGCTTGCCTTTGAAAATAATAATGGTATCTAGGATAAATAATTTTTTAATACAAAATGAGAAAAAAACATTTCTAAATATGAGAATTTCCTTCAAATAAATATTATACATTCAACATTTTATCATTATCATCAGTGACGCAACAGCCCATGGTGGGCTAAGGCCGTCTGCCTACTGGCAGATTTCGAGACAGGAGACGTTGTCTTTTTACGGGGTAGGGTTGTCAGCCCTCGCCCAACTCTCTACATATTAGACAGAGAACTATGGTTTAAAGTGGATTCTGAACCACTACAAACATCCATGGCACCGCCGGGACTCGAATCCGAAAGCTGCACCAGAGCGCTAATCACTCGGTTATCAGGCCCCACATTTAACATTTATTGAAGGAAATTGTCTTACACTTAAATAAACTTTTGCGGTTAAATGACTGCATATGAATATTATATCTTTTAAAGTACAATAAAAAAAATGAAATGCACAACAAAGTTTTTTTTTATATTCTATAGTTTAATTTACAAAAAATAGAAATTACTTTTTAATCCTTTTAAAGGATGAATAACGCTATTTAAGAAGTGCAGTCCATAAGGAAAATTTGGTTTTTAGACTCGCTTTATATTCAGCTACGCAACGTGTATCTTGGGAATGAAATAAGGTACATTATGTCTGTTACATCTGTTTCCGAAGAAGTTATAAAATGCTAGAAATTAAAAAAGTACTTAAGTGAAACACGATAAAAAATTGTTTAATTTAAAGAAACCTAAAGTTTTTATCTTGCTTTTTAAATCTCTTTTTAAAGTTTTTTTATGTCTTTCTTCGTGGTTAAAATGCTTCATTTCTTATGCAAAAAAAATTGCTGTATATACAGTTTGTTTGTTGAATTATAAAAATTACAGATAAGTAAAAAATTGGGTATTTTTATTACAATACTGAGGCTTATTTAACACTACATTAAATACATAGATTGAATAAAGCGTCCAGGATTTCTTATTTCAAATTTAAAAACAACTTTTTTACATAACTTTTCGTAATTAATAAAAATCATTTTTATCAGAAATTAAATACAATTTATTTAAAGGGAATTAAATAAATAACATTTCATTCATTAAACATTCAAAGTAGAACTTAAAAAAACATTATTTATTTCTTTAAAATATTTAAAAAAATAAGTACAAATAATCCTAAAGAATATTATAAAGAATTTCTTTAAATTTTAGTAATAAGCAATTATTGAAATAAATTAATCAGATCAAACACTAATGAATAAGATCCAAATTGAAACATGTTTTCCTTCTGTAATGCGTAATTCAGTCTTTATCAGTCTGAGAGGTTAAGATGAAACGGTGCAGTTATTGGAGGGAAGATTATTAAGATATCATGGTCGATAAATTGCATCTGAAGCAAACATAGTTATTTGCAGAATGACATGATAAATCATATGTTTTGCATGCACCCATAGCCGTTCAGATAAAATAATATGATTTTTATCTGTTAAACAAATGCTACTATTTTGTCTGCAAAGAACAAGGAAAATCGATTCCTTTTACAGCGAATAATCTACAACATACAATGGCCACGAAAAGCCATTATTTTTTAACTCTTGGCTTATTTTTATGTTTCACAATAGGTTTTATGTCTTTTTATTTCGAGCGAAGCAATTTTCAGTCTGGGTTCTCTTTGTCCAAAAACAATGAATCCAAAGAGCAGCATGCCAAGAGTTACAGCATTTTAAAACTAAAAAAATTTAAATGCATAGCTTACAAAAAATTTTCAGACGTGGAAAAAAAAGCTCAGAATATTCAAAGTGCTGATTGTGGAATTACCTCGAATTTAGAAATAAATTATATCGTCGTATCTAATATATTACGTTGAAAATTGTGTGTGTATATATTTGAATAATTTTTGGTGGAGAAGTTTGCTTCATAAAATATTAAACCATTTAGAATTTAATAAGTTAGAATTCAAAATATGTTCAAAATCCATGTTTTCGCACTATACAAAATTAAATATAACGAGGAAGATGAATTGGGAACGACAGTAAACAGTGATATGAAAATATATGTAACAAAATAATCAAGGTAATAATAAATTTAATTTGCAGTCAGGAAGTAAATTTGAGATAAATTTGGCAGCTACTTCAAAACTGATATTAAAATCGTTTCCCTGCAACATTTAATAGTGACTTTATTAATGTTGGTGAATTACATATTTTGAAAGTAAAAAATAACTACAAAAAAAATAGTAACTAACACATAAAAATCTACTCATTAAAAAAACATTATGTCTAGTTGAAATGTTTGTGAAAACTAATTTTTTTTAGTTAAATTTAACATTAGAAGTTACTTAAGTAAATTTTATACATTTTTGCATTTTTTTAAAAATATTCTTCTATTGAATTAGAATGAGATATATAAACGAAGTGTATAGTTGATATATTTAGAAAAAATATACTTATAGATTTAATATTTCTCAAGTAACTATTTAAAAGAGGTTAGATCTATATAATCTTAGATCTAATTTCTTTTAAATGTGATTACTTTGTTAAGAAAAAAACCACTTTCTACGTTAAACAAATCTACTATTTGAGCATTAACTTGAAACTTTTCAAAATAAACACAAAGGACGTGTTTGAGCAGATTCATAAATAAAAGGATGCAAATTATTTGTTATAAAAATGAATAGGTAAACAAATCAAAGACAACACAATCGAGAAACAAAAATTATTTAAATGTGTTTTTTTCTTTACTGCCTAAATATTAGTTAGAAAATCAGTTTGTATATCAACACAATTTTTCTAATTTACACAACTATGTATTTATGAAGAATAAATTATCTTATATGGAATTGAATAATAAAAATAGTTAAGGCACAACATGATAAAAAATGAAATTCTTTTTATTTCTTTAATAAAAAGTCTTCTTTATTATTGGTCTGAAATTTGTTAATATAAACCTATTTGCTTTTATAGATAATCGCTTAATAAGAAATAAAAAATTCACCCAGCATAATCAAAAAAGTAAAAGGATAGATAAACAAGAAACTAGATATTCAGTTCCATGTTTTTTGTTAAGCAATGTCATCTAAGCATAAACTTGAAACACTTAAGATAAACATATATTTATCCTCATATATGCAAACATTACACAATCGAGAAATCGAAATAATTAAAGGACAGCACGTTCGAGATATTACAAGATAGATAGGTATTGCTTTCATTTGCGCTTATTTTCGAGTTAGGGAGTTTAAGAACAATAAATTTCAGGCATTCAAGATGGATTCTGATAAGATATAGGCTCACTTTCCCTATTAACGTCTGCAGAAAGTTCCAGATATCCTTAGAAAGCTTCTATCTGGAAGAATTATCGAGGAACTACTTTACACTCCAAAACAAAAGATTTCTTCGTAATGATTCTAGTTTCCTCGCTTCTTGAAACGCACCATCATTTTTATCTTTAATATAGCTCAGATCCTTGTTTATTGGATTTTCTTCAACATTGACGAAGGTAACTTAAGGAACTAAAAGAAAATATCATACTCACCTGTGAAATGATATCGGAACAGTTTTGGAAAAGATAAAACTTATTTATCTTAATTAGGATAGATTTCCGTCCTTTGGAAAACATTTTCATAGACGGGCGCTTTTCTGAAACAAAATTCATTTCAATGTTAAATATTTTCTTTTCTTTTTTTGACATTGGAGAATTATTGCAACAATGGATTTTCTTTTGGAGTAAAGTAGTAAGTAATTAGTAATTAGTAATTTTTAACTAAGCAAAAATAATATAAAATATTACTTATGTACAATATATTATGAATTTTAAAATTATAAAATGTGATAAACATGTTTAATAAAATTTCACTGTTTTGAAATTGTTTTAGTTTGGAAACATATTAAAATTTTTATATGACTTCTCCTAGAAGTTTTTAATCCTAATATTTTTTACACTCTTTTCTTCGAGCCAGCATTATTCATTTTTAATTAATGACTATACTAGTTTTAAAGTTTTAACTAATTTATAATTCAGTTTAAGTTAAAAGCCAATCATCATAGTCAGATATTTCTTTTTAATAGATCTAATAATTTTATTTTGACTCTAACTTTGAAAATAAGCTAATTGTTAATATGATTGTAAGTATAATAATTGTTACCTCAAAATTCTCCGGCTAAACATTGCATCTTTATTTAAAATTAACCTAAAGTGTACCACTTCTAACTTTAAATTAAATACTACTGAGGTAAATTTAATTGTGTAGAATTGTAGTTGATGTATTTTACTTTCTATCTAAATTTTCTTTAAGATATTTTGTACATGTATTAAATTAGTTTAGTGCTTCCTCCCGTGATCCAGTAATAAAGCAACAAGGAAGCGTGCTGCCCGCTAACTATGCACGTGGCCCAATTGAACCGTACATAGTTAGCGTGCAGGAGGTCTAAGATTTAAATCCATCTACAATATTATTGTAGTCACTGCTTTCAGAAACTAGGAGACTCGAGGGCGATTGTGACAATATGTGTAAAAAGAGTCTCACATCGATAGTCGGGAAAAGTAGCTTTCAAGAGGACGTGGGTTCGATTCAGGTGGTGTATTTCCACAGTTAATATTTTAAAATGCAAAAACACATTATGAAGGTGGTAGAGGAATGGAATTCGTTGATTTTCTCCAATATAACATGCAAATGCGTACCAGTTACCCCTAAAACTCCTCAGGAAGTATTGCATTCACTCATATTAGTGACAATGCATCTCTTCCAGATTCTAACAACTTAACATGTTCATGGACCCAATGCTTCACAACCCGAATGCACATTGAAAAAATATTTAAAGTCTTCTAAGGTAATAAATAACAGCAAAAAATTTCCACTCATTTCCTTAAATGATATATATCAACTAGATATTTCCAAAGAAACAGATAACGACAATTATGCCATGATCTAAATCATTGAATTGAAATTTTGCATTTAAATACAAAAAACAAAACTATTTCAGTGCAGGTAGTCCTTCTCTTATAATGAACAAAATTATTTTTAAAAATATATAATTCTTTGTCAAAACAAATGAATCCCATTATACTTTCAACTAGAATCCTGAAAGCTAAATGTAGAAATCGATATAGAAGAATTAAAAGATCACGAAGAATGTAAATAGTTTGATCAAGACTTCAAAAATAAAAGAGTTGAAGAAGGGGGAAGAAATAAAAAAGAGAATTTAAAAAAAATATGTAAAAGGATTAGCTGAAGTATTTCCTAAATGAATTCTGGCACTTGAAAATAAGGATCAAGATCAAGGTACACTCACTTCATTCGAAGACTGAAGTAAGTGTACCATTTTTTGATACACGTCAATGCACCTTTCTCTTAAATATTTCTTCCTCGATTTGGTTTTTATGCATTTAATTGTGTTTGTTCTATTAAATAATTATAAATGTCTACATAAATTTAATACTTTAACCGATTTAAACTTACTAGGAGTCTAATTTATCAGTATATTGGAACAGAAATCAAACATCTTAGAAAACAAAAAGTCTTTGACTTATAATGCAAATATTGAAATGTGATTATGTTATAAGTAGAAATTCACCAGTATTTGAAATTGTCTGCTTTATTATTTATGTTTTTAAAACAGCTCCAAATTATGAAAGTTTATTTAAAATACTAATAAACTGATCATTCACAGCTCTAAAATATTTCCCCGTTTTGTAAGGAATTTTTTTATTTATTTATTTTTGTGGAATTTTTGGATTGGAAATTCAAAAACCTTAATATATGGTAGAAAATGGGCTTTTTTGCAGGTAAATGAAACTGAAACTTTATATCTAACTTAGTATTTTTGCTTTGTTTGCATCCTTTAATATTATACTTGTTGATTTAGAAAAAAAATTAAAAATTTGTTACAATTACAACATTTTGTACTAGAAAGGAATTTTAAACGTGTTTTCTCTTGAGGAAAGAACATATTTACTTTGTTGCTTTTAATGTTGACGTTGGTGCATATTTTAACCTTTGATCTTCAAAATAAGTGAATTGGAATAATTTTGAGAAGAAATACTTTTTCAGGTTAAGTCAAATTCATTACACTTTCAGAAAATTTTTAGAACGTACTGGAGAAAAATATCACAGAGTTATTAAAACAAGTTGATTCCAAATAATGCATTTTTCCTTTTAGAATTCAAAATCCCAAGTTGTTTTCCTTTTAAAGTCTTTGTTTTAGGAAATAAAACATTTCTTAACTTTGAAGTTAAATTTATATCGACTTAGCGCAACTTTATTTTCATCCCTAAAAGCTTTATCTTGACTACCTATAATAAAACTAAAGCTAAGTTAGTGAACTAAAATATATATATATATATATATGTTATCTTAAACTAATTTGTATCAGTAAATATTGCCTTTAATCAGCTTCGTATTTTATTTAACAGTAAATACAGCATAATTGTTACGTTTCATGTGAACTGGTAAGCCTCTAAAACCGTAATTTAATTCAAATACTCGGTACAATTGAGTTTATGCCTGTGAACTAATTAAATTAGAATACGTTAATCAGTATCTTTGAGATGCAAGCTATAATCCTGTCATGGAAGGGGTATCAAATAGAGATTAAATCCCGTTGATTACATGTTTCTTGTCAAATTATGAACTAGATATAACATTAACTATTTATGTATTTTTATTTTATTTCAGTTTACTATATTTCAGTTTTAGTTTTCATTAAATTCACTCCCACTTTCTAAGTAGCTTGTAACACATTCTTAGAAACCATACTAAAACATTTATTAAGAAATACCAGATCATTAGAATTGTTAAGATTGTGCATAAATACAGCAATTTAAATATGATAAATTATAATCTGAGAATTATTAAACTGGATGGTTTAAACTCAGAATCTCAATTCTGGTTGTTTTCAAGATGTTAGGTACAGACATGTTTCAAGTATTTTTTTAAATATTTTATGGAATTCTTAAAAACATTCTCGATTTTAAAATTGGGCTCATCAAAGTAGCTCTGATTGTTATTGGATAATGCATCAAGATACGGAAACGTATTTGGATAACAATAACTCTATTCTGGAAGGGATAACAGGATTAAATCATGAAAATATTAATTAATTTGAATAATCACTTTTTCAGTTTGATTTCTTTTGAAATATTTAACAAAAATATACAATAAATAAATATTTGATAAATTTTGTATGTAATAAATTTTCTGCACTTTGTAAAATTACTATTTAGTATATTGGGCCTATGGTCATCAGAACTGTGCATTCTCTGTTTAAACATTATAGACAAGATTAAAAGGATGTAAAAGTATATCAGTGTAGCAAAGTTACTTTCAGAAACGAGAAAGTATTTTCTGAGGTTTCTCCTATACGACATACAAATGCAGGGCAGTTAACCCTAAAAATCCTTCAGGAAAGCACTTCCTCACTTCAACACCCACCGATGTATCACCCTCCTTTTCTAATTGGTATTTAACTCTGTATTCGGAGATTAGGTGGGAAGAAAATAATAAGAAATTACGCCAAAGAGAAATGGATATTTTTATTAAACCAATCGTCATGCTGGTGGAATAGTATAGAATTACATAATAGAAATTTGCATTCATTTTAAATATAGCAAAATTAATATTATAATACTTATCAAGCAGTAGTATATCTATCTTCAATTATGACGTAAAAGAATCGTATATTTAGTATTTGTTATTAATTAAACGCAATAATTATTCGATAATTCTTTGAAAGAAGAAAACTAAATTTTTTAACTTTTATTAAACTTTTATTATTATTAACTTTTATAAAGAAATTAACTTTTTTTTATTACTCAAACTGAAAAATACATACTTTGAATACCTTTAAGCTGTTTGTATTAAGCAAATGTGAACTATTTATCTTCCCCGAAGTGGTATAACAAAAACTCTCTATTTTTGTCCATCCTTAATTTCTTTTAGACAGCAAAAAATTAAGAAAAAATATGCAAAAATTGCTACTTTTATAGAACCGACAGAAAAAAAATGCGCTTACATTTAGCATGTTTGCTTAGTAGCATACATGCTTTAATTTTTTATATTTCTTATCAACTACAAAAACACTTATTCCTTTCCTTCCAATATACTTTATTCTTTTTCTAGGAAAGTAAGTCTATGTATTTGTTGTATGTAATTAATAGTTTCCGCAAACTAGCAATTCATTTTTAAACACTCCTTCCAATATGTTGGTCGCTTGTAATTAGTAGTCTCGACAAGCGACCAATGCTTCTCCAACCACTCCTGCTCCAATGATGGAAACTAACGCGCATTATTCTGCTAACTATTAAAATGCAAAGATTAAAGCCAAGAATGTCATGAAATGCTTCTGATTAATGATATCTGCCACCTCCCGTTGGCTTCAGGAAACTAATTGTTTAATGCATAACAGGCATTTTGAGGTACCGCTTTGCAGATGTCTCGGACGAATCTGCGGTGACACAACAGTTTAGAGGAATCCAATACAATCGTTCATCATAGCTAAGAGACGGACATTTTTCAAATGTATATCTAAATTATGTCAAGAACAATTGCTTAACTTAGGTTCAAGTCAAGGTGCAGTAACCAATATCTAGAACTGAAAGAAAAGATAAAATTATTCAAATATTTTTAAAGGAGGAAATCTCGAATGTAACAGTTCTATCTTAAACATGAAATTAACTTATTCATAAACATTAGTTATTTAATAATTTCTTGAATTAACTATCTATTAAGAAATTATTGAATCAATGATTTTTATTTAATTTTACTAATCCAACTTTGCAATGTCACGAAGATGCAGTTATAAAAATAAGAGTTTCGCTATCTTCATTAAATTTGTTAAATCTAATAAAAACCTGCAATTTAATTTTTATTTTAGATGATTAATAAATTTTAAAATGTTGTGTTCTAAAATGATATTAAAAATATAAAATATATTGAATAGTTCGAAATTTATACACTGCTTAAGAACCATTTTATTGCTAAATACCCTTTGATTAAGTATAAGAAGTGCATGATACAACTATAAGCTGCAGATAATTTTTTAAACATAAAATTCATGCAATTAATTTTTTATGATCGCAATGCAAATATTTATCTAGATTTAAGTTTTGATAAATCCAAAGTAAAAATGCTACCTACAAATTTAATAGTTATTCTATCGAAAGAGAATTTAAGTGGATTAATTATCATTGCTTATGAATGGCTTACTTTTATTCTGTTATTAAGTGCAACTGTAATTCTAAGAAGGTGAATTATGGATATTTAAGCTCTTGGTTCGAAAGCATTCGTTGGAAATTAATCTGTCCAATCGTTATGCTAATCTCTTCTCTGCATACACCTCAAGCCTCCAAGATAATGCAATTAATTAAGATAGTTTTTCCAAGTAGAAAGAGTATTTGATCAATTACTACTTATGTACCATGGTTTGGAGTTTATTTAGATCCTATAATTGCGCTAATGTAATTTAATATGATGAGAATGTTGGTTTGGTTATCAAATTAAGATTGTTATTTTTAACACTTAATTTAAATATGCCTTAAGCGAATATTTCATGAATTAGGATGAGAAATGAGTTTAAGAATAAAATGCAGGAGTAAATGAAAATTCACAGATTCAATGTTTACATAAAAAATATAGATGGAGTAATCTGAAAGAAACTTATAAAAGCTAAACATGAATAAATCCTGTCAAACCATTAAAGCTTTCATTAGAATTATAAAAATGTGATTAATCAAATGGGTTCAATTAATTAAAAATTAATTCAAATATTAAAATTTAAAATTCAATATATTTTTAAAAAATAAATAACACCACAATTCATTTAAAATGTAATCAAAGAAAATTAACAAAAATGTGAGTTATTAAATTAAATTTTTATAATTCATGTCATTATTTGAATTATATGAAAAACTTATTATAAATGACGGCTTATTATATCTTATATATATTAATGACAAAACTAAACAATGAAAGAAGAATAAGAAGAAGTGTCACTTCTACAAAGTATTTTGTTTGAGTCATTTAGTTTATTATTTGTTTAATTGTTTTACTTTATATGAAAACTACATTACGATGGACACAAAAATATTACTAAGAAAAGTTTTAGCTCAATTATGAGAAGAATTTAATTTCCTACATAAGTTAAGGGAGTATAAAAAACTCAGATCTAAGCTGAGAATGTAATCCTTTAAATTTAAAAAATGAACTCAAAGATGTAGTCACATACAATCAGTATTGCAGCTAGAACCGAAATAACAACATCCGAAAATCATCAACAACCGAAATATCAGTATCTGATGTTTATAAATAATATAAAATTTTATTTTTATATTATTTATAAACAATAATTAAAAATTAAAATAATAAATAATTATTTTTATTTTATAAATAATTTAAAATTAAAATAAAATTGAAAAACTTTTTATTCATGTAAACGTTTTTTTTTAACGGAAAAAGAAACATTGACGAGTTGAAGAAAAAATAATTGTTTAAAATCTGCAGTTATTTGAAAAATAATGAGTGAAATATATACATTTTGATTTAAAGAAATTGCTGAGTACTTGAAAAAGCTTTGGAGTAATATAGCATTTCAGTTTATGATTCTAAGCATTTTAATGAACCTAAAAGAGAAACAAATCTTTGAATTACCTACGATAATTTAAATATATATGTGTAAAATGTTGGAAATGTTTGAACAATGCAAGCTTGAACATTCTGAAATAGAAGCAGTTAACTTAGTACGTTATTGAACTGAAAATTTGTGTTTAAATCAAAAGTAACCATATTTTGCAAAGGGAGTTTTCGAGTTGTTCTCCCGTGCGTCACGCAGATACCCAGCAGTTTCTACTGAGCATTCTCTCAGATAGCAATGCCCTTCTATAATCAATTGACTGTTTGTGGAATGAAGAAAAAATAAGGTCCTCGATGTACAAGAAAAAAGGTAAAGCCTGTTTTGTCTATAATATCATTTCTATCGAATATTATTGTACATGTCTTCAACACAAAAATCAGCAATATTTTTATGGATTAACCAAGGAGGCCAAATTTGAAAACTTTTTTTTTGTCGCATGATAATGTTGTAATAGTGCTTTTTAAAAGGTGTCTTAGTTATTTAAAGTTAAATCTATATTGTTTTAGAGTTACTTAATATACAATTATAGCTTCAGCTGGGAGTTATGGTTTCCATTGCAATAACTTTTTTTACTTTCAGGTTTACTTAAAATATTCACTGATATAGTGATAGAACTAAACAAATATAGTATTTAAATTTAAAATTATATTGTAATTGTATTATTATCAGAAACACTATAAAGTTTATTATTAATAATAATTAAGTTGATATCGGTGTGCAATATTTCACTTTTTTTAGTAATTTGAAATGAATTTCGTTGGAAACAACCCCCAAAGGTTGCAAAAATGCAACCAAAGTGTATAAATAGATGCCCCTTATACCACAATTTCAAGATCGAAACTTCGTTTCCAAAAGGACATTAACGGAGATCAAAATATTGTCTTCAAAATTCGGATATTGTCTTCAGAATCACCTTTACTATGTGCCGCACATTTATAGAAAAATAAAGATTTCTCTGAACAAGGCAACCTGACGTTGAGTAAAAAATGTTCCACTTACGGGAACCTGCACTCTGTAACCTAAATTAATCGTTGCTTTATTCTTGAGTAAGGAAAATCCTATCAAAATTCCTCGAGTTTTTTTTACGGAGATCATCTACAAAAAATTATCATTAATTAATGTGTCTCTAATACCATTTTCTTGAAAGTAATGAATCTTTTAAGTGTGTAATTAATAAAATTGAAATGTATATTTGTTTTAATATTCAATTCAATGAAAAATTCTCGTATATTTTTAAAAGAATCAATAGTCCCTTGCTACAAAAAAAAATAATAATAAAATTTAGTTCAAAGTTAAATAAAAAAATTTGAGTTAGTCGAAAAAAATAGCTTTGTTAAAAATTTCAATAAATTTATTAATTCTACAAATTCTACTGGACTGCAAATTTCCAGGATATGAGTGATCATTGCATGCTCTAGTTTCTTTAATATCCATTATTAAAACTATGTTTTATACGTTGATGATTTTCATTGCCACGTGCAACGTTAAAAATCTCCATTGTTCAATTTCTGTATTAATTTTCAAATTGCATATCAAAGAAGTAAATTAGATAAATTTTAACTTTGTGATTTCAATTTATCATTTCATACACTTTTCTGGAATTTTTTTTTTTTTGGATATATGAAATCATATTTTTGTTCATAAAAATTATAAAAAAATTCTTGTTTCCTGACAGTCTTTCTTCAAAGAAAGATTAATTAGACATTTCAACCATTTGTAAGTATTTCTAATTCTCTTGCCTTTAAATGTTATTGATACAGATTAAATGTCAAAATAACATTTGATTGTGGCATAATAATAGGAATATGCCAATTGTAACAATATTTATATGCCTTCAATTTCTTAATATAAGGGGGTAAAGACTACTGACATTTTTTTTACACGGTATGGTCGTATTTAAAACAACTGCAAAATTTGCTTTAAGAGTAGTAGATAGAGTGAATTTAACTGTTTGGATGGAACTAATGCTCCTCAAAGTGCTCAAATTTCCCTTAAGGAATAATAAATGTTCAATCGATATTCAATGTCGTACGAGCATCGTCAAAGTGATAGTTAAGAAAGCTGTGAATATCAGTTGATGTAGATTTCCTAATTCTTCTATTGGTTTATGAAAAACAGTGTACTTGATGTATCATTATACAAATAAATCAAGAGGAATCAGATCAAGGACGTTTTGTCCAAGGTACCTATTTCTAGAATTTTCTAATACCAACCTCTCTGAAAGACAAAACTATTACGCTGTGGAATAAATTGTATATAGGACTATCCAATGCCTCTATCACGAAGAAGTAATTTTCCGTAATTCCTCAAATACTTCGTACTCATAATTTTTCCCCGATTTTAGAATTATTCAGTTTATGACTGGACATGACAATTTTAATATCTACTTAAGCAATTCTCAACTCAGTTTTGCAACAATGTAGAAGGAGTACAAAACATGAATCCTATACCTTTTAGCTACTCCAAGCTTGAGCATCAAAAAAATTTTAACAAAAGAACTGACATTCTAAAAAGTCTAATAGCCACCACACATTTGTTTACAGACTTATTTTTATAGCCTTTTATAAATTTCTCAATTCTTACTTTAATGTTCCCAAATCCTTTTTTTTTTCTCTCTTTTTAATTTTATTTCACTTTTATACTATTATGTGTTTTAAAATGTAACATTTCTCTAATGAGCATTTATTTTTGTTGTATGTTACTTCAGTAACCCCGCTTGATGCATTGTAGTACACAAGGCATACTTGCAAATTTCAACAAACAAAAAGCTTTGGTCGGTTTTTTTTTTATTGGAAATTGCAATCATTATTTTAAAGTAATTTTCTATCATGGTTACAGGATATTCAAATTTTGCTAATTAGTATAACTCTTCTTTTTAATAAGCCATGAACGATATTTCTCACACAACTGAATTAACTGCAAGAAATGATAGTATGATGGAAAGCAACCGCTGAAGACAGCAGTTATATCTAAACAAAAATTTTTTATAATTCTTAAAGAATTTGATGACCAGTCATATATTCATATAAAATGTTCTCCTATATGTCTTTTGGAATAACAAATTTTAATTGACAGCTTTTGTCGCAGACGCCATTACAATATTATAAATAAACAAAATTACTATATTATACTTTGTTAGAAATGAATTGAAAAATAGGAAAACTAAAAATATCTGAAAATTTTTATTTTTGAAAAATTATTATACAAATATCCTTTTGAAAATATTTTTATTTTTATTTTGAGATATTGGTAATTACAAAAAAAAACTTATAGAATAGATTAATTTTCTTGTGAACTTTTGCAACTTATAAAAGTGAACTTTAAAGCATCGATATGCCTTAAAAGTGGTGGTCTATTTAATAACCTTCCTTTTAAATTACATTGAAAAAGTTGTAGTCTATTTTTTGTGAAATAAATTAACATTTTACTGCTTTGACTTTTTTTATTTGAAGACATTTCGCATTCTGTTTTCATAGTTATTTCGATTCTTAGATCTATTTTCAGCGAAATGTGGATGTACTTGTCATTTTCGTAGTTGCTTCCGGCTTTAAATGCCATTATTCTCTCTGTATAGTAGAATGATTTCAATTTTTCAAACTTTGAAATGTACTAAACTACTTTGAGGAACGAATTTTCTTGCTGTAAGAGTTTCAAATTAATGTCTGCTATATTATATATGACTAGAAATATCTACAACATAATCTGCAGATTTTTGAAGGAAAGTTAAGGTTTTGAAAGATATTGAAATAGTTTTTTACAAGCAAAGCTTAACGATTTATCTCAAAGTTCAGGAAAGAAATCATATAATTTAGAAGGAATTTTGAATAAATGTAATTCATTTTTAAGAAACATTTCTTTCTCGTATTCTCGGAAAATTTCTGACAAAAATAACTATTTATATAGTTATTTTTGCCAGAAATTGTCAAAATAAAAATGAATAATAATAATAATAAATAAAAATAAAAATAACACGTTCTAATGTCCCCATTGTAAGTTAGTTGGGAACTTTATTTTCTTTATTTTTAGATTACTGACTTAAAGTTTCATAAATTAAATTTTTTATTTCAATTTAAAAGGTTAAAAACTGTATGCATTTATCAATTATTTATTTTCACACTAATGAAAAAAATCGAATAAAAAACTTAATAAATAAATAAACACATGTTAAATTGTGCATTTACTTCAATCTTAATTTACTTTAAATACTGGTTAATATAAAAGCTAACTGAATATAACGCCAACAGGTTTTTTAATTGCCAAATAAGCAATTGTGACTTATTCAAACAATATGCGTATTTCTCGCCATAATGAAGTTGTTTTTTTTTAATCAGAAAATTGTAAGTGTAATTTCTTTTTCTTTCCTTCATATATTTCGTTATATTATCCGATTGTTTTTCTAATTTGATGAAGCGATCAGTTTGTTAATTTAAATGTTGAGTTACTGAATTATTTAACTTAGAAAATATTTCACTTATTTTTTTCAGTTATTGTTATAAAGGTTTCCTCTTCATCTTCATTTTTTTTCTTTCATAATTTCTTCTTTTTTGGGGCTTAATAAAGTTTTTATCAGTGAGTTACATTTTTTCATCCATACTTAATTATTTGAAATAGGAATTTCTAGATCCGATTGTCTCTTAATTTTTACCATTTTTTTATGAATTTGTTATAACAAAAGGAAAAAAAAAAGATGGGTAACAATGCAAATAAGTTACAAATTTTAACATTTACTTATTTTTTAAAGACTTAAGATACGTTTGGTTTATTTTGTAAGACTTCAATATCACTTTACATAAATCAAGAAGTACAGACATCCAAATGTCTATCAATAAATTAATTAAATTTTATAAATTTTATTATTTAAAATTTAAGCCACTCAAAATTTTATTATTAAATTTTTGAGTGGCTTAATGTTTAGCTTTCTTTTTTGATAATTTTATTCTGCAACAGTTTAACTATTGGATCCCCTTTCAACATTTATAAATAATTTAATTTTATGGAAATATAACGACAAAATCATCCGAAAAAATCCGTCCTTTTAAAAATTTCCTTAATTAAAGTAATTTCTAGCATGGAGGAATTCCATTTTTAAATTTAGAGTTTTATTTCTTCAAGAAAAACACCAAGATAAAATTACTTTCTAAACTCGTTGATTTTGTTAACTAAACAAAAGATTTGAATAAATTAAACACTTCCATTTCTTTTACGGAAGGAAAGATAGCATAAAAAACCAAGATTGTGATTGAAGTTCTTGCTTCTTCATTCTGAATACAAAATCATGGTTTCTTTTACTGCTTGGGTCTTCAAGGTTTTGATTAAATCAGTTTTTCTGTCGTCAAAGTGAGCTTTTGTCCAAGGTTTAGGCGGGGGAATTTTTCCATTATTCTTATTTTTTACCAAAGGAAATCTCGAGTCGCCTGTTACATGAATTTCAACAGAAATGATAAAACGAAAAATTGGAAGTAGCACATCAGAAGCTGCACAGAACAAGCCTTTCAGAAAACATGAGAGCAAATATTTAAGAGTCGCGCGCCTACCATGTGTATTTTATGTCAGTTCCTAAAGATATTTCTTAATATAACTTGAATTCCATAAATGGAAGTACATTTAAAGGTATATTTGAACAAAGTATGTAGCAAACAAGATTTGCGTAAAATTTTTTTGATTAAATGTTGAAGTCTTGCAACTTTGTATTACAACATTCAAGTTATATTTTTCCTTAACAGACTTTATGTGATTTTATTTTATTTAAAAGAACAAGAAAATCTCTCATGTAAAAATACGACTTATGAAAATCAAAAAAATGAAATGATTTTTGTAATTTTAATAATTTATTATGCCAATCTAGAATTAATAAAATTTACTTAATCAAACGAAGAGATAAATTAATTTTTAATTTGGTGAAAGTAAATGTATCGCTGTTAAAGATAGTTAATAAAAATATTATTTAATTACTACCAAATTTTGTAAATTCGCGAAAGAATGTTAAAATCTGATTATAGCGATTATAATTAAACGAGCTAGATTTAATTAAATTTTACTTTTAGATTAAAAGGATTACATCTGAAAGCATTAAGTTTTTAAAACATTCTTTAAGAAAACATGAATAATAAATGTTTTAAATAAAATGTCTTCAGGGATTAATAGGGATTATTTTTTTAACTTGGGAAGTTTGTATTATTTTCTCTTTCAAATTTATTTTATTGAACGATTTTTGTTTTGGTCTTCAAGAATTAATGTGTGAATATATACGTGGAGAATAATTCAAAGCTCTTTAAGAGATATTGCTTTGAAACAAAAGAATCTTTTAAAAACTTAATTGAACAGTTTGTATTACGCAGACGTTATTCATGAAGATTTAAAATTAAAAAAAAATATATAATTTTAATTTTAAATGAAAAAATTAAATTCTAGTTTTGAGCTTTATGTTTTAATTCGATAAATTACCAAGAACACGTGCACTTCATAAGGTAAAATATAAGAACTCAGTTCTTGTATCCTATTTAAAAATAAAAAATAAAAACATCTGCTTATTAAAAAAAAAACATACTGAATAATTAAAATTAAAATAAAGCAAATATCTACAATTTTGGTGAAATATGGATTTTAATATTTACTTGTATAACAAGGATAAACCAAATCTTACAAATTGTGAGAAAACTTTTTTAAATGTAGATGCTAAACAGATATTTTAAAAAAGAACTATTGGTCTTTTAATATCAAATTTGACTGTACAAAGCCATACAAAAATATTCAGAGAAATAGTTTTACATCTATTATATATTGTAAGGATTTACTTTAAAAAGTTCTTAGTTATCTTTTGATCAAGCTAAAAATTTTATTAAATATTTGTAAACTATAAATAAATAGATGATAAACTATACATTGATATGACATTTTAAAAGCAGTTATGCTTGAAATTTTAATTGATACAATATAAATGCTGTATAAATTTGAAAACAATTTTACCTTTAATTTAAAAAGTTTTAATAAACGTAATAATTCCATCATCTAATCAAAATAATAATATTGTAGAATATAAAGTATAAAATATATAACACAGCTACATAATTTTTCGAATTTTAATTTGGTTTAATATGCCAACGGGGGGATGTGTTTTGAAATTCTAAAACAGCTACTTGAATTTGTTCTTATCCTATTCATCCTCTGTAATGAAATTTATAATTCATAACAGTGTAATTTATAATTGCATTATATATTCATTGTATACAATTAACATAAATCAATAACCTGAGTTAATACGTTTTCCCGTAAATAAAAAGAATGTTGGTATTTCTGTAAGATTATCCAAAGTTTATATTGATAACCATACTAAAATAACAACATTCTATTTAGCTACAGAAAAATTTATTGTCTATAACTTAAATATTATAAGAGCTAACAAATATAATAAATTAGTCTACCCGTTTCTTTGTTGGATTTTAATATAATTCTTTTTAACATACAATTTTTTGAACATTTTTAAGCGGTATCGTTTATCAAAAAATAAATTCTCCTAAATTTTACATTTGCTATTGAAATTTATGTATCAACAAAAGTTCTCTATTTGAATAAAAAGCTCGTCTTTCGAATTCTTATGTATTTCATATTTAAATATATTCCCATTAACGCATCCTTTCAAATCGATTGTCACAATGCACAGCCTCTCGTAAAACCTTAACCTCGGATCACGATATGATGGAACAATAGTGCATATTTTATTGATTTGCAAATATTGTTAAGGTAATTATTATTATGTAGGTATTATATACGAGGTGGCTGCAGTTTTCATGAGAAATTAAAGGAAAAAAAGAGAAAACATGTTTGTACTCATTTTGATAATACACATTCTATTTTATAAATAAGTAGTTAACAATCTTAAGTAGGTTTATGATGCAGTTCATATTTTACCTGGATAAAAAAAAGATAAACTTTTAGTATATTATCAAAGGACACTGTGTCTTATAAGACTTTAATGTTCGATTATTGTAAGATATGATGAAAAACTTGATTAAATGATTCATTTGCAATGAAATATAAACAAGCATTGTGGATTGTTGTCCAATATAAAGGCCAATAAGATAAAAGGAGGAAGAAAGATATGAATATTCTCGTTTTAGCAATACATGTTAGGTTTTATATGCCTAAGGCACTAACTGTGTGACGAATTACAGAGAAAAGAATCCTAACCATAAAAACTACTTATCAAAGTTCATAGTAATCATAGTTGTGATGAAGTACTTATTTTATTTAATTTACCTTAAATATTTTTCTTTTCCTTTTGAAGAATACTATAAACTTAAAATAATTTTAAAATTCTAATTCCTATTAATAAACTAGACAAACCGGTTTCTGATTGCTCCTCAAATTGACAAGAAAATCAATCTCATTTTGTTATTGTTACTGCAGTAGAGATAAAATAATAAAAAGTCATATAATAAATTTCGATCAATTTATAACAACGAAATATGCGAGTATGTTCAATATTTTTTTAATTAAAATTTTATGAATTATCAAAATCTATTTGAGAGCCTACAACAAAATTCAGAGTTAGCTACAATTTGAATCTACTACAATTTCTTTCTACTGTGAAGATAAAGCAATCAATCATTAGTAACACTATTTTATTTTTTTAATAAGTGAATGAAAAATTCTACATTTATGAAAGAACTCATACCCCATTGTAAGAAATCTTTTCATACGTAATTTACCATGAACGTTCCTATTAGTGAACATTTCTTTTGTAAGCATATATTTTTTAATGTTATTTGACACTTATTGATATAAAATGAATAAAACGTTGTCCATGAAAAGTTAAATCCTTTTATCCGCACTTTTGAAACAGGATAACTGCATTATTTCAAATATTGTGGATTTCAAATCAGCCAAAATAAAAAAGCAACAATATGTGTAAATAAATTTCACATTTTTAAAATTTATTAACATGTACAACCTTCCTAACTTTTTATTTAAGTGTTTTAAATAAATTTCTTAATATTTCTGATATACAGTTTTTAATTTTAATCAATTTTCTGAAAAATGTTTCTTGTTTTAAAAATCAAATAAAAACATGTCTTAAAGAAAAGCTGTTCAATATTTATGTTCTTAAATGAGTTAAGGACAACTGAGCTGTTTTAATTCAATGAATTATGAATGAATCTGGTAAAAAGGCTCCCGGTAAATTTAATATGGAATTCTTTAAAGAATTTTAAAAGCATTTTAAATCATCTGTTTTAATGGAATCTGAAACTGTTTACCACTTCTATATGATTATCTTAAGTGCCCTCATTGAAAAGTGAGATTATTAGTTATTAGAATAAAGTGACTGCATGAATAACAAGCAACGAACATTTCGAATGTAAATTCTACTTATAAAATTCATAAATATTTGCTTTATTACTTGAGTGCACTTTCGAACAATACTAACTTATGGAAACGATTAACGAAATAGATTCATTTCAACATACATTTGAATTAAAAGTCGGTTTATGCTAAATTCTTATTTTGTAATTGGAAATAATTCATTTCATTTGAAGAATTAAATATTCCATATTGATTTAAAAGTTTACAGATTATTGTGTGGTTAGCATTGAAAATTTGTATAATTGCATATGTTTTATTAAAATTCAACATTCATTCTTTTTTTAATTAAAAAGTTATTTGTTATTGAATATTCGTTTAAATTCTGAGAAATGCATTACGAAATCTTAAGGAGTTCTAGATTGGAAGAATACATTTGTTTGTAATAAATGTTGTTTAGGTTTCTAAAAAGAAATTATTATCATTTTTCATGGATTTTTCAAAAACTTTACAAAAAGGATTTAGGACTTGAAAAATGTTTCTCTATTAGAATATCAAACTTTATATTTCACTTTGCAATCAAATGCTTTTTTAAAAGTTGATAATAGCACACTACAATTTATTTTGTATTAGAGTATAATTTTAAATTAGGCGAAATTTAAAATTAAGATGACCTTTAACAGTTAGCGAGATAAACTGATGGTAGAAAGCGCTATTCTATAAATATGTTAGTTATATTAAATTTATAATGAAATCATGAAAAGCCATATTGTTTAACTTACTAGAAATTTTCAAAGACAACTAATTAAATAAAAATAACTTGTCAGGAAACATTCATTTAAAATTATTTTCGTATTTAATAAATGTACTATATGATCTGATTTCTTTGAAAGTGGTGCAAGTCTATTCTTTATTATATGGAGATATGTAAGGGTTTGTATATGAATGGTTTAAAAAATATTAGTATATGTTAATACGCTCATTTTATGTTTTTAAAAAAATTAAATTTATTTAAGTTTATAATGAGATCGTTTTTAAACTATCAGTTAAAAGATATTTATACTTTTGATGACCTCAAATAGACTTAACCACTTAAGTCAACAAAATGTGAAAATCATGCATTTATGAAATATTAAATATGAGATTTCCATTGAATCAAACCATTTTTTTATGAAATTTTTATTAAATATGTCAAAAAAAAAACCGAAATAAAAAGGCTTTATTCCAATATTTCTCAGATAATGCCATTTTAATTACTATAATTACACCTTTATATTAATATGTGCCATTTTTAATATTACGAGAAAGTTTTTGAAAATAGTCAGGATCTATTGGAAGAATATAAGGAAATAGATCCATTATATCTTTGAATTTTTCGGATGCGATATTCCTGGCATGATGATATAAAGGTTCTAATATTATATTTTCAGATTTTCGTGGTATTTCATTGTATATGGTGAACACACTACAAATACCGTTTTCAACACTAGCTATGGAGTCCTCCTCTGACGATGATTCAGAAGCAAACAACAAAATTCCAGTGAAGGAACGAAATTTCTATGTCATTAACAGTAATAAACGTATAGACATACATAAAAAAACGAAATAGAAAAATTATGTAGTATAATTTTTGAACTAAATATTACGCCTTTGCAGAAATTGGACTTACACCGTTTTCAAAGTAACTATATTTTTAATTTCATTATCTACACGTAAATTTGACAAAATAATGAAAATTTTGAAGGATTTTTTTGGGAACTGTTTATAGGTAAAAAACTCATAGCAGATTGAATTCATTGTTATCATTAATTAACTCTTTTGTCAAAAATGGACTTACACCATTTTCAAAGAAAGCGAATCATATAAACTAAACACAGTATTCGATATTTGCAACTAAATTTACTATAGAGATTTTTTATAATTAGAATAATTAGACTATTTTTAAGAATGAAAACATGAAGCAACATTAATATTTGTATTTGAAAATATAAAGATGTTAAATTTCTTACGTGAAAAAACAATAAATACGTAAAGTATATTCTAGAATTTTCTTTCGAATCTAATTTCATAAAAAAAGGAATACGTATTGTTATTAAGATAAGGCCTCCTGTAATCAAAGCAAAAGCAATGCACACAAAGAATAAAATAAAATAATATTTCTTCAAACAAGCATAATTACAGCTGCATATTTATCTCTTCTGATTCTGTAAACATCCCGTGTTTCTATTTTTAACAAATTTCAAAAAGAATGTTTCAGGGTAATAATTTAAGGAATTTTGTTCGAATTTTTTTTTGCAACTAATTTAACTGAAAAGAAAATATTTGCATCTATTATAATGATCCAGTCTTTTTTATAACTATTTGTGTTGTTAAAATAGATTTACGGTTTAATTAAAAGCTTAGGAACGGCATAAAAGATATTTAATAGAATCAAGTAGTAAAGTAGATCAATATGTAGAAAAAAATGTACGGAAATTATTTTTGACTAATGTTATACCCAGCGCATGAAGTACAAAATATAAATATAAATAAATTTATACAATCTGTTTTCTTCACTTATGTTATTCTGTGTTTTTAAAAATGAACTGTACTCTCAATAATGTTTTTTTTAGAAATATAAATTTTAAATAAATGTCCTGTATTACAGATCATTTTGACTTCAATGCTAAATTAATTAAAAGTGGATTTACTGAAAAATATCATTAATACTATTCTAGTTTATAGTATGTGCAAAATATTTTTTGTCATACTTCTATTTTGACTAAATTCTACGAACTCTAAAAAAAGTGAAATCATTTGATATTTTATTTCTAAATTAAGGAACCTCATCTTTGATTAAAATTTATTTTTTAAGTTAAAAAACTAAGAGATTAGTTATTCTTCAGAGAGTAAATATCAAATTTTGAGAGAATGCATCATTTAATTTGCGAGGAATTATTTGAAAAAAATATATATAATTACCAGCTTTGCGTATAAAAAGTTACAATGTGCTATATTGCAATGAAAATAAAGAATAATGAAATTGACAATGAAAAATTGATAAAATGTACTTAATGTGCAATTTACTTTTTGCTCTGATATCGTAACATTGTCAAACACCCAAAACCATCACTCGAAACCCAAAACACAAGTTTGTCAGTCAAAGCAACCAGGCAAAGCTACTTTCAAGCAGATCAAAAAATTGGAAAGAATCCTTTTTTGTTCACAATCTATTAATTATTTAAATTCATTATTTAAATTCATTAAATAAGAGTTGCTTAAAAAGTTCACATTTCAAAGCAAGCAAAAAAATATTTATCTCTAACGATGCACTTTTTATTGAATAGTGACAATTTTATTGTATGGTATTGTCATAAAAAGCAGCAGTGTCAAATAAGATTTGAAGCTTATAGGTACTCTTAATAGTTCTTGTACAAGGTAGATTTTTTTTTTTGGGGGGGGGGGG
>BPLQ01008077.1:531462-556960 GCA_021605075.1 Caerostris darwini | reverse complement strand
ACACACATAGTAGCTCATATAAAATTCATATATTAATGCAATAATGATCACAATTAAAAGTAAAAGGAAGGAAAACAGAAAATCGTCTTAAAAATGTACTGGGATACCGTTCAATAAATTAAGAAAAATATGAACTTGATAATTAATATCTTTTTGGGACACCATTGCACTTTATGACCTCTCTCAGTCGATTTGGCATGCACTTTTTTAATTTTGCGCAATTTGATCCGATGTTTTCGTAACTCCTGTTTGTTAGAAATATTGTGTTCATTGTTTATTTTCTGCAAGTAGTCCTTCACATGTTCAATGGGGTTAAGGTCTGGACTCTGAAGAGTTCTCTTAATCACACCAGGTCAGTGTTGGAGAACCTATAACTTGTAAATATCTGCAATATATTTTTGGGTGTGTATCCTGGTACAATTTAAAATATCTTAGATCTTCCCAAATTGCGAACACCTTTCTTTAAATTTCACTTGAAAATGCCAAAGTAGACATATTTATTCGTTGTACCATCTATAATGTCTTAACTTCTCCACACCGAAGCTTGCCATGTAATCCCAGACTAATTGGTTGCCACCTCCATATTTTACAAAAGGTCGCAAATTTTTGATATGCTGTGCTGTATTTGGTGTGCGCCAACTTTTTTGCTTGCTTTCATCCACAAAAATGATATTTTCCCCAAATTCTGTCGACTGTTCTACGAACATTTTAACAAATGCCAGTCTGGCTTTTCGATTTGCTTTGCTCACATAGAGCTTTCTCCGAGATATTCTGACATGATACCGTGATACTTATGTGTGTTCTGAAATGGTTCTTTAAATACTTACTGCACTAGTTCTTGGATTAATGTGAACTTGTCTCACAATGCATCTCTCTTCGCTTTCACTAAATGTCTTTGGACTCCCTGATCTTAGCTTGTTTTTATCATTATTTGTTTTCTTGAACCTGCGAATAATATTAAAAAAGTAAGATTACTGTGAGATTCAAGATTTGTCCAATACAACGAACTGATTTTTCATTTTTCCAATGACTTATTATCAGAATACGCACATCAACCAAAATATCATTTTTACAGAGTTTCTCACCACTGCTCTATAAGCTGATAGTTTATGTCTAAAATTATAACCTAAAAAAGTGGTAGTAAATTAATTTTTATTGGTTCGCAATACATTTCTTAAATTTCTCATTTCAAAATTGTCCCAATATTTTTTGGTAACTGCTTGCGTTTAAATTATATTTAAAAGACTAGATCAAATTGCAATTCTAAAATAGTAAAACTTTCTTTGTATACTGTATACCAAATGTTAAACCATTTCTTGAATATGTTTTTGAAATATGATTAATATTTTTCTAAATAGCTTTACATGTTATACATGACAAGTGTCTCAATACTTTTTTGAGTGATTGTGTATATATATATAACACAGACATACACACATATATACATATATATATGTGTGTATGTGTGTGTGTTTGCACACGTGTAATAACACCCGTTTTGCGTTAATGAATACCCGACTTCCAGTTAACAGATTTTTTCATTACACTATCGAATATTAAATTTGAGTTGCATTTTCTCATAACAACCACTTCCAACTTTTCTATAATTAATCGCTGCCGTATTCATAAACTCTCTGCTTCTTCAGTTTCGACGCTCTGCAAGATACTAATCAAAACATTTTAAATTAGTTTTTTATGGTTTCATTCGCTCCGACTGCAGCTGTCCTTTGACTTGTGCTTTTCTTTCTCCCGTCGCATTCTGAGGACTCTTAAATTTCCTTAAAACTTGAATTATAATTCGATTCCTTCGATTATAATTTGTAGCAGTTTCCAGGTTTGTTTTATATATAATTATATATCATTGAATATAGGTTTATCACGCATCCCACATGTATATACACACTGATGGGCGATGATGAGAGACTTTAAAGGGGTAACTCTCCCTAGGTATGGAGTAAAACTTGTAAAACTTTCAGCTAGACAGCATGACTATCGATGCAAGATGCTTTACACACTTTGTCACAATCGCCATCAAGTCTCCTCGTTTGTGAAAGCAATGAATGAAACAGATGTCCCTTGCCTCCTGCATGCTAGTTGAACTCATTACCATTGGGCCACAAGTCATGCATATTCGAATACATTTTAAAGCATTAGAAGTCAGCTATAGTTTTTCAATACCCCACTCCTATATTCTTCCATAAATGATATCTTTAATGCTGTTTTAACGTATTATTTTTTCTAAAAACAGTGTTTACATCAAATAAATGTTCTTAGAGACACAAAAAAACTATGTTTATATTTATGAAAAAAATTTACTTTGAAGTAGCTATATTTTAGTTTTTTAAGCCATTTTTACGCTTCAGTTATGATAATGTCTACAAAAATATAGCAACATTTCAAAGAAATTCAACAATACAAGTCACAGAACGATAAATTTATTCGACATAGTTTCATTATGCTGGCGTGTTAGAAAAAAATTCCAAAGGGCGAGTGTAACATGTAAATCAAGGTTTGGAAAATAGAAGTGTTTTTAACTTTTATCCATAATTCGGTTAATAAAATTCCTCTTCAATTCTACTTTATTGGAATAAATCTTTATTGTAATTCGCTGTTTACAATTTTTAGCTGAAATATTCTGCATAATACAATAAGTGACGAGATTCAACGGGAATTTTCGTTATTGATTTTTGACGAAGTTACTTTTATTGAATTATGAAAGCGTTTTTTTTCTTTGTTACCAAAGCAAAATTGAATCAAGTGGCTATTATTATAAATTTTAGTTGAAAGCTGTGTTTATTGAAATAAATATAAATGACGATCATTTAAATTTTACTCATTTTATTCTATCGTTTTGAAAAATTAAATATGAATCTTTCCTTATTTATTAAATATTGATTCTATTATTAAATGCGTAACAGGCAAAAAGGTAAAAAATACACAACATGTGAAGTTAAATAATGAAAGCAACTGTCATCCAAAATTAATCAAGTATTGAATCTCTTTGTCCCACTTTGAAAAATTTTCTAAATTTTTTGAAAAATTTTACAATTTTTTATTTTTACTTAGCTTAATTAAAAAAATTTTAAATGTTTGCTAATCTCTAATAAAGTTATACGTTTTCCTTTTTATATACCTTTTTTTACATATTTTCGTAAAATTATACCATTTCAATTGACACATAAAAATATCAGAAACAATTATGTAGCTTGTGATAAGTTGCAATAGTTCTATTAATTTGCCTTATTCTGTTTAAAATCACTCCCATCAACTCACATAACGAGTACAAAAACACAACATTGTCATTTCACTTAATAAATTTGTAAAATACAGTCGGTAATTGCTGAAAAAGAGTTAAATGAAAAGAATTGTAATATTTTCAATTAAATAATTTTCACTTAAATCACAAAAAAAGGTCACGAATTGTAACATTCGATTTCAAAATCTTAACACAAATTAAATAACATGAATATCCCCTCCCGAAGCATCACACAAAAATACGTTCAACTTCCCCTTGCAATGAGTCATAGGGTGATCGTTACTGACACTATGGGTTTTTTATACGATTTTGAAAATTCAAGAGTATCTGAGAGTCATTGTAAACTTTTGAACTTCATGGTCCATATTACATTTGCTGCCCCACTCTTAATTTTTAAAGAAATAGAACAAAGAATGTTACAAAATATTACATCGCGTATGTTACCAAAGTTTCAATATTGTAATTGCTAAGTTGACAACTAGCCATCTGTGACGTTTTAACAAGGGATAGCAGAAGATCCGTTTCATTTGCCTCTAATTAACAGAAGAATTTTGTCACAACAAACCGTGTGCCTCCATTTGTTAATATAGCAAGAGTTTTAAACAATGACTGTATAATAGCGCATGTGTGAGCAATCTATCTATATATATATATATATATTAATTCTTCCTTTTAACGATTAAAATGCAAATAAAAGGATTTAAAATTAATCTAGAACCAGTTTATTATAAGAGATAATACTTTTGCTCACACTTATAAACATGGACTTCTAAGATTTATTCTCTATTATTAACACAAATCTTGTGTCCAAAGGTAACAACTTTAATCTCGATAATGGGATAGAGGACCAGTGTTAATGTTATCCAAAGAGGTCTTTATGGACAAAAACCACGAAATCTGTGGAACTAATAGCTTTCGGCCAAACTTATAGGGAGATTAAGACACTTATCTCAAACTGGGAAGTATGTGGGAAATGGGAAAACAAACAAATCTCTTCGAGTCTCGTGAAGCATTTAAGCCGTGACCTTTTATTCTGTTCGTTCAATTCAATGGCACAGCTCATTAGAAACCATGTATGGTTGGAAGTCGGTCGCTATCACTTGGTTGACGTGAGGGGAATTCTGGTACTTTCTCCTTTATGAAGATCGTGACAGGATTCTGCACATTTTGTGTCACAAACATTAACATGAATGGAATAGGGAGAAACCTTAGATTGTTCTAGGAATTATTATGATTTTTATACGATCTGAAAATATGATTAGATTTTTCTTTATTTTCAAATTTTAAGAGCTATTAAAAATTTTAATTCGAGCAAAAAATGTATTATCTTAAAATTAAGATGATTATTTAATAAATCTTGGATATTCTCTTTGATGAAGGTGATGATGGGAAATCTTGTGTAACAAACATTAAAACATAGATGGAAAAAGGAGAAATTCGTAAATTGTTCTAGGAATTTTACAGAATCTCTAGTCTGAGTTTTACAAAGTAACTATTTCGTTGAGAAAATTCAAAAGGGTTTTTCTGGATCTAAAATGTTTTAACTTGCATTTTATTTATATCAAAGAAATAATGCTTGTAAACAAAGTTTCAGTGTTTTTAAATTGATCCTATTTTAAATCAAGATTACCCAAGTTTTTAGTGAGATGAATTCTAACATTTATTTAGAATCTCTATAATTTTAACATCACTATAAGATTCAGAACAAAAAAAGTGTAGCTGATGTTAAAATGGAAAAGTAAAATCTAATACAACGATTATATTCTAGCAATCTCTATAAAACATTGCAAAGTCATTTTTCTGTAAGATTACATTAAGAATCTTTTAACAAAATTAAATTCATTTACAGAACATGATTTTAAAACTATTCTAATTAATTTCAACTCTAAATTTCAGATCAAGCAACAACAAACTAATTTTTAATTTATTTCGGTTTATTTTAATCTCGTTTAATGTATTGATAATTATTACACTTCTTAAAAAGCAACTCAAGCTAAATAATTGAGAAATCATTTCATTTTAATTAAAATTTTAACGTTTTGTTATATTATAACTATAAATAGAACGACTAAAAAGGTCGCAAGTGTAATTACAGCTTTTCTTTCAAAATAAAACAGCTAAACTAAATAATATTCATGATAGATAAACCGTCTTTTAAACAAATGTTTATGTCAGAGAATTATGTTATAAACTTTAGAATAAATGTTTTAATAATCATTTGCATTATTAGTATAAACATATTTTACAACTAAATTAAAATTTTTATGGAGTAATTAAATCTAAAGCTACAAATGTGTAAATCAAGTGGCCTTAACTTGTAAGTTGTATAAAATGGCTAATTCATTTAGAAAAATCAGTTTATTATATTCATATAAGAAATATTAAACAGTTCAGTAACATGATATTTAAGCTTTTAACCAATGTAAAAGAAAATTGGGAATTTTTAAGTGTATTAAAATTTACGACATTTCTAATCTAATTATAAATCTTTGTGTTAAAAACTTTATAAAGTATAAACAAAATAAAATTATTACTCCAGGGCTGTTATTTTTACAGTTTAGAAAATGCTGAGAGACTTTTGAAATTTGTGTTACGTGAACGTCAGAGATGTAAATGCATTATGAAGCAATATAAAAATATTTTAAATAACATTGTTTATTAAAACATTTGAAATTTTTTTATGATAATTGAAATGATATGAAATTAGGGTGGGATATGTTATGATATTAAATTTTATTATGCTGATTATATTGACATATTGAATAATTGACAAATATATAATATAAAAAACCATTAAGTTTCATATTAAAAATTAAAATAGGAATGTAAAGATAATCATAAATTTCTCATAAATTTTCATAAATTCTAAAAATAATTCATTTAAAATCCTAATTTCATTAGGTCAAAGTCAACGTTTTACAAATGAAACTATTACAAATATTTCAAAAGATATGATAAATTTTGAATAATCATAAGTGCACTGAATTTTATTCAAATTGACGAACACATCATGTAAGAAATTAATAAAATGGTTGATGCGTTTTATAATCTTAAGAAAATTTTTCATTGATGCACAAGAACTATTCGACAAAGAAGAATTTCATAATGTCAAGAACAATTTCCAATCTGCCATAAGATAACATCACAGTGTAATTGGTGATACCACGAAACAGCATAAAAGCGTGGTCATTTTGTTCGCTGCATAGCAATTGAGACAACAGTGGTTAGTGATGGTTGCCTGCAAGCATGTCAAGTTGAACGTGATGTAAATCATGATCGAATGATGTACAATGGCTGGGGAAAAAACATACGCCACCATTTCCAACTGTTACAAAAACAACACTCTCTTCACCCAGAAGAAGAAGGATCAGTCAGTTGCATAGGCTGCCAAGTTCATGTTGGCCATGTTCTTCGATGTCCCATGACTATTGGAATGACTTCCAGTCAGTGCCATCATCAACATTTAATTCTATCACAACACCTCTGAAAGGCCATCAAAAACCAGTGGCGTGGCATACTGTCAGGTATGGTTTTCATGCATCATCACTGGCTACGCAATAAGCAATATCATTTTAAAGTTGAACTAATCTTGTGTTTCTAAGAAATTAATAAAATCATTATGTAAATATTTTTTTATCGGTTTGATGAAGTCTCTCAATGTAAAAATCCTAAGTAGGATTAAGTCCCTTCACGTTTGGCTGGGAAGCTCCAAAGACTGTTAATTACATTTCAATAAGCATGTCTGTTAGCAGACATCGTTCCTTTATGCAACCACTTTATGCAACCTTTATGTTCCTTTATGCAAGGCTTTTGTAGCTCTTTCTCATTCCAGAAAACTTTTTAGAGGGACTTTTCAAATGGCAGTTTTATCATAATCATAACCAATATAAACGGAAAATGTTTGATTTCACTTGTCAGACTTCGAATCGACTTACACTTCCCCTTTGTTCGTGATTATTGTTATTTTCGTTTTCTAAATTTTCATTTTCCTTACAATTTTGCGATTAATTTGGATTTACTAATTAAACTCCTTTCACTACAGAAACCATTCTGTGATTCTAGTCTATGAATATAGAACATAGAGCACGAAACGAAGGTGCCAGTTTGGGGCAAGCATAACCTCACGTGACATTTACTTTATAGTTTAATGTATGTTGTGATAGTTAGGCGTTTTGGGGCAACTATCTTTACTATTGGCTATTACTACTTTATGCTGTTCGTGCGAAAAGAGAAAAGGGTTTACTATTATACAACGATTTTCTAAAGAAATGGTTCATTTTTAAGCTGTATATGAATGTAAATTTAATTTTCTAAATATTTGCCATTTATATTCTTTTAATAAATTTTCTTGTGTAATATTTTCTCTACAAAATTATTAAAAAACAAAATTTTCATTTATATGAACGTTTTGCATTGTTTTTTATATTTCATACAAAATTATGAGTAAAAGCAAAATAACATTTCTTCTATCTATTTATCTTTAGTAAACAATACAAAGCATTTTAGGCACTTCTCGGAATTTTCAGAAAAGCTTCTTAACATGTTTGCGTTTTCTAAATAAATGCGTGCAATGGAAAGAAGCCAATCGCCCATACAGAGCCCGTTCTATTGCGAAAAAGAAATAAGATGTTTGTTCCAAGTTTCGTTCCTTTAGAACAGGGGGACGCGCTCTATTTTATTACAACTCTGTGTTATAGAATCATTAAAAGGACATTTTAATTCCCAGTTGGTGTTCACGTTTCGTGTGTTGGTCGTTATTGTCTCGAAAAGGCGACTAACTTTTTATAACAAATAGAATTGAAAAGCAGTAATAAAACATGAGTCATATTCATTACTAAGTAATATTTCTGATAAAATATTTTGTGTGCGCTGGCGCTTGATGTGTGAAATTAAAGCAAATGCATCCATTTTGTATGATAACTTATCACTAACAAATATTTAATATAGATGAATTATTATATGTTGGTTACAATGATATTCTTACTGCAAAACGTAGGTCGATCTTACTGTATCACTCGGGTAATCGTCAGAAAACTCTGTTAGAGGCTTATTAGATGGCATTTTTATTTTGGGGGGCGTGAAGGCCTCGTAGAACTACAACTCCTATTAAAAGATTTTTTTATAACTAATAAAACAATCAATTCGAAACCACATACCTTTGCAACTTTCACACCACGCCAATACCTGCAGACACACTTAACATATATTGCCGAATAATGCGGAAAATAAATGTTGAGGGGCAGCTTTTCTCGTGCATCTCCCCACTAAGACGTCAGTCTATACCACGCATTGGCGCGAGATAGCAATCTAAAACAATTTTCTTAATGTATTTCTTATTTATTTGTTTAAAAACTTCCAAGCAACTTAACTTAGATAATTACCAATTGACAACTCGCCTGTTTATTCTAAAAGTACTGAGCCAGCTTCTTGTGCTCTTTTAGTTATAATTCCCTTGTGTTTCTTTTATTACTAAAGGTAGATTCATTACTTATCAATAAACTTCGTCCTTTTCTATCTAAGGAAAACTATTAAGTGGCTATTAAAAAAACCTGCATTGCAGTACGCAAAGAAAATAAATCAATCTTGAATAATTTATTATTTTTAAAACAAGTCTTATACAGGAAACACTGAGATTCTCTTACATTTCCAGTGTCATTTCAAATCACTTCTTCTTCTACTTTATGGATTTTTTACTGAAATTTGAATAATTAAAATAATAGCCAGCCTCTCTATAAATAAATCAATCTAATCCTAAAATATTTAAAAGCAATAAAGTAATTTAAATATAGACTGAGTGAAAACTACTGATTTAAACCATATTTGATATATTTTAATTTGTAAACGGCGCTCTTGACAAATAGCGATTAAATTTTCTCCTGATATACTAAATGATTTAATTTTTTTTTATTTCCAATGGCAAGGCAAGTACAAGAAGAATAAAAAAAAATAGTAAAAATAACCAGGGAAAAAATACAAAAGAATAAATACACAGATGACCGAAGTCATTGCCTTAAGAGTTCTCTCGCACGCCAGTAAAGCGCTGTCTCCGAGTCGCCATCAAGTACCGCACATCGTTGGAGGTGGTCTCTGTTCATTGGGTCACTTGAACCACATAGGGGGCAGCCAGGATTCGAAAATATTTTAATGCGATGGAGATGTTCTGCTAGACAGTCATGGCCAGTCAGAAGTCGGAACTGGGGGACAGCATGTCGTCGCGGATTGCTGGGTATTGCTAAAAGATCTTCAGCTCTCCAACGTTTTGACTTGATCTCATCATGAATTTGTAGCTTGTGGTTTTTAGTCATTATTTGTTTGATATAAAGTTTTATGGAATGGAGGGACAGTGACGAGGATCTCGTTTGAAGTAGTTTTGAGCCTCTTTTTGCTAGACAATCTGCTTGTTCGTTCCCAAAAATGCCACAGTGGCCAGGTATCCACTGAAGTACCACCCATTTCATTTTTAAAGTCAGTTCCCGCAAATGATTTTGACACTGGGAGATTTCCTCTGATGAAGGTGGCTTGGTGGAACTAATAGCCTGAATTACGGCTTGTGAATCAGAAAAAATAACCGCTCTGTTGAATCTATCCTGGAAAATTAGTAAATACTTCAAAGCAATTCGGATAGCCTCCACTTCTCCATCAAAAGATGTTAGATATTTCCCAGCTGAAGCGTAGAAGGAGAACAAGTTCGAAAAGACTCCTGAACCTGCAGTAATGAGATTTTCATAAAAGGAGCCATCTGTATATACGTGCAACCATTCAGATTCTGGGTATCTTGTATCAATAGTATCAAGTGTATAGACCCTCAAAACATCTATAGAGGTGTTCTTCTTATAAAGTTCATCTGAAAAACTTAAATTTGCCTCAATCTGCATGTAATCAAATGGACTATAGGGCTTTTCTAACTCCTGAAAAATAGCTGACAAATTAATGTTCTGTCTGACATCCAGAACAAACTGAACAAAACCTTTTTGAGTTTTTAAATTTCTAGTGGTTGTTGGATAATTAATCCAGTAGGAAATTTCCAGTTCTAATTAGTTTCTCATATAGAATCAGAGCTTTTTCTTTAATTATAGTTTTAATGGGTTTATTATTTGTCAGTAACAGCATAGCATTAATTGGTGTTGATTTGACGGCCCCAGTAATAAGTCGTAGAGCTTGATTTTGTAACAGTTCTAGTTTTTGCAATACTTTGCTCATTTGCCGCAATAAGTGGTACACAGCAGTAAGTAATTAATGGTTGAATAAAAGTTTTATAAGTAGCATTTAAACTTGATCGATCACATCCCCAAAGAGATCCAGCAAGGCGCTTTAAAATAGACACTCTTTTTAGAAAGCGATTTGAAATTGATTCTATATGTGATTTCCAGTTTAGTTTGTTGTCGAAAGTCACACCCAAATAATTAAACTTGTTAGAGTGAATCAGAGCAACATCTCTATACTTTAAGTCAGGGAGGAGTGTTTGGTGAACCAAAGAAAAAGTCTGAGTGGCTGTCTTTTCTAAATTTACAGTCATATTATTCTTAATACACCAGTCTGATAAAATATCAAGAGCTTTGTTAATTTTATTTTCTATCAAAGATTTCGCATTTCGCTTTGGTGCTTGGGTCCAAATGACAAGATCATCAGCAAAGTGCAAACAATCTACATCCTTAACAGTCTTTAAAGCAGAAACTAAGTCGTTGATATATAGATTGAAAAAACTACAACTTCCAACTGTACCCTGAGGCAAACCGGTCTGTAGATTATAACACTTAGATAAGCTATTTCCAAATTTGTTCTTGCAAATACGTTGGTCCGTAAATGACCGTATCCACTTAAACATATTTCCACAAACTCCTGCATTAAGAAGTTTTTGGTGCAATTTCTCTCTCCACACCGTGTCATATGCGCTTTTAAAGTCAACATACACTGCTGATAAGATGTTTCGATTGTCCAAAGCATCCTTTACAATTTGGCTGAGGTAAGTAACCTGGTCTGTTGTGGAACGATTTTTTCGGAAGCCCGCCTGTTCATTGACTATTAGGTTTCTATCTTCCAGATACCAATTTAGCCTATTAAGTATTAATTTCTCCATCGTCTTTCCGAGAATACTGGTGAGAGATATTGGCCGATAACTACTAAGTTGTTTTGGATCTTTATTTTTTTTCAAAATAGGAATAACCACGGCTCTTTTCCACTGCGCAGGGACAAGTCCTGTCTCCCAGATTCTGTTAAAGGTGTAAAGTAAAGTATTCTTAACAGTATCACTCATATGTTTTAAAAACTCGACATGGATGTTGTCCTCTCCTGGAGATTTTTTCACTCTTTGGCACTCAATAGCCAGTCTCAATTCTTCTAGAGTAAAAGTGGCTGTAAAAATAATATGAGTATCATGTGAGCTGTTTAAATTTTTCTCGGCATCTCTAATCTCTTTTTTAATTTGACTTGACATTTTTCGGGCAAAAGGCCCCTTTTTCTGGTTCTTTGCGTAGGATTGGCCAAACGCGTTAGCTACAGCTTTATCAGAGGTCAAAATTGCCCCATTGAAGTAAATTGGCTCCTTTTTAGGAACCGGTCTCTTATTTTGAGTGCAACGTTAACCCATCTCCTCGTTGGTGCACACTGGGCAACGTTCTTGTAACGGCAAAGTGGTCTGCAGCTTCTGGCAGTTCTTTTTTTTTCTAAATGATTTAAAATAACATCGACGAAATGAAAAAATAAAACAGTTGTATAATATATATATACACTGAAGTGACAAAAGTCATGGAATAGCAATATGCAAATTTTCAGATGGCAGTAGCATCGCGTAGCACAGGTATAAATGCGCAGTGTTTTCGCAGAGCTTTCATTTCTGTTCAAGTTATTCATGTGAAGAGGTTTTGACGTGATGATGATCGCACGACGGGAATTCACAGACTTTGAACGCTGAATGTTAGTTGGAGCTAGACGCATGGGTCATGCCATTTCGGAAATCGTTAGGGAATTCAACATTCCCAGATCCACTGTGTCAAGAGTGTGCCGAGAGTATGAAATTTCAGGCATAACATCCCACCATGGACAGCGCAGTGGTCGACCGCCTGCACTTAACGACCGAGACCGGCGACGTCTGCAAAGAGTCGTAAATTCTAACAGACAAGCAACACTGCGTCAAATAACCGCAGAAATCAATGTGGGACGTACAAGGGACTTGTCTGTTAGAACTGTGCGGAGAAATTTGGCTTTCTTGGGCTATTCCAGCAGAAGACCGACTCGAGTGCCTTTACTGACAGAACGACATCGCTTGCAGCGACTCTCGTGGGCACGTGAGCATATCGGTTGGTCCCTAGATGAATGGAAAACCGTGGCCTGGTCCGATGAGTCACGATTTCAGTTGGTAAGAGCTGATGGTAGGGTTCGAGTGTGGCGCAGACCCCACGAAGCCATGGACCCAAACTGTCAGCAAGGCACTGTTCAAGCTGGTGGTGGCTCCGTAATGGTGTGGGCTGTTTTTTCATGGCATGGACTTGGTCCTCTGGTGCGACTGGACCGAACATTGACTGGAAATGCTTATGTTCAGCTACTTGGAGATCACTTGCAGCCATTCATGGACTTCATGTACCCAAACAACGATGGGATTTTTATGGATGACAATGCGCCATGTCACCGGGCCACAACTGTTCGCGATTGGTTTGAAGAACATTCTGGACAATTCCAACGAATGATCTGGCCACCTAGATCGCCCGACATGAATCCCATCGAGCATTTATGGGACATCATCGAGAGGTCTGTTCGTGCCCAAAATCCTGCACCATCAACGCTTTCACAATTATGGACGTCTATCGAGACAGCACGGCTCAATATTCCTGCAGAAGACTTCTAACGACTTGTTGAGTCCATGCCACGTCGAGATGCTGCACTTCGCCGGGCGAAAGGAGGGCCGACACGATATTAAGAGGTATCCCATGACTTTTGTCACTTCAGTGTATATATATTTGAACATAAGTTCGCAATTGCGTTCAGTAAACGCTAGACGCCCTTCAAAATCATACATGGATGACATGCAATTAGGATGCTAGCCCAAATCCTTTTTTTTAAATTTCGCTTAGAGACATTTATAAGAATCATGCGAATTACCATCCTCCTTGACATGTAAATAAAACCTCATCATCAAATGAGACAGCAACCTTAATACTGAAGAGTTATATTTGATAAGAAGTTTGTCGTAAAACCAACTGTATAAAATCAATGTGCGTGCTGAAATCTCCGGCTTCCACTGCCACCACAGGATGCAGGCATATAAGATGTAAAATATGGCGAGTTGAGGAATATGGGTGAAATCCCTCGTGTACGTGCCCGAGGATTCCGTTCCATTTCTTGTAAGACACGTTCTCCATCAACGAGTGTCCACGTTGATCGACGGCGACCAGAATCTGACACAATGAAGCTACCTACTTCACATAAACATTTGAACAGTATAAAACATTGATCTATCCGACAGTGGTGTATTTGAATATAATAAATTCGAACTATTTCTTGTCCGTTGTACGTGAAGTAAAGAATAATTCATGGCTCGACTGAAACGGGCTCTCAGTTCTCACCTCATGCTTTCATAACAATGTCTTATCTAGATAGCGTTTGTGACCCTGGGTTCCTTTGCAATTTTTTCTTGTTTCTGTGCACTTAATTTACCTTTTCGTTATTTCGATGTTATTTTGAATTACCTTGAATATAATAATAATATTTTCACAATTCAATGCAAGCAAAAGGGTTTTTTAAAGCTTTAATGACTGTAGTGTATATGGCCTAATAGAAAATCTCACTCTTAAAAGAAACAAAGAATTTATTGAAATCATTCATGGAGAACACCAAAAACAATTAACATTAGAATTTGGAAAAGGAGCTTGAAGTGCTTGGGAGTTAAAGCATTGGGTTTTGAACTGAAAGAGTTCAGTTAAACACTTGAGTAATGATTTGAACTAAAGATTACTTTTATCTTCTCCAGGTATAAGTGCATTAAATCTGTAGACAGGAAAGTTTCTTTTATAGCTTGAGATAGGTGAGTGAAGATTGATAACTCTCAGATGATCGGAATATTTGTTCCAAATGGAAATGTCATCAGGAGCTGATGATGATCCAGTGAATGATATAAAGCGGACAATGGATCAAGGAATAGAAACGCAAAAAAACGAATAGAATCTTCAAGTAACAAGAAATTGACACTATTGGCAAAACTACTTATATAACTAACCTGCATTATTCGTCTTCTATTATACTTTAAAACATTTAGAGGTTTTCTTACATCTTAATTAAATATGCATTACATTTTATCTCCTTGTTGGAAATAAACGCATTCAATTTTGTGTCTCAGTTCTGCTGGGTTAAATAAAGATTCTTTATATTCTTTAAAAGCTTAAATAGCTAACATGGAACGTAGAATATTTTACCCGTAAAATTATAGCATTTTCCACAATACAAATAATATTCAGACAGGAACAATTATCCGCAATGGAACTTTCACATAAATGTGCTATATGACATCATTTCACAGCTACCATGACATGATAAAGTATAATATTCAAAGATAAACATTTGAAAACATGTCACTGCTGTGGATTATAATTATATCGTGGCTATTAAATGCATAATTTCATTCAAATGTGAAGTGAACCATTAAAGTGGTATATATATATATATAGAGAGAGAGAGAGAGAGTCTCATGTATCCACAGAGGCTTACATATTAAGTAATTGTATTTAATTAATTGAAGCTCCGTGACATAATGACATATAAATCAAATAATTCTGTGTTATATACTGATTATAGTTTCAGATTGAACTGTAATTTAAAGTGACTTTATACTTTTATCCTAACCTTTCGTAATGAAGATAATTTTTTCTAAATTTTACCAAATTCTTAAGATAAAAATAAACTTTTCAAAATATCCCGTTAGTTAAAATATTACAACTAAGATCCCTTTACTTCTTAATATACACCCTCCAGATCGTTTTTGAAAGCGAAAATGAATCGGATGTAATTCTGAGTATTCCTTGATTAAATGCCCATTTATTACTTTCCACAGACAAACTTGATATGCTTCATGTATTATAATAATTAAATAGGATAACATTCTGCATTAACCAAAATTATAATACAATTGCTTGCAGATTATGTGCAGTTTTGTAATAAAAAAGCATTTAGTAATTTTCTTTCTTTATAAATGACCACAGGTAAAAAAAAAATGGTACTTACGATCAAACACCTTATCTATATTATTAAATATTTTTCATATAGTTTTTAAAATAATACAAATATTTTAATACCTAGAAATATTTGTGAAAGATAGTGAAATTATCTTGAAATTGTATTCACAACGGAAAATAAAAATATCTATTGAGTAAACATTCACTGTTCTTTTTCATAACAAAAATGCAAAAAAAATGCAAAAAAAAAGAAAAAAAAATCTGCTATCCCTGAAGGGTTCTGTAGCTGATTGCATATTTCATTAAAGGAGAAAAATTTTTTATTCCTTTGACAAAATATTTGTCTTGCACATATCCAAGCTGGAAAGCTCAAGTAAATAAATTTATTTGCTATCATGTCAGATAAAGAATTAAAAATAACATCCAGGTTTACTTACATATTTATCGAAATCTTTTGATTAAAGTATTTGATTTGATTACTCTCAGTAAAACTTTCATTTTAGTTCTTTTAAGGTCTGAATCTTATAATAATTTTATAAAATGATAAAAATATTTAATATTTATTTGAAATAGTTAGTTACCTACTTACATTTTTATTTCAAATTGTGCAAGGCATTGTATAATATTTTCAGATATATGAAAACTTAATGGTTTTAGTAATGGAAATGATTTTTTTAATGATTCAAATCACATTAAGTTTCCATTTATAATAATATGGCAGATATGTAACAAATTCATCATTAACGGTGTTACGAGGAATTTCTTTGTAGAAGCACTGACATCATGTCTGTTTTTATTTTCTGACAAGTTTCTCTGTTCTATTCTTTTATTAATTTGGAGGAGGGATGAAAAAAAATCCCAGTGACTTAGAATAGAATACGGTTTGGAGCAAAGAGTTGAGTTGTGATTCTTCAAAAGAAGGGATTATGGGTTCAGTTCTGTCAGCTTAACTAGAGTGGCTTCAAATGGGCAATGATAGGAAACATGCTATAAGTGGACTTATTGTGTAGGCATTTTCCTTGTTTTCTCTTCATGCAACACAAATGTCATATTTCCAGAGTAAAACCTTGGGTAATACTGAAGCTGCTACAAGCCTGCCGTGTCAATAATGAATGATTTTAAGGTTATGTTCCAAATAAAAAATATTGACCTGAACATAAATTTCAACATTAAAATTAACGATTGCATTTTCTAGTATGGAAACTTCATTTCCTAGTATCTTTCCTCAGCTTGCAGTGTTCATAATTCAGAAGATAATACATGACAGTTTTAAGTACCAGAAAAACTACGATTCTTTAATATAAAAAGATTATTAGTATTTTAAAAAATTCCTAAAATTAAGATTAATTTTTAGTTAAATAACACAATTGCAAACAACAATTATTTTCAGAATAAATTTCTACTATGAATTATATTTATAGAAATAAATAAATTAACTAAAGTAGATACAGATGCTAAAAATTTAGGAAACTAAAGGCATTGTTTCGATTGCGTGACTTATGTTTAAAGAAGCAATTTAATAAAGTCAGTTAAATACCTTTCCGTATATATCTTATTCAAACATTTATTACTTTTGATCTCCTACACAAAGATTTTCCTAGTTATTAATTTTGTCATTTCTTGATACCTTAATTTTGTTGCCAAGGTACATTTATGCAGCTGCAAACGTCTTATGAGATCAAATAAGTTACTTTTAAGCATTCAGAAAAGTTTTTGAAGTCTTCTCACAAACGCTTCTCTCCAAGAAAAGTTCTCATTCATTTTTCAGTACGTAAAATCAAATCTGGAATTAAAACGCTTGATTTCTTATTCAGGCAATCCTTCACTGGTTGACCGCATTAATTTGTAACACTTAAACTCAGTCTTTGAAGGCAAGAAAGTTAAACAAACATGACCTTTGGGTTAAAGTTTTATCTGTGATAATCTTCAAGAGTTAAAAGTAATGCTTTAATAAATCTAGTGAACTAATTTCTAAACTTTCCCCGGCATTCTATTTAATTTAGTGATAGAGTTACTCTAATTTTGGATAAACATCGATTCATCGCATATTAAACGAATATGCCATTTATCCAAGTATACATATTATAAATGTTACGTGTCTTTCTCTTTTAATGAACTCGAAACGTCTCAAAGTCGAAAAACTTGTGTAATCATTTAATTATTTCAAAATTTTCAAATTTAAAAGTTCTTATTGAATAATTTAAATTTCTGGTAATCGAGTGTAAAGCTTATACTTTTGATAATATCAAATCTCTAAATACTCCCATTTTATCACCTCTATAAAAATTTTATTTTACCATTTGTGGTATTTATTTACCTTTATCTCGTTTTTATTTAAACTATTTGTGGAGTTGGCAATCCAAACTGAGGGAAATCCCCGACAAGCGAATAAATCGAATGATTCAAAGATGCTTATATGCTGGAGATGGGCACGATAAATCCATACACTTGAAAGTAATTTCATTCGGCTTAAGGAAAATGGGAAGAGCTAAACATCACCCCTGTGGGTGTTCGTTCCAAATTACTGTGATATAACTCGATAACAGTGTAACGGGACATTTGTAAAAACCCTGTATATGACTGAATCTACCATTACAGTTGCAAATGATCAGCGAATAATGTTGCGAATACAATTGCTATTCAAAATGGCTTGCAGCAACAACAACACTTTGTGATGATTGGAAATTTATGTTTTAACACTGTGCTTATTTCTCCATTCAAGGAGATAAAGATCGAACTAAGATTCGTGCAATTAGATTTACCTTTATAACGACTCACAGCGACATTTGCTGATCAATATTTTTATGCAACAACTTAACCTCTGAGTAGCATATAAAATGGTATAGAAGTTTCATAAGACGACAGCAAACATTAACAAGGCAATTTTAGGGCCTTATAAATCCGAAGTCATTCCATATTTACAATTTTAAGGGCAATTAATTATTTAGAAATTAAAGAATTTATCTACAAACTGTATCCCCACCTCCTCCCTGTCTATCCTCGTCTGCCCTTCGTTCCTCGGATTTGAGTAATCTGATATCCCTCGGGGGCCAAGAATGTTCACTGAACCTCACACTGAGGTTATGTCTAATGCTGGGAGGAATGATTATTTACACTGTGAATGAGTACGCAAATAATCTGTATATTATTCGTTATGTATTTCTTATTGGATCCTAGATATCAGTAAAAGTTTTCTTTAAAAGGAAACGGGGTTTTAATGGGTTTAGAATCCCTTAAGTAAACTAAAAAGAAGGAATTTGGATACTTTTGATTGAACGTTGATTCATAAACATCTGTTGAAACCACATTAATAAAATCTCCTTAAAATAATTAATAATTTATATAAATATATTGACAATATGTAGTTTTAGGCAACCAGATTACTGTATAAAAGGTTATTTATACTACATAAAATGAAATTCAGTTGTTTGCAGTTTCCCTTTTGTCTAAACATTGGCAAGCCTAATGCAATGAAAATCCCCTCTGTTAGTAATCCTCAAATATAGAAGCTCTGAAATTAAGGAGAGTTTAGAATACCTATTTGAAGTATTACGTTAAGCTGCATTATGAATATGAAACTTAATAAGTTTGACTCAGATGTGTTGAAATATTAGTCTGTGTATTTCATCAGTATGTGCTTCACTTAATTACATGCTTATCTTCAGGACCAATATAATCTTAAATCCTTCTGTGTTAATGGCTAAATGGCTGGATTATTGTTATAGCATTAACCTCTTCAACTATACTAGCACATGTGTACATTTGCTCCTTGTAAAAAAATAATATTATAAAAAAAACTAAAATAAAACTGTTAGAGTATTATTTATTTCAAAATCTTTTAACAATTGAAAAGATCTGTTAGCAATGATAATATTTTTTTTCTTGCAAAAACATAGTCTATGTTGTAAACATAGTTTAATATATAGTTAACTATGTTGTTTAAACATAGTTGTTGTTATAACGTAAAATAACGTTGTGTCAGTCACTATCTTAAAAAATTGGAAAATTGTCAAAATATCAATTTCTTCGAAGATATCAACATAAAAAATTAAATTACAAGAACATTTCTGAAAAAAAAGAGCAGGAATATTCTAAATGAATAAAATCTTTTCATTCGCCATTTACAACTAAACCTCGGTGCCCAAATATACGACCACAACCCACATATATTATTATTATTGTAAGCTATTTTATTTTATCAGGGTTTTTCGGCCTTACAGAATTGATACCAATGTAATTCTGAATAAATAAGTAATTCGTGCTTTATGGAAAATAAAATTATTAGCTTTCACCCATAAATGTTTCTTTTAATCTGCGCTATTTTATTCTTAGATTGTATTCTAAGTGTTCCTTATTCGATCATTGCATAGGAATTTTTTGAAATTGATACGAGATGATTCGCTTACTAAACCATTCATTTCATAGAAGTTCCATTACATGGTGCACCTTGAAAAGAACTTGTACGAAAAGGAAAGAATTTGCTGTCTCCATGGCAACGGTTTCGTGACGGTTAATGATCGAGACATGAACAGCTGATAAAACTATCGGTTAACTTGGAGGCGAGTTTCGTTTGGATTCTTCCCTTGAGGAGAACTGACCACCACAACACACTTTTCAAATCAATTTAAAATGTTCTCTATTGAAAAATAAAATACTTTTCTTGTGAACAAAATTTCATGAATTCAAAACAAAAAAACATTAAGAATACCCCGTATATCAGGATACCCTGTATAGTGTTACACACAGGAAAATAACTGTTGTTTCTCAAAAGAGGGAGAGTAATAAAAATAAACAATTCTTGTTAAAATTTCAAATGGCACAGATCAATTTAATTATACTGTATTATTTAATAAAATATTATAATAAATAAATTTATAACAAAAAAATTTTTTATAATTTTATTATTTAATGCATTCGTATAATTTTTATAATTTAATTTATAAATTAATGTCACATAAAATTTACTGTTAAAATGCTTTCTTAACCTTAACAGCTGTTTCATCATTCCTTTTTGAAAACTTAATCTCTTTTCAGAACTTTCAATCTTGTATTATTATAAAATATTCAAAATTATAAATAGAGAAACATTAAAACCTAACGTGCTATCCAACATAGAACCACTATTTAGTAATTCGGATTTAACAATCTTTAAATCCAAACCCTAAAATTGTTAGAGCATAAATATTTCGTCATTTTTATGGAACATTCTAAAAACGTGTTACATTAGATTCGTTAAAATGGGATTGCATTTATCGTATTTAAGACGTGAACGAATAAGTAATAAGTGATAGTTAACTAGTAAGTAATTAGTGATAGTAATTAGTAATGGTAAACAACTTTACTAAAATAGAAGTGTTCAAATTTATAAAATCTTCCAAAGAAAAATTTTTATAATGTGCTTTTTTTTTTTTCCTTTTAAAATAATACCTGTTGTTCATTTAATTAATTTTATAAGCTTTTTTTTACATATATAGTTATTCTTAAATAAGAAACTAAATTAAAATTACTTTAAAACGAAAAAAAAAAAATTCCGAATTAAATGTAGCAAACATCTTAAAATAACCCGGTAAATCCCAGCGAAAAGAAATTTCAGATTGCTTCATTCCGTTTTTTTTTTAAACAAATTTAATTTGTTTCTGCGAAATAAAAGACTGTAATAAGACCATTGAAAGCGAACGAAAATTGCATCGCATAAACTTCAAAGTCTTAAAATATTCAATTTGGTTGCAATAGTAAATTTAGATAAAAGAAAAAAACTGCAGATTAGAAGAAAAGTGTTCAAAGAAAAAGTGGATAAATTTTATTTAACTATAAGAAAAATACTGAGTTTGAAAAAATGTTACTACAAAATAATAAAAATTCTTTCAATAAAAATTGGTTTTGGTTGGATAACGTTTTATGATATTTTAATATAAGACGGTACTTGCAATATCCAATATTATTTAAATCGGCTAATATGTGGACAACGTTATATAATGAGGCGACTACAATATGACGACATTATCTTTTAGTAAATTGACCTTTTGGGGGCTTTTATGGCCAACATTTTCCATTTGTTGTGTTGCAACAAGTAATAAGACACCCATACTGCCAGTCTGAAGGGAGCAATGCATTGAATGTACAGAATGTCGAAAATGGAAAGTTAGAAATTGAAGCATTTGATATTTTTTGTATTTGTTAAGCATTTTACATAATTCCAAAATCCTTATCAACAAAATATAAAATATACTCTAAGAAAAAAATTGAATAGTCTGAATAGAAAGAATATCGGTATATGTGATGTATGTGGGGAGGAAAAAGAAACAATTAAAAATCTATAGGAATTTAATGTTTTATTTAAGAAATACATCCACATATAGTGAATGTCAATTAAGTGTTGACCCAAGTGTAGCTCTTAAAACTTATCATTAATTCCTAGAGTTTGTAGATGCCCTTCTGTGGGTTTCTTGCCAAACTCACTTCATTAAAACTACTCCTACTCGCTCCAAATTACACAATGTAACTCTATAAGAGTTAAACCGGCGAAATACTAGAGCAATCTATGGGGCCTATCCATCAGATCCTACACATGCTCTATAGATCGGGCGATCTAACAGGCCTGAAAAGTTTTTGACAAGAACAAAAATATTCAGTAGAAATGTTTGCCATTTGCATTATCCTGTTCGAATGTATACACAAAGTGCGGTAAAAGGAAGGACAAGGAAATTTAGTAGAAACGATTGGCGTTTGCGATGTGCTGTTCAAATGTAGGATCTAAGTGCCGTAAAAAGAAGAGCAATATATGAAGGCGTAGAAAATCATCGACGTACCGCCCAGCTGTAAGGTTATGTTAAGAATCCAAATGGAGTAAATCCTTTTTGTTTGTATTAAAAGTATTCAGTGTTTTAGTGTTTTTAATTAAGTTAGCAAAATTATTCTAAAAAAACATTTATATTAATTGTAGAAATATTTATCGCAAAATTCCACAAAATGAAATTAGCAACTCATTAAATATCAGAATCGATAGCAATTTTTTTCTTTATTACGTTTCTTTATATATACATAATATTAAATGGCTTTAGATATATTTATATTGCATTGATTTGCTATATATAAGTGACAATACTTCATACATATGCATATTGAATTGCTCATATTGCAGCATTTAAACTGTACTATTCATTCTTTACCATGATTGAGTATCATATGTTGAGGTAACATGCATAAGTTAAGGAATTTTCTATTTCAATAGAATCAGTTATCCTCAGCTGTTCATTCAAATCTGAAAATTCTTTGTTACAAAGAGTAAAATATCATGTTATTTTTATGATTTATTTTTGCATGGATTTACATTTAAACATTTTTAAAGAATTATTGCAGTTTTTCAAAAATTTTCTCCGAATAAATTTTTAAAAAGTTTATTAGAATCAGATATATTCGGATCTCTATAACGGTATTCTCGACTGACAAAAAATAAATAAATAAAAGTCATAATATTTTCAATGGACATCTTTCCGTATTCATATCTTGTATAAAATGTTTTGCAACAAAATATTAAAATTTTTTCAAATATTCAGCATACCTAACTTTAAAACATTCTTTAACTTTCGAGCCACTTGTTGCGTTGAACATTTTTCTTTCAATTTAATTTTTGGTATACTTTTGATAGATGAAAAAGTTAAAGAATTCAGACGGCAGTCTTTCAAAAGTATCTACAGAGAAGAAATTAAGAAAAAGACATCATTTACTATGTTTTTTTTTCTCTTGAACTATCCCAAATTACCCTGTCCTCATTCAGCTTCGAGAGACTTCTTTTCGGATCTGAATTCTAAGATGAGTTCGGATTTTCAATGGATCCTAAAAGTCACCCACTCAGTTTTGTAAGTATCTAGATTGAAGTAGAAAGGAATATTTTGCTTCTATGACTTTCTGAATAGCAAAACTGGAGCAGTTTTTCTTTTTCTATGAAGTTTATCCTTAAAATTGGTACAATTAGATCTTCTGGGTTTCAGGAGTTCCTTTCCTTAAAAAGAGCTTTTAAATATAAAAATATACTTTGTATTTTAGCTCTACACTCATAACTATAAGCAGGATTCGTTAAATCCAGCCTATAAAGAAACGTAACATGAAATGATTCAAGACGAAAGCTACATTTTTTGGGGACCTTCTTTTTGTAGAAAAATTCTAGGAAATTCATAATAATATTTATGAATCAACTTTCAATATTCCATTTATTCAAAAAGAAACCACACCATTCTACTTGAATTTTATTCTTATTAAGATACATTGAATAGTATTTAGAAAGTTTAGTAAAATATTTATAAATACCTTATATTTCCGATTATAAGCCTATCCTTGTATAAGCGGAGAGTACGTATTTTCTTCAAAAAATTTACCAAAATTTAAAACACCTATATAAGCCGAAATGAAAAAATTTCTTGTAACATTTATTATTTACGGTATTCTATTATTATTTATGGTATACGTTTTGGTACTTTTTTGTTCATAGGGTGCAAACTTCGCCAATACCAGATTTTTCGTTTTGGCGACGGTGTAATAAACTGGCATTATTAGCTAATTTCGAAAATAAAACAAATAACTCATCTCATTTTTTTCTTCTTAAACTTAAGAAATATAAACAAAAAATAAATAATAAATAAATAAAAAAGTGCTTTATTTAGCAATATATGGCGATTTATCTCTTGCGCCCATCTAACGGAAAAGTACCCATAGTTTTCCCTCTCCTCAAGATCAGCCGATGCGTATATAAGCCAATCCCTGCACTTTAACTTAAAAATTTCTAAAAGTTCTCGGCTTATACACGGAAATATACGGTATTTGTCTTTTAATCAAAAATATTTTTTTTGTGTGTTGAAATACCATATGAACAGAAAGTGAGTTTTACCGATGAAATCTATACTATAGAGTAATAATAAAATCGAGCTTACATAAGAGCTGCCAATTTGAATCACCTGATGACAGGACTGTTCAGCATCCCACTGTGTCCTTCTCCCATTGATTTGCATGGGACTCGTTCCTACGATTACACTGAAGAAAGGGTTATAGTATATGCGATATACATGTACGTAATTTACAATGTTTCTACAATGAGACTAATTAAAACTTTTTTGAATACTTATTAAAACTTTTTAAAAACTTAAATACCTACTTACACTTAACTAGCTTTACTACTACCTTTTTAAATACTTATGAAGATGAAATAGTGTATGTAAATTCCGACAGAAAAATGATAAATAATTTTATAGTTTAATAAATAATTCGAGTAATCAAATGTTTATATTACTAATTATTATTCTATTAAACAATCTGGATAGTTCCATTATTCATTGGTCAACCCAAAAATAAAACCAAAAAGTGAATTATAGAAGGTATTTTAAGTTAAATCTATACAGTTATCTATAGTTTAATGATAATATAAAATGTCTAATTATACATCTGAGGATACAATTTCTTACGTGTAAAATGAAATTAATATTTAATATAATTTTAGGTGGTAATACTTTTAATTTGTTTCTAGGTATTTGTCACTCAGTATGTTTTTTGTTACTATATTTAGGTAGATCAATATCATTATCATTTATTACAAGGTATTTAAATTCATGTATGTATTGTATATCAGTCTGATAAATGTATTGAATGTTTAACTAAACATTCAATACATTTATCAAACTGATTTAAACAGTATGCAGATCCTAATACAATATTCTCAATGTACCCCTATGGAAACATACATTTACCCGACAGTACGCCTTTAAAAGGTTTCAGTTGAATACTAGTTCAGGTTTTACGAACGTTCTTAAAGAGTTCTAAATCCAATTCTCCCGTAAGAAGGATTTTATTGCGTACTTCAACTTAAAATGTCCTCGAATTTATTCAGCGCTCTTCTACTTCAGACTGAACATTCCTTCTTCAATCCGTCCATTGGGTTGAAAAAAGGAGCGATTTGTATATTATTTAAAGGAAACTGTTGCAATTTTGTGGGGTTTTTTTATTTTAAAAAAAGACATAAAGAATGAAAAAAAAACTGTGTGACTCTATTGCTAAAATATTTCATTTGTGACATTTTCGTCGTTTACTCAAA
>BPLQ01008077.1:514169-531362 GCA_021605075.1 Caerostris darwini | reverse complement strand
ACAAAAAAAAAAAAAAAAAAAAAAAAAAAAAAAAAAAAAAAAAAAAAAAACTAGAAAATGGTTTAAAAAACAATGGCTTTTAAAAACATTTGGGGAAAACAGACACACAGAATACAGTAGGAACTAATTTTCTAGTTCATTCTGTTTTTAAAACAATAAACAACATTTGCTTGGCTTCAATAAATTATTTAGGAATAATATTGTTTTGTTTACAAATCACTATTTATTTCAGTGAACCAGATTAAGAGACGAGAATGCAAGATAGAATGTACTTTTAATGGGCAAACTACAGACTAATGAACTATTTGTCCGTTTGTAAAGTAACTACTCGTTTTGACTTTCAAATTAAACTTGAATGCATCCAAAGTCTGACTGCTTCACTATTTAGCATTTACTGAGAAGGTATGTGTTTTGAACTGGAAGGAAGCCCATTGGATTTCCGACCTAGACAATCCTGATTCGAAACCTAACACATGAAGCCGAACCGAAACGTCTATTCCATGAATGGATACGGTAAATCCGTAGGTCCGCAAAGTTTTCCCTTTGGACTCAGGGAGGAGACATGGTGTTCCCATTGGTGTTAATCTGCTCCTAATTTGTCGATTTTGGTCTAAATAGGTCTTAAACCAAAGTGCCCGGCATATGAAGGCAACAACAACTCGAAATAATTATTTATTGATGCATAAGATGGTTGTAACAAATTGTTGTTGAAACAAATTTTTGTTATATATCGTAGTAATTTCATTACACAGATGAGAATACTAAGTTGTAAGCTCAATTTAATTGTAATAATCATTACTTTTCTTTTTTCAAACATTACTAATGCTTACATTTACTACTAGTGTAATAAGTTAAACATTTCTACATAATAAAATAAAATTTAATTTTTAACGATTTGCTTACTGAAATTGTGAGCTTTTATTTTGTAAATAAAAAAGTTCCAGTAAATATAAAAATTATAATTTTTTTTTAAAGATTGAAAGTAAATTACTTTATTGTGATTTTAATATGAAAACAAACTATTATAAAAAATATATTTCAAAGTGGATAACCATACATTTCTCTTTCGACGGAATACAAATAGAACTTTAACATTATCAATTTTATCTAAATTTCTTCAATTTTGGAAATCCCACTACATCATAATAAAATGCAATTTTTATAGGGATGTTTGAGATGTGTTATTCCATACTTCATATCTCCCTCTAGGCTTTGATTTATGCACGAAGTAGAGTATTGGTATAAGAAACTGAAAACATGCTTATATGGCGAGGCTTATGGAAATGTTTCAGACTACATGATAAATGTAGGCATGAAAAGGAGATGCAAAATCAGAAAAGGTTTTTTCATAAAAATATTTATGGAATTTTGAATAAGTTTGCTGAAAAATGCAAAATAGTTTTTCGTTAGGAATATATACACATTAGTTGCTGAGCTATGACAAAACATCATTTTACATTACTCTACTGAGAAATAGAGAAGACAATTTTTCTTACATTTTATACATGTTTAGAGCAAAAATTATCGACCAGTCGTAAAAAAGTATTTGACACTATTTTCCAATGCAGGGGAAATACACAGTGCTTATACTTCTTCTTGGTAAGAAGAATTCTTGGTAAGAAGATGTATAAGCACTTGTATCTGTATAAGAACAGTTTCTACTTTTTCTTGGTCTTCCACTAACCTTAGTTTGGTTAGCACTTTTTACGAATCTGCTTTCTAAATGGGGTGAGAATCTGAGAAGCTGTTATAAAATTCTTTTAAATTCATTTCAGTTCTATGTCTTTAATTTGAACATAGTTTTAGAATAAAGTTATTCTATAAAAAATAATCAACAGCATTTACGAAACTATAATTATTATATAAGCTATTAATTATTGCCCCTAGACAGCCAAAAATAAGTAAATTTTCATAAGCATTATGCAGTATGTGTAAAAAGTTATGTTATATCAAAATATGGCAAATTAGTGGAAATGCTATTGTTTAATTGCATTAAACACTGCTATAAACAGCCTTTAAGCAAATTTGAACTTTCTGCAAGAGAAAAAACGTATTTAAATTTCAAGATAGCCATATTTCAGATTTTTCTGCTCTTGACATCCGTTATCTGAAGAATTACAATGACGATCCACTGGCCTAATAAAAGCCTGAGAATGCCGATTCTATGCAGCAAGATAGCTAAATAGGAAGCCCTTCTGTAATTCATAGATTGTCAAGTGAATTTCTAAAAATGGAATCAGATTTAAATGGTACAGAAGATCTAGAGTTACATATGCGTTGATAACCACTATTAGCAGCTAACTGCAGGGCGGGACACAGCAACACCTATCTAGGAGGTGTTAGACAGAGCTGCTACATCAATCCAATCTCAGATCTACTCTTGTAGCAGCCACTGGCAGTTAAATATCGTAATCAACTGGAAGCAGAATACTTCACGAAGTAAGGCTGCTTGCAAGAAGTTCAGCATTGTGTGCCTTCTTCCCATCACGCCACCAAAATAAAAGGTTATTTTTGACCCACATGTATGCCAGCAGGAGTGCAAGTCATTGCAAGTTTGTATTCCTTACTAATAAGTCCAGGTTTTGTCTGCAAAGTGATTCAAGATGTTTAATTTGTTTGGCGGTGACCGAGAAACCGCTATTATCCCAGCCATACAGATAAAAAATACAAATTTGGTGAATCCAACTATAACAACAATGTGTAATCCAACAATGTGTAGGGGTATTTATCCCTTTAACGATCGCACTGACTTGTATATCTTTCCAAGAGGCACCGTTATTGCTCAGTTACATAAAGATGATATTTTTCATCCAGTTGTATGTTCTTATGAATACGTGAACATTTACACGAGAAGGAATGTTTATTAACCCTTATGCTCAAAATATTCATTCGATAAGACTACGAGCATACTAGCAAACATTTTCTATCCATGTGTGAGATGATTTGGTGGATGATTGCATGATAAGATCGCGTATCCTATCGATTCGTCGCTAAGACCAGCGCAAGTACTTAGTCTTTTTACAAGAGATGCTGCAGAATAGTAATTCCTGGCGTCCTTGTGTCTATTAGAAGTAGATTCAGTTCCACCATTATAGTACTCGTATATTTTAGCACTAATGTCAGAAACTACCATATAATATTTAAACTTCATTTAACCTCCTTCCTAAACCTCTAAATAGATAAAGGTTTACTTCTTCCCTGGTCACCACAATCACCATATGGGTTTGAAAAAACTGCACGATATCCCCATTGACCAGAGAAAGATCTCGTCGGCATACTGTCTGCTTCTGCTTGCAGTTTTTTCCATGCACCGACAGCGTGAAGCACCGATCATCCGAGCCCTATGGTGTGAAGCAGGTGTTCATGTATTTTGTCATCTGTTTCAGCATCTGTCGTAAAAATCTGTCATCTGTTATTATTCCGTGAAGGGAGACGTGGTTATTGTTAGACTTGCCAAAGATGATTATGGTTCATCAAGTGTTTCATATAGATTTAGCATTTATGATATTTACCATAAAAGTATTCGCTTAATATTAAGTTTGAATGGCTGATAACATTGAATTTAGCAAGATACTTTTAAAAGTGGAGAAATCTTTTACATTTTTAATTTTCAAAATAATATATTTACAGTTTACTTTTACTTTTTCCATCTATATTTAACAAATCGAAAAAATCTTCTGGAAAAGTAAAAGCACGTTTTTTTTTTTTTTTAATGGTAAAGCTTTTATTCATTATTTAATGTTTGAAACGCTTATTTTTATAAATAAAAACAGTTCAAAAACATTTTTTACTCAAAATAAATTTACTAACCTTTCATCATCTACTTTAAAAAAATGCCTTTTCTCTGCATGACATCGGACTTTCAGATCTCTTGAGGCCTTCTTAAATTCATTTTTCTACTCAACTCAGGAAGTTCAATATTTTTCATTTATTCGGAAAGACTTTTTTGTTGTTTTTCAAAACTTCTGCTTAGAGTTCAATTATCTACTTGAACTTTAGTTACAACTTGAAAAATTAAAATGTGGTAGTGGGTCTTACAATAAGGGAAGGATATTTTAAATAAAATATTCCATTTACGTGTGTTATTAAATCAGATCCAAGTAAAAAAATGGTCAGGTATTATATAACAAACCTTTTTTATTCCGTGAAGGGAGACGTGGTTATTGTTAGACTTGCCAAAGATGATTATGGTTCATCAAGTTATTCATATAGATTTCGCATTTACGATATTTACCATAAAAGTATTCTAGTAGAAATTAAGAAGAGTTATCAGATTAACGTTTCATATATGCAACGTTATTCTGATCACATCTCGTCATTTTTCAAATCAGTAATTGCATTACATGTCAACAGCGTATTCGAGCCTGTATTCGTCTGCTCACAGTACCGAGGATCGAGGAAAATAGGGTGATGGACCTTTGAAGGATAATATTGTGGGCTAAGCTCAGTTAGAGCCGTTTAAAATTATAGAGAGACATGTACCCTGGCTACAAGCTTCACGTTTTTCGAACTGGCTGTGTGAATATGTTCCTGGTTTTCTTTATGTGGTCAAACAAATTTCCGTCCAAAAATCCATTTTTTTTATGTTATAGTGTAGCAGGACATCTGCGTAAATATTTATCAGTAGTAAATGATAACAAGTCAAATGGCCGGTTTTGAAAAAGAAATTATCTTCTGCAGATATGGAGATATCCGATAGTTTATAAGGAACTGCTATTCGCCACAATTCATATTTTATTTAAATTGATGTTTTTGCTGCGTATAGTAATTTAGCTTTTAATTCATAGTTCTACATTATTTGTTATTTATTCTATATTAATATATTTTTTAAACAAGAGTGTATGTATTAATTCTAAGCTGTTAAATAAGTAATTAAAATTTTTTACTTGTTCTAAAAGACGTTCAATTAAATTTTTAAATAAGTTATCACAAAATTGTATTATAGCTTGTCTTAATTTTTCTTTTCAAAGTATTAGAATCCATTGCTTATTTAATTAAGTAATGCTCCAGAGTAATATTTTATGAGTATTATTGATATTCAGAAGAAAATTGAATTTGTGTGATTGCACGCATTTTAATCCATAAACTGCCTAAAATAGCAATCTAACTAGCATCGGCTTTTATCCTAAATTTGTAATGAAGCTATCTTTGATTGTTACGGCAATGGGATTTATTCAAATGCGTCGCTTTTCTGACTCATCCAGTATTCTTACTCATCCAGTATTCTTACTCATCCAGTATTCTTACTCATCCAGTATTCTTACTCATCCAGTATTCATAGACAGTATGCATTTCCTGATGAGAATATTCTTTGAAAGATAGGCTGCATCTAGTTAAAATGACGAATGATAATGTCTTCATTTTTATATTTAGTCGAATCAAATGAGTTGAAAGTTATTAGTAGTAACTATTAGGATTGATGCCATTTAAAAAAATCACTCAAGTTAGATTGATGCATTTCTAATATTATGCATAGCAAATGCTATTTTGTTTATTTATTGCTTATATATATTTTTATTTTGTTTCTTCTGTTGGCTGATATGCGTATATTTTATTCCATACCGAAATACTCAATTGCATTTGAATTCTCTGATGAATTTAAGGTATAAATCGATCCATAATTAATTTTAAAACCTATGAAACACGAATGAGGGAAATTCTAATTTTTTAAATTATCCAATCTTTTTTTGTTCAACATTATAGAATATTCTGAAAACTGTATATGCTACTTCAGGAATGCTACTAGAGGAATGTAACATTAGAATAAGAAAAATTGTTTACAACCTTTCATTTTAGGACAATGGATTTAGAATTGTCCTCTAGGAAAGTCTACAATTTAGAGTCATTTGATATAATCAAGAAAGAATGTGAACAGCCAGTGTTTAGAGACTTTTACGTGAATATTTCCCCTAATCGCGAAACAAAAGAGGGGTACAATTTTACTAAAACTGTTATTTCAGAAAGAGTGATTAAATCAATTTTGTATTTGTTAGATAAAACTTAACATTTTCTTTAGCGAACAACTTATTAGTGAATAGATAGTTTAACTTTTAATTTGAACTACGTCGAAGAGCTGCATCTTTATATTTCTTCATCAGAAATATCACTTTTATAAGGTATGTTAAAATCTCACTTTTCTAACGAAATTGAAAAAAATCTGTCTTTGCTTCAAGGGATAAAAAGAAATATATCTTTAAATCATTATATCTATTCAAGAATAGATTTTTCATTCTAATCGTATCATCTTTCTTTTTTTTATAAATATTATCCTGCTTGTGATGAATATTGAATTACCATTCTATTTATAAGCTTAACAATAATTTTACTGGTTTCGCAACTCATGAAATATATCAACAAAATGTCCTTTCTCTAAAATTCTTAAATGTTTGTTTACGAACATATCATTGAAATTAGTGAAAAAATTTGTTGTGATTTGTTTCGAAACTTTTTGTGTAATATTTTTTTATTCAGTTAATTACATCTTTCTCTTTCAACGTAAATGAGGTATTTTTCATGGTGCATATTGAAGTTTTATTTTTCTACTAAAATTTTCAACACTTTTACAAGGTTTGTAACTCAAGGACTAACTAATATAATACACATTTCTAAAATTTCCTTCTAAGAAGGAATAATGAAATATTACATTTTAAGAGGATTAAACCCAAACATTAAACTTGTAAACACATGTTTTTAAAAAAATCTTAAGATATCCTAAAAATAAAAACTGTCTTTAGACAGACATTTTTCCTTCATTTCGACTGACTGTTACAATGAATTAAAATCTAGTATTAGAAAATGAGAAACTAAGAGCAGTTAACTAACTAACGTGTGTTACGATGTAATATAAAACTTTCTAGACTTTTAGTAGTTGTGTTTTGTCCATAATGAGTTGCTTTAAAGATTATATTACTTATAAAGATTATAATTCACAGAAGGCAGTAAATTTATTGTCTGGAAGATATATACTACAGAAGACCAGGTTATAACGTATAACCTGGTCTTCCGAAGTTACTACCAATAATTTTAGCCAATTGGGCATGATGTACAGAAAACATATTGACATCAAATATAATATACTTTAAAGAAATAATATTCTGTTGGCAAGTCTTAAAATAATTTCAGTTGAAAGTTGTAACTGACTTTTTAATAATGCTTTTTTAAGAGGAACTACTGTCTCAGTATTTCTGGTTATATTAAGAACCATGATATTTATTCAATGGAGCATATGCATTGTTATTTCTTTGAGGCGAAGAAGCAGTGGATGGTGACCTTTGTTTTTTTCTAGTGCAGTTATTAGATGCTATAAGGAAAAAAGAAAATACTTGATATTCTACAATCCTTTCTTACCATTGGCAACTGAGGTTTTCTTTGGATGCCATAACTTCTTTTCTCGATGTCGAAATGAAAAAAATTGTATTGATGCTTTCTATAAACGACGAGTAAGAGAACTGCAAGAATCACTTTTCCCAAATGTAAAACAACCCGATTTTAAAATACTGCAATAAGAACGTTTAAATGGGTTTTTTTTTTCTCATGAATATACTTTGACAGTCTTCTCATGGTATGCTTTGCATAGCATTATATGCCGCAGTTTGCAGTTGCTTATGCTTATGCCATGCTTATCAAAAAACAGTTTAAAAATTACATTTATTTTGCAAGTTAATCAATTTACACATGGCTTGCATTATCTTCAAAATGTTTAACAAAAGATGACGTCACATTAGTATTTGTTTTAATCCTATAATTATAATTTATTTTATTTTATTATGAATTCTTCTTTCTAAATTTACTAAAACTAAACATCAATTTGTGCTTTAGAAACAGTGGCATTTAACATTTTAAAAGTCACGATAAAGCGGAAAATTATTTTCTTCTTCATACTAAATAATCAGCAGAGGTCATTCACAACACGCTATTACGTAATTTTGGAGAAGATTAATGTAAAAAGACAAATAAAACAGTTGGAAAGTGTCACATCGTTCAATACTTTTTTCCTATTAACTGAAGAGGTGACTCCTATAAAAAAAATGCTCCTTTAATTTCATATTCCATCAAAGCAGTGTTCATAATACCCCTATTCTTTAGCAATCACTCCTACTGTATTGATCTAACATGTTCTTTCCTGCCGCTATAAAAATAATCTAAATTCTATAACTATGCTTGAATGAGAGAAAAGAATTGCTCTTTTCATTCACTTTTTCCATAGAAGAAGGAATTCAGGAAAAGAGGGAATTCAGGAAAGGAGGGATTCAGGAAAGAGCCTGGAGATGCTCTTTCATGGACGACTTGAAATAACTCTTTACATGAGGATCGATTTTTTTTTTTTTTTTTTACTAGTTTATTATAGCAGTACTGTTTTCTTTGCCTTCAGTTTGCTGTTTTATCAAACAGATCATTCAGATAAATCATTTTACTTAGAGTGTGCGGAAATCAGAGGATTGTGGGCAAAAACTGGATAAGTGGATCTCAAAATTCCTGAATTTTAATTTCGTTTTGACAGAATGGGAATAAATATTCCTATCGCTGTTTCACTATTGGAAATTATTATGTCAGATAGGCTAGATTTAAAAATTATAAAGGATAAATGGTAAAAGAATTTTTAGGGTTTAAAAATTCAATAATTATTAGATTTAAGAATCTTTAAATTAATCCTTGAACCATCTAAAATTTTGAATTTCAATAAAAGCGAAAAAAGTATAGAAAGCTGAATAATATTTGAACTCATTTCGAATTTTCACATTATTTATTTCTATTATGTACGTAATCTGGTCTGAGTCTTTTTTTAAAGTTTTCTTTGTGTGTGTACAGTAGTTCCTCGTTGTATAGTGCATGCTGTGAGGCAAAGAAAAAGCATGATATAAAGGGGGACTTTAAATAGATTGTGTGACTGTTCCTCCTAAAAAACTTGTTTTAAATATCCGAAGGGCAACTTAACAAGGTGGGATATACTTCAAGAGTCTTGTATTTTTATATGAAAACAAATTGAAAAATAATTTATTAGATTTACGGTTTCAATAGTTTTTCATTTCAATTTTTTTAACTAACTCATTGGAAAAACTTTACCTTAACTAAACTTGTGCGATGATTTTATAAGTTAATTTGTTGCAATGTGATTGGTTTTTCGTTCAATTTATTTTAAATTGCATGTTTTGATTTAAAAAAAATCCTTTTTCCTTTAAACGAAATAACCGTTTTTGCGATAGATTAATTGAGCAATTTTCTTTTGAAAAAGAATTAGAAAAAAGTAGTCATCTCTAAGCTGCAAACGGAAAGTTATAAAAGAGTCTGAATTAATCTCATGTAATTAGCCTGACGGATGGGCCATCATGCGCTTCTTAATAACTTTCAACAGGCCCTCGTTTTGTATCATCTAAAACAGCTTTCCAACATTGGATAGGCGGAAAAAAATTTTATTTAAAAACTACAATTATAAATTTCGTTGATAAAAATGGCAGAAGAGATTATGGAAAACAAGATAATGTCAAACTTTAATGAAAAAACTTAATGGGTTGGAATAAAAAAATAAACATTCCTATTTTTAAGATAATAAAGCCTCTTTTAAAATAATATTCTCTTTTCAGATATTTATGGTTCATCGATAGTAAAATAATATAAAAAATTAAGAAGTTTTTCATAAATTCATTCGTATTTCATCACTTTTTATTCCTTCATTTTGGATATCATAGAAAACAATTTGATACCTTTTATTGAGGTTTTAACTGCCTTCTAAATTGACAGTAAGTTGTTAAATGGTATGTAATAGTATAATGTAAAATTATTCACAGAAACTCATGAATAAAAAAATTATATATTATTTTATATAAAGATAAAATTTTAATACAAATTATAAGAATAAATTTTTCAGTGCAACAAATTCCATTGTTTTGGATGAGTTGTTTTTTGTCAATGGACGATTCCATTGTGTTCAAAATATATTTTGATTTGAAAAAATAAGATATTTTGCTAAATTCTGTCTTTCCTCTGAAGTGCTAATTGTGATAAAATTAAGTTAAAAATTAACAGTAACTGTTTATTATTTTTCTTTTTCATGATTTTATTTAACATTGAGCATTGAAATTTACGAGACATGAATACTTTTATAAACAAATTATCATCTTACAATCCTTAAATATAAAATAAATATTTTCTAAAATCTGTTTATATTTTAAAAATATTAAAGAATTCGAAGAAAATTTTTCAGTTACGGTTCCCGTGGATTTTCCCTTTTTAGTATCTTCTTACTCTGCGTTAATCAGATTGGGTTTTTTTCTAGAGGTTAATCTTATTGTAAAAGATGTGTAACAATATGTTTTATCGGAAATAATGGCAATGTTTCTAAGTTGTTTTTATTATAAATAATATAATATATCGCTTTTTCTTTTTACGGATAAAAAAGGAGTGATTAAGTTAGAATCAGAAAAAAAAAATTTGTTTTTTAAAAAAAAAAAAAAACGATGAATTAGAAGACATAAGAAAAATACGATTTTTATTTACTAAATCTTATTTAGTGCTTTAAATTTTACATTATTACAAATTCTTCTAATTTTTTTCTGTTTGTTTAATGTATAATTGGATTTTTTTCTTTTGATACCACTATTAAAAATTAAATCGGAATTTAGAAAATCTTTATTTATGAGTTACAAAAAATGGGAAAATAAGTATTTAAAGCTTGTGTTTGGCAACACCTATTCTTTGGCTTATGGTCTAGAACAATGGCTTCTGAAGTTTTTTTTAGGACTTCAAGAATTGCAGCCTCATTAAAAAAATCTTGATGCCTCATGGATTTATTTGAAATTTAAATTAACTGCAATTAACTTATAGGGTATTGTTAAATAATTGATTTTATGATAAAATATATAAAAATTGCATTTTTTTTATATAAAAAACTATAATAAAGTTTAAGGTAAAACAAAAATTAAAAAGAAATTTTGGAATGGTAAATTATCGTTTTAATATATGTTTAACTGTTAAACTGGCAATATTACCGAAATTAAATTAATTTCTATAATATTACCAGTTTAACAATTAAACGCAATTAAAAATGCATGTTAATTGCGATAATAGAACATAACCTGCATCATTTAGATAAAGACAAATTTTAACAAAAAAACCCCGGGCGCCGCCCCTGGCAACAGTCCCAAACAGCTCAAAATTTAAACTATGTAATCAATTAAAATACTTAAATTAAATAACTTTTAATAGTCTCTTGGAGAAGATGCTCCTAAAGTGGAGTTGAAGACTCAACTTACAAAGTCACGAAAAAATTTCGAAATTTTTTATTTATTTAATTATTTGCTATTTTTTTGTTTTCGCATTTGAAGTTAACCTTTTTAACCCTTTGTTATTAGTAATGTTCTTTTTCTTTTCTTTTTTTTACAATGTTACAGTCACTTTTATTCAATTTTTAATTCTTGTGATTATTTAAATATATTTTTCAAAGATGCTTTTCATTTTTTAATAAAATACAGATTTCATAAAATGATTTTTGAATATTTTTTGCACATAGATGGTGGGGGTTGTTGAAAATTTTTTAATTTGCAAGGGGGAGGGAGTAGAGAACCAAAAGAAATTTAAGAATCACTGCCCTACATGACCATGTACCATTTTGAGAACCAATGGTCTAGAACAGGGGTCTCCAAACTTTCCAGCCTTAGGGCCATACTGTTTACTCCAGTAAGTACAAAGGGCCAAAAGCGTTTTAATTTTTCTGCCATTATCTATAATTTCTAGACTAGTCGCCGAGTACGCGCTCAGAGCCAGCATACGCTTGCTAAATTCGCTGGTTCAATTACTACAGTTAATATTGTGTGTACTATTGTGTACTACTGGAGTTTTATAAGAGTCTTCCACTGATACAATTTGATAATTTACATAAATTTGCTCGTGGGATGTTTACTGTTTTTGGTACTACTTACTTGTGTGAGAAAACATTCTCCAAAATGAAGTACACAAAGAATGTTTACAGATCTAAGTTAATCGATGAGCATCTTAAATCTCTTTTAATAATTGGTACAAGTAAAGTTGATCCACAACTACAAACTATTGTCAGTGAAAAAATAACAATTACATAAATCTCATTATTTTTTTACAAGTGGATACCCCACGGTTTCATTCACGTTAATTTAGCTTTTCCGTTCCTGAGGGATTTTCAGGATAAAAATCATATGTTTGATTCAGGATATATACATTCCAAACATCGATATACATAATAAAAATATAGATATATACATAATAAAGAATATTGCATATGATATATGCAATATTCTTTACCCCAACATAACTACCGAGGGTAATCGCGGTATGTTCACTAGTTTATAATGTTAGTGGGATTCATTTCAATTATTTGTTAAAAAGATGTGCTTAAGTTAAATTTTCTGCGTATTATGCTTGTCATTAAGCTTTACTTAGAAAGTAATTAAAACCGAGTTATTATCATTCTGTGTTTTTATCCAACTTATTACAGCAACAATAAGTTATTCGCTGCCGCGGGCCGGATTGATGACTCTGGCAGGCCGGATTTGGCCCGTGGGCCGTAGTTTGGAGACCCCTGGTCTAGAACGACCTGATGGTCAGTACATGAGGCATTTAAACTAAAGGAATTAATGGTTAGGTTGGAACACCAACAAATGACACCAAACGCTCATGCGTCTAATTCGGATATGAGCAATCTAAATCTATTGGTCGAAAGGCCCCTAGGTACGAATTGAAATAATGGATTGGGTGAACTCCTCAGTTCTCCCTTGTTAGTAATCATCCAAATTACAGTAACACAGAAGCACAATTCGCATTATATACCAACTTAAGGGGTTCATGGAGAAAATATGAATTCCATTGCATCGAGAAATGTTTGGGTATTTAAAATGTAGTTTTGTATCACATGTAAACACAATTTATCATTTTTGCGAGGGTTTTATGAAGTCAACGAAATATAGGGGGCATCAAACAAAACTTTATAAATCGACAAAAGTTATGTTAATTATTGTTCAAAACATGTAATGATGAGCATGGTGAGTATACAAAATTCATCACTTGCTAAAATACGTTTGAATTCCATATTAAAAAAACAGAATTCCATCAGAAATGCACATGATAATAATTTATGAAAAAATAAAGTCTAATTTGTTGAATAGAGCTGATAAATTGAGTGTAAAGTGATGAGAAATTTTCACCTTTGATCGTACAAAAAACATTAAAGAGTCCATATAACACTACTTATATATATATATTATATTATATTATATTATATTATATTATATTATATACAGCTTGTGTAAGTATTACATACAGCTTATATGCATATTATATTTAAAAAAAATTAATTCATGGAAACCATCCAATTTAAATAATCTTCAATAAGTTTCATTCTTTTCGGAAAAAAAATATTATCTGATTTGATTAAGTATCAAATATTTTAAATTAGGAGTGAAATGCTAAGAAATATGTTTCCTTCGAGTATCTTTTTAAAATGAATTGCATCATTAAGTATGACATTCTTTTGTCTAAAATAAAAAAATTTACTCCAGAAAACTTTTAAGAACACTTATACATTCAGTGAAAAACTACTCTGGTCAATAAAATTTCAAGCACTATCTAAAACGAAAAAAATCCAAGGATCTATTGAATGAAAATCCAAATAGATAAAGAAGGTAATTAGAATAATTAGGAAAAAAAATACTCATTCTTCTTTGAAAACTGGGAAAATTTCTTTTATAAATAAAGAGTCCTCAAATTTGTTTTGATCTTAATCTTATGAATATTTAAAAGTATAAAAATCGTTCATTGAAAAAGAAATCAAAGAAATTGTTCAAGAAGTAGTTTGATTTTAAGTGTCTTGGAGGAACATAATTAATAATAAAAGGAAAAATAAATTCAAAAGTGTATTTTGCTGCTGAACTATACTGCAGGGCTGTAGAGTTAATTATGCGATTGTGCTAATTAGAAGTTCTTAAAGCGTAATAATAGTTCTTGAAAATAGAAGGCATTGAAGAATCGAGAAGGTTTTATAGAAAATTTCAAAAAGGAGGGAAATTTTAATAAGTGATTCAACTATTGAATGATATGGTACTTGAAAAAGGGAGACAAAGAAGTTTTGTATAAGCGTGTTTGAAATTCAAAGTACTAATTATAGAATTTTATTCATAACTTTCAATATTACTTTAGTTCAAAAATGTACAAGAAATTCGAAAATATATTTCGCGTTTATTATTAAAGAGACAAAAATTCTTACTTTATTATTACAAGTTTCTCACGCAGAAGTTGTCTGTTTACATCTTTGCCTTTTAAATTTTATATTTTTTTTTCTCAAATGAGATCTGTCTTTTCTTTGCAAACTATTGGTAGACTGATTGGATTATGATACTAGATTCAAAACAGAATAACACAAAACATAATAAATGAAGGAATGGCTGTATTAGGAAGGCGTCGTAAATGTAAAACAAAAATTTAATTGACTAACTACTCTTCCATTTGAGTTGACTTTCAAGAGCAATAAATTCGACAACCAACCATTTCTAATGAAAAAATTTCAGTCTAATTTTTAAAATTCCATTAATTAAGATGTGGGAAACTCTATCTAATGGTAAGTACATATGAAGACCAACTGATTTTTAAATCATATAAAATATGAAAGAACACTTTGGGAACTAAATAAATTTTCAATTTAACTAAAACGTCATCATCTTCCTTTCCAAAAAAGTTATAATGCACCTGACAAGTTTTCTAGGCAATTGTTAAAATCTCAAAGAAAGCATGACAGTTTCCCAAAAATTTTTTCCTGAGGCTTTCTTAAGCTGTTTTCTTGTTCGGAATGATGGAAAAGGAAAACGAAACCCATCCATCAAGTTAGTCTTTCTCAATTAAGTTGCTATCAACTGAACACAACTCAATTCAATTATTTTCTCAAAATTTTGGCCTATGTCTGTATCGATAAGATCTTTCATGTTTAGGGTAATAGTTGTTCCCTAAAACATTATTTGCATTTATTTCATAAATAACTGAGAAAAAATATTTAAATCTTGTATTGCTTAAATACTTGTGCATGATGTTCTAAAAATGGCTAAAAATTTCCAACAAAAGAATAATAGGATAACTGCCAATGACAAGAAAACAACTCTTGCAGAAATTTAAATGCTTCAAATTATTTAATAAAAAAGATTATGAGGAATATTTAAATATTGAGGTACTAATATATATTATTTAATAAATTTACTACTAATATATTATTTAATAAATTTATAAAAAATTGTTTTATAAATTTAATTATATTAGCTATATTCAATGTTTTAGATGAATTTTCTACAAAAATTGTCTTTTTAAACTTGTTTTTCTTTATTCTTTTTGAAAATTGTTAAGTTATCTCTTTTCAGGCTATTCTTTTTTGAAAATTTTAAAGTTTTTTGCAGAGCATTATTTTTTCCTAATTTATTAACAGTAGTTTAGAATTTTAGTAGTTTTTTTTTTATTTGAACATTTAAAATAGTCTTTTATTTCTTATATAAAATTTGAAGTGTGGATCAAGCTGATGAATGTGAGACAATAGGTAAAATATGGCAGTTTAGAATTTTTTAAAAGGACATTTTAAACATGCAAAATCAATGCATTACTTAATTAGTTATATATATATATATATATATATATTTACAGTTATATAAGCTTGAAAACTTCATAATTAAAGATAATCCTGCATCATAATATTAAGACCCAGTTTATAAGAAGCTAATGACTTAATGTAAGATGCGCAATTAATAGTTAATAAACATGTACATAGTGTATGTACCAAAAAATATTTTATTTGAATTTAAACTTTACCTTTAAATATTATGTTTGTAGTTATTTTAAAGGTAAGTTATTGCTATTTTCATTAAAATTTTCCATTTACTGTTTCCTCGGTTCGCGGATTACTTGGCTCAATGGCTTATTAGTATCTTGTTATCGTGATGAATTCTTCTTCTATTTTATATCCATGACAATTTTATTATAAAATACGACATTGTCTGCAAAAAATAAACTCTGTATTTTCAAAATTTAAAACACTTTAAAGATATAAACTGAATGTGATAAAGTTTATGTCGTATTATGTTTTGGAACTTTTTTCATATTTTTTTACTGCGATAAGGAAATAATACTATAGTTCTCTATAAATTATTTTATTATGTATGATATCATAATTTGGCATTCAAATGAGAAGAACGTCTTAAAACCAATACTTTAACTTAATATAATTGAATATGTATACATTAGCACTGTTTTAAAGTTTAATATATAAGTTTACCAAAAATAATAATAAAGTATGAAATGGTGAGATTTTCAAATTAAATATCTCAAAGATTCAAATAAATATCCTTAGACTAATTTTAAATTTCTCATTCTCTCAGTAATGAACAATTTCAAAGGTTAAATGATTACGAAACTTCAAATATAAACAATGGTATTTTAATGCCTTTTGAAAAGCATTCATTAAATTGCTTTCATTTCTTTACACTCATCCTCAATTGCAATTATTATATTATAAATGTTTATATATTATCTTGTATTTAATTTATCAAATTGTTATTTTATAACAGTTATTTCAAAATTAAATTGTAAGAACAGCGCTATGCTGATTATTTGTTTCATTGTATACAACAATGTGTTATGTAGTAATTAATACAATGTAAAGTTTATTTTTTAAAAACTTTTAGCATTAACATTTCACTAACTCTATAAACTTAAAGGGCTCAAATACTAAATATTCATAATCAAGCAAAAATGTTATATTTCTCAAGTCGATACGTGATTATGATACAATTTTTTAATGTATTTGAAATTATTAAATAAATGCACATTCACATGTATTTATTCGAAGCCATTTTTTAGGATCGATTGTTCGTATTCCTGCTCAAACAACTATTTATTATAATACTTTACATCCATTGCACAACCTTCATTATTTGGACAATTTTCACAAATTATTATCTTTACTTATTTTCTTATCTTTACTTATTATCTTATTAGATACATAAATTTGAGGATTCGAAGGATCCATTCTAACATTTCAAATTGGGCCCCTTCTCAACCTTCTGCATGTAAGGTACACAAAATAAACGGAAAAACGAATCATTTGCCTTTTTGTGGAAATCATTTGCCTTTTTTGTTCTCATCAATTGACTAGATAATACGTTAATACTATTAGATCTGCTCATTTTTATTTATGTG
>BPLQ01008077.1:483954-500495 GCA_021605075.1 Caerostris darwini | reverse complement strand
TCCTTTTTTTAAAAACTTAACATAATTTTAGACCTTAATAAATAAATAATTAAAGTTAATATATAGGAAATAGTTATTAGTTTCATCAACACATTTATATAAATATATATTCAATCTCAACATTTTAATTTTCACCAAGTAATACTTTTAAGTGAAGCAGTTATTGAATCAAGCCAACACTAATACATGTCTCTGATTTAATGAGAATGTATTTCTAATGTTTCTTATTTCTAACATTTATTATATAAAGGGTACTAATCTAACGCTACATATCAAATCTGTCTGCCGTTAACAATCAAACTCTAATGTTCTTGTCTAAGTTTTTAAACATTAAACATCTAATTAACCCAAGCAGTTTTCCTGGTTTCACCTTCGCGTCTGAAACAGCATACGTAATTAGGTTTTGGTAACTCAAAAGTTTTGAATTGAGAGTTTGTATTCTAACACGCAATAAAATCATGCGAACTGCATAATTGTATTTAGTGCTTAGTAGGTTTCTGTAACTATTAAGATTAGATAATAAAAGGAATATATTTATTCTGAAAGCTATAAAACGGATAAAAGAACACGCTAGAATCAACATTTCCTTTCCTGACTGATAAAAAGACAACCAATTTTCAAAATTACTTGATTTTTTTTTATTATTTCTGAAGTATTACAACCAACAGAAGTTGTATACATTAAAATTATAGCATTACTGAAGTATATGCATTATAAAAAAACATTATAAAATATAGTATAATGCATTAGTTGTCATTGATACTGTCATAATGAGGTATAGGCATGACGTGATGCCTAAGATTTTGTAACACTTAAGCGTTTTCAGTTTTATACGATAAGTGATGGTATTTTGTACAGTAGTTACTTATTGATAGCAGGCTTTCTCGGGTATTTAAACTTATATTAAAGTGTCGTCAGTGTTTTAAAACTTCATAGTAGAAAGATTCTTTTTTTCCATAACAAAACAAAAGACAACAAAAAACATTTCTTTAACAAAATAATTAACCATTCACATTCCCTTTTTAATTGACTAAACATACGGGACAAATATTGATAGTTATTGTAGACGGTATAATTTCTTCTCTACTGCGTTTTTCTGTTTGCTATTATTCTTATGGTGATAGTATATAAATCGATAACGTATGAACCTACTCCTTATTTATTTAAATATTTGAAATTTTAAAAAAATTGAACTAATTAGTGTATAATGCAATCGAAATACATCAATTATGATACTAATAATATTGCATTTAATTCAAAATTGCAACAAAAGTGATGCAAAGTTTTTAGAAATCACTGTATCTAATCGAACATAATCTAATCGAAAGCTTCAATACATTGAGAATGTTTTAACAATATTTAAAACAAAACTATGGGAACCACTTCGATCCAAAACAATATTAACGTCTAAATACGCTCTTGATCCAGTTGGAAAGAGGGGAGCGTTTGATTAATGGCATGTATTGAAGTTACTGCTTTTAAAATCGAAGAGACTAGATTGCGATTACGAGAGCTAGCGTTTCGCATCGACAGGCAGAATAAATGGTGACTTTTTTTTCCTCGTGTTTTCCCTACACAGAACTGTAGAACAAATGCCCTTAAAACTCTTTACCTATCGGGAATTCACCTACATACTGCACCGTAAAAGGAGCCCCAGATATAAAAAAAAACATAGTTAAATGCCCAATTTTTACTTACAAAAGGCATTTTTGTGAAAAATTAGCAGACAGTATCCGACGTTGCTCGACAACATAAAATAAACATTTTGGATAAATTTTATTATGAAAAAAAAAGCGAAAAGTTAAAATTATCATTTCTCAAATTGTAAAGGACAAATTATTCTAAACTGTATATAAACGAAAAAAAATTTAAAAGGTAAAATTTAAAAAATCGTATTTAAGGAAACATTTGAAACAAACAAAGAATGTATTAAACAGAACGCAATCAAATGAGCTTCAAAACGTTTTTCCTTTTAAACTCAAAATAATTTCTAATTACACATAAAGCTAGTTACAGACGAAACAATGATACCACCTGGGCGCCTGGTACAAATTAAAATTTTTATTTGATTAAAAATAAGCAGCAGCAATTTTTTCGAGATTTTCGATTACATACCAGATAAGAGAACAGTGAATTCCGTGGAAAAAAATAGGACGCTAAATGTTATATATTTTACATTTTTCTGAAACACAGACATATATTCATTCATTTGCATATATACATTAATAACTTCATTTTTCACTCACTTGGAGTTCCGCCATTTTTCATTTGGCAACATTGTCGCCCTCTATCTTTAGAGTTCCTCTTGTTTGGTTTGGTTTGGTTTGGTTTATCGTTCTACGATCATCTTCAGCACACGAGGGCTTAACAGACCGGGACCTACAGTTTAAAGTTCCTCTTGTTTCATCTATATATCAATTCGACTATTCTTTTAGCTTTACTCATCAAAATAGAACCACTGCAGAAACCTCCTTATGATTCAATTCATTTGGATACAGAATCTTCAAAAGGTGCTCTATATTATATTTTTATTTATTTATTCATTTTATTTATTTTTATTATATTTATTTTACATTATGTTTTTTATTTATTTATTCATTTTATTTATTTTTTGCAATAAATTCTATAAATCTTTTTCTAAGATTTTTTTTTAACTTGACTTAAAAAGTTTGTCGATTCTTGTGTGTTATGATTGCGGAAAAATCTTCAACGTAACCGAGATTTCCTTCTTTTTTTCCCCTTCTCTTTATAATCGTGCATAATTTTTTCGATGGCAAATTTTTTTCTTGATGGTAAAAGTGAAAAATTATAAAATTTTACAAGTAAAATATCCAAATAATAATAATAAGTAAATTCAAAATAATTGTGCAATATTACAGAGTGTATGAAGAACTAAACTTTTATGAAATACTTTTTTTTTATCTTCTAAGCTAATGTTTTTGTTAATTATTGGTCTTATCTAAACAAAATTTATATTTATTTATATGTACCCTGTCTTACACGTGTTTCACTAAAGCAATTTTCGTGGAACCCATCTTCAGGACATTATTATATAAATATGACACTCTCTGTTTCTCACTCCTCGTTGAATCAATAAAAGGAAACATAATTCTGCAATTGCTATTTCGGTGCTCCAGAGTCATACCTTCAGAAATGAAAAGCTAGGCACTTTCCATTGGGTGATTTCTAAGGCTTCGAGAAACACTAATTGGTGGAATCAAGTTAGGAGATTTTCACGGCTTCTGCGCACTCCAACGACTCAACCCGTAGAACCTGAGAAGTTGCTCGAAAGGCAACTTTCCATACCTTTCTGTATACTTTGCAGTTACCTGAAATGTAAGTTGAATGTCTGTATGTCATTATTATTAGTATATTTTGGCAAATTTTGTCATTTTGAATATCTATTAAAAGTACATAATTTTAATAGAATGGCTAAAAACGTGGTGCAGAATAATCTATTCAGTTTGGATAGGTATGAAATTAAATTTTAAAATTATTCAATTCTTTATTTATAACTATTTCTTTAAAATGGCAGATGATATTTTGAAATATTTAAATTATTATTAAATCAGTTAATTTTAATATTTCTTAATTAATTTAAAATAATTGTAAATGTTTTTATGTATAATGAATTTCGTATTTATTGCTTATAGTTTGTGAATATGCAAAATATTAAATTTGATGTAATTAAACAGATTTTGAAATGCAAATTTGACTTGAAAAATTTTGCAATTATATTAATATTTCCCCAAGATCAGATTGATAATTTGATACTCAGCATGCTTAGGCGTTTTAAGGCCTGTATTGCATCGTCCGGGAGACATACTCCCTATTAACCATCATACTAACCATGCTATACTGTTTTTTGTAAATAGTTTCTTTTTTTAAATTTGCTCCAGGGAGTAAAAATCGCAAGTTTTATTAATTATGTCAAACATATAGCATCTTTTTTGCTCTTTACCTTTTGTTTAATAAATAGACTTTACAAATAAGTCAAATTTGTTTTGCTTCTGTCTCTTTCTTTGCCTGAACTTCATTATCCTTAATTTATGGACATGAATGTACATTAAATCTTATTTGTTCTTCTTAATAATAGAATAGCTTCTGTAAGATCTTCTTTCGTTGTTGATCCAAGTGTTATTATAAGTTTCGACAACTCAACTTTCGATTTCCCAAACTCACTTGGTTTGGTGCTAAAACAGCCATTGTCTTTGCTAGTGATTGTATCATTGAAGGATACAATCAAAATCCTTCCTTAACATTCAATTTTAACATTAATTCCTAGAGTTTGGGAAAAATAAAAATTATTTTTGTAAAAGAGGACTCCTTACTCCGATTCCTTGAAAAATGCTCGACTCCCAGCACTCACGACTCCGACTTCTCACCTCTGCTTACTGGTGATTATTCATTTCTTAAATCATTATTTTTAAGCTCTAGCTATCATTATATTCTTTCTCCATTTATAAACCACCAATCCAAACGGATTACGTTATATCTGATAAACCATCAATGAATAAATAAATATATGGTTTTCAAGTTTCAGCTAATAGCACTATCTATACTTGTCGCATCTCAAGTCCCAGAATGGCTAAACTACAGCTCCACTAATAATATCATACTCTTGGGGTTCTTCTCCAGCAGCGATATCGAGCAGCCTCGAATGCACATCTAAATTTGGTATTAGTCTTGAGGATTATAACAGGAATCGGCGATTTTTATTCGTATTAATGAGATACTTTGGCCGAAGCGGCTGAAAATGTATCAGAGATGCGAACATAGACGATTTCGGGTTGTCTCTCATTTAAGCTAATTAACTTGGGAATCTCTGAATTCTCCGACTCTCAAATCGGACACTTTTCCGCTTCTAGTTATGAATCATAAATAACTAGTTAAGAGAGTCATTCGGGATTGATCAAAGTGGTGATGAGCCTCCTCGGTATTATTAATTAGTTAAACATACAAACGCACCTTGGAGTGTGTGAACAGGTATTTCTGCTTCGCCATCAAAAATTAATTAATGCTCGAGAATTTTTCCGAGTGAGAGAATTGAAATTTATATCAAGTGAAGGCAGTTAATGACTTTCTGATGTTTGGTGCGAACAATATTACGAAAATCAATTGTAATAGGAAAGGCATTCTACGTAAAATAATCATTGTATTAAAATCAATCAAAAATTTGTTTAGACAATTTGAACTATATAACATTTTATTAGTTCACATTATTTCATAGTTTGTTTTATTATTTTTTATTAATTTATAATTTATTTTATTGGCTTATATAATTTTGCAGTTTATTTTTAAAATTTATAATATTTTATTTTAAAATTCATTAATTAATTTTTTGCTTTTGTTTTCATAAATTCTAATGTCAAGAATTATTTGGAGTTTTTTTAATTAATTAGTTTTTTTTTTTTTCATCTTGGTGATTTTCAAATTTGTAACTCTTGTCTATATTGAGTGGTAATGATTGTAATTCATTAAAAAGGAAACCTAATTATTTGAATAAATCATTTTTATACTTGTTTGGTGCTAAAGTAGTAGTACTCAAATAATGCTTTTAAAAACTTTTATATCCTTTTGCCTCCATACCTACTATCTTCTTCTTACCAGCAACATTTGCTTATATTAATCACAAGAAAGCCGCTAATTTCCTGTTTATGCTTGCAAGTTAATTTTTATAAATTCTGTCGTCAACGATAGACGGCGGCAAGTGCTGACGTAATAACTGATGCATGCTACGGGACCGACAGAGTGGAAAACAAGTAAATTTGTTTACTGCGCGAATAGTGGCTCTTTGAAGGGAAATGTATTTATAGTAAAAGTATCTTGTTTGTTGTTCTGTGTGTTTAGTCGTCTAAAGACAACAAAGTGAAAATTACGAAATAGCAAATTTCAGAGGTGGAATGAACAAATGTGCTAATGGAACTCAGGGCCAACTCCAACGATTTAAGAAGGTATGTGACATGAAATTTCCGTCTAGAAACTCCCTCTTGGTGCAGCTTTTTCTTTATTTAAATTTCTGTGTGAAATTGTATTAAGGAGCTTATTTGATTTGATTTTATGTGATAAAGCGCTAAGGAGAACATTGAAATAGTGTGTAAAAAAATGTCATTTCTTGCAAAAGAGAAAAAGGTAGATTTCATTTCTTTAACGGAAGAATTTAATGTAAAATTACTCAATGACGCAGTAGCTATAAAATAAAGAATTAATTACGTAAAGTAAGGATTATGATGAGGAATTCACGCGTGATTTGTTAAATACGATGATTGCAACCAGAGAAAAAAGCTAAAGTAGAAGTAGAGTGAATTATAAAGACAATCCAAATTAGAAAAATTAAGAACTGGAAAAAATAATAAATCAAGCGAAAATAGAAAAAAAAATGAAATTTCTAGTAATTGCATGATTCCTAAAATAATGCAACGATATGAAATGATCCCTCATTTCATATCGTTGACATCAGATATTATCAGTACAGACATCAATTTTTACCTTATATTGTATGAGCGACAAGCGAAGCGTTTAAATTTAAATCCTGAGAATTGGGTTAGTTATTTGGTTAATTTATTACTCTATGAGATTAGCTAAATTATAGCTAGAGTTCCAGAACTTTCAAATGTCTATAGATACATTAAAGATTTACTATTTAAAAATAATAAATTCCAACAAATGTTCCTTGACTTTGAAGAAGATAATTTCGTGGACGAGTGGGTGAAAATAGTTAGATCGTCAGAATTAGCGGGTAATTAGACCAATATGAAAATGTAAGAAACAAAAGTAACTTGCCCAAATTCAAAAACTGAATTCAAAATATATACTATGAAAAAAAATGAGTTTAGGTCTAGATCGAAATCGCCGTTGAATGAGTCAAGAAGATATGATAGAAAAACAAATCCTAGTTTCAGTAACGGGTGATTTGCAACCAGAAGTAATAATAATAAATATAGTAGTCAGACAGAATGCCTGCGTCCAATGAAGAGAGATAGCAGGAGATGCTTCGTTTGCGATGAAGTATTTTTCTAGAGCGTGTCCAAGACAAAAAAAATAAGTGTTATCAAATTAGAGAATAGGGTGTTAACAGGCAAAGGGAAGAATTGAATCGAATGAAGGAAGCCGAATAGATATCACAGCTTAGTGACGGCTAGTGAGGGTGGAAAGTGTGAGGCATCGTCTTATATTAAAATTGTGCAGATTAATAAGTGTCGGTCGGAGTTTGCTCTGATTGATACTGGGAGCGATTCCGTCATTTGTAGGAATTCCATAGAGGATATATTCAGCTTCAAAAGTAATGTACCCTTTTGGGAATTTCAAAATGTGTGCGCTAAGAAAGACACTAGTAGATATTTCCTGGAACAGCTTTGAAGTAAAAGAGATTTAAATGCTTATTGATAGGGACGACGCCTTACTGTAAGATTTTTTAATTACGAGATCTTTTTTGGATTGGGAGAACATATCATTTGCTCTCATTGGGAATAAATTTCATGTTTATTATGCGAAGATAACCTGTTTGCTAATACAAAAGTGAAAAGAATTCGGACGTAAATGAATTGAAAACGTCTAATAAAGTGTTACTTGAAAGAAATTCGGTGAATTTTGTAAGTGCTCAGACTATTTTGGTAAATGACGGCTTGGTATTTATGAAGGGAATAGAAGAGTGTTGTGATTCGTTAGAAATAAAAGATTATTAATATGAGGAATGAGAATATGTTATTGAAGGAAAATCATTGTGTAGGTAGAGTAATTGAATTAGACGCTAGATTTTTGGAGAGTTGTTAAGTGAATATAATAAAGAAAAATAAGCGTTTAATCTAAAGGAATTTCACTAAAGAACACCAATTGAGAATAAAAGGGAAATTTTAGAGTTAGTCAATGAGTTTGAGGACTGCTTTGCAATGGAATTGGTTGAATTAGGGTATACAACACTAACTAAAATATGCATTAAGGAAGTAGAGGGGAGTATTAATGCACAGCCTTATGAGATGAATACAACTGAGAAGAGGATCATTAAAGACGTTATGACGGAATGGAAGGAAAACGGTATTGTCCGTTACTATTGGTAAAAACAAACGAAAAACAGAGGAGTACAGGTTAGTTGTTGATTACAGGAAGCTAAATAATCAAACAATTAAAGATAAATTCCAGTTACCTAAAATATATGATTTTATTGAATGTTTAGCATCCTCCACAATATTCACAACGCTATATTGCGTTCACATATACCTCTTTTTTGCACTTTACAAATACCATTGAGTGAAAAATCGAAATTAAAAACCGCGTTCATAACACTGGAGGAAACAGGTAAATTCGAAAGAATGGTTTTTGGATTAGCTAACGTACCGACGGAGTTTCAGAGATTAATGCACCTTAATTACTACTGAACACGAAAACTTTGTGCTATTTGGACTAAAGCTTTGTGTTATTGATACCAGCTAAGAATTGGTACGAGATAATGAAAGACTGAGGTAAGTACTTGAATGTCTAAGAAAAGCCAATTTGACACTCAAATTACCTAAACGCGAATTTAGGAAGAAGGGAGTTGACTTTTGGGGATTTGTGATCAACGAAGAAGGAATAAGAAAGGTAGCAACAGCGAAATTTCCACAACCTAAGAATGCTTACGAAGTTCGCCATTTCTCGGGCTTGGCTAGTATCTTCAGAAGATTTGTTCCAAGGTATATTGAGAAAGCAGTACATCTAACATTTAATTCAAACAGACATGGACTTTGAATGAACAGAAAAACAGGAAAAGGTTTTTAGAGCACGTAAATCAAGGGTAATCTAACAAACAAACTTATAATTGCTTATTACCATCCCGAAGCATTGACACACCGATACTTCATCTGATGGAATCTCAGGTATACTTCTACAAAGAGGAACAGATGGTCGCTGGAATCTAATGTATGCTGTCAGTAAAAAAACAACGCCAACTTAAAATAATTATCCTTTTAGTAACCTAGAATTAATGGCGATAGTTTGGACTTTGGACAGACTTCGATAAATCTTGCTTGGAATAAAATTTACTATCGTCACTGATTGTGAAACCTTAATCTATATGAAAGCAAAGAAGTCAACAAATACTCAAATTGCTAGATGGAGCAACCTCCTTCAAGAGTACGAGTTTGAAGTAAGGCACATACCAGGTGTAAAAATGTCTCACATGGAGTCAATGAGTATAGCTCCTACCTTATAAGCTGCAGACACGATGACTGAATTGATCGAAAAGAATCTAGAAGTTCATCTACCTGATGTCCGTTGACGGACAAGTGCTTATGATTCAACGAGGAGATCTCATATTGGATAAGATAATTTCTATTTTTTGAAATTTTGAATTGAAGAAAAATTTTGAATTGAAGAAAAATTTGAAAGAACAAAAGCCGAAAGCCAAATTATTGCAAATTACGTTTCCAGAGAGAAAGATTATATAGCTAAAATGGAAAAGAAAACTTTTTTTATGTTATACCTAGATCCAGGCGCAAAAGTGCTGAAGTCAAGTTTCATGATCTAAGCAAACATTTTTCAGTTGATAGAACTACGAGTAAAACTCAAGAATTGTATTGATTACCAAGAATGAAGTACTATGTAAAGAAACACGTATCGATGTGCTTAAAATGTTTAACGAACAAGGTTCCTGAAGGTAAGCAACAAGGACTGTTACATCCTATTAAACCTGGAAAGGGGACATTTTCAATAATTGACTTTATGACTTTCGGTCACTTGGGCTTATTTATAACAAGTTCCAGAGGTAACAAATATTTGTTGGTCATCATCGATAATTTCACCAGGAGATCCCAAAGGTTCTTACGGTTGATACCTGTGAAAAGTACGAAATTCAACTACATTCAGAAAGTATTGAAAAGCTTAATCAATAACTTTGGTTTACTAGATGGAATTAATGGAAGATTATAGACACAAAGACTAGAACTTGAGAATGAAAGAAGGGGAAAGAAATCTAAGCAATACCTTAAAAAATCAACCAACAGCTTCTTTCCAAATGCTACACGGTTACTCATCAAAATTTAACGATAAATTCCATTCGTTAATTTTACGAAAATAAGCTGATGAGACTTCAGAAGGATGGAATAATCTTACGGAGATTTAAATCTCGGCTCGTGAACGAATAGAAGATGCACAAAAAAAGTTGAAAGATGCTTATGACAAGAAGAGCCTCTTATAAGTTAGGACTAGTTGGGGTTACGAAAAAGGCTCCGATATATCTAGGAGAATCAACAAAGACCCAACCAAAATATCGAGGTCCTTTAATCATAACTGATGTGCTGTCAGACGACAAATACAGGGTCACTCAACTGGGGGAGAAGAGAAACGACCATGCCTTTAACCCCGTTATAGGACCAAACTGATAGAGAGAACTCATTGCTGAGTTCTCTTTTGAAGTTTAATAGGCACTAAATAAACTGCGAGATTTTACAGTCTTTGCATTTCATTTTCTACTACGAAATAGTAACAAATTATGCGAAGTACAATAAATTTACAGACAAGTGATGCATTTCTATTTTACTGCACTAAATATTTTAATTTTCATTTCAAATATGTTTAATCAATGGAACTTACAATCCAAAAGTCAATTCTAAAATAACATATTCGAAGTACCCTAAACATTAAACATCCATATATACATCTTTATTGCTACAGAATGAATGAAGTCGATTTATATAACTAAGCCTTTGTTCCATAGTTTTTTAAGGCCTTATATTATAGTCTTAATGTACTCCATTTATATACAAACATCGTAAGCTATTGTTTTTAATTGTAATGCTTTATTGTATTGATAGATATTTATGTATTAACATTTAATTTAAAAAATATCTTCTTTACCTTACTTAGACACCAGTCAAGATTCTTATTTAATTTTTCTGTGGTGCTCAAATTAAATTCATCAAGCCTGATATGGTGAGTATCGAAAAAAAATTATTCGTCGATCTCCTTTTTAGGCCATAAAAAATCATAGAAAATTTACTTATGCAACTGAAAATTCTTTAAATAAGGCATATTAAATAGTGATTAGTGGATTAACAGAGAATATTGATTAACCATGCAGCATTTAATGTGTGCAATAATTTATAAAAATTGGTCATGTAAGTCCTATTAATTAAATGCTAATGAATATGATAATCGAGAATTCTGCGTATATTATTCATTAATTACCTGTATATAATTTACTTTAACTCCTTTTTATTCATATAATCACACATATCAATTTAATATTTAAAATTAGTGATTCTACATCTTTAAGTTAGAAGAAATCTAACTCTATTAAAGATTCGCCTCCGACTTGCAGAATATTTTCAGCTAAATACTATTTTCTTTAAAATTTCCCATGCATACCTTAATTAATATCTTAAATTTTTCAGAGTTTAGCAAATAACATGTAAAAAAGAAAAAGTTTATTTGTTTTAGGTTACGCTGTCTTTACAATGTTCTAAAGTTTTGTTCTTGCATAAAAGAATGCTCTAGGGTTCCATTTCCCATTTCCTGAACGAAATATTTCAAGCGGAAAAGTTAATTACTACCATTAGCATTACTACTTTTTTCTGGCGATCTTAATAATCTTTCGGATAAGACTTTCATTCTTTTACCCTTCTGATCCCTTCGACTCAAAACAAAAAGAAGCATTCAGTTGTTGTAGATCTAGCGAGACTTTTTTCCGGCATACTCACTTACAACGGCTTATTTAAAAAAAATCCGAGTCATCTGCAGTAAAATTGAAAAATTGATTTAGAAAGCATTGATTCCCTTTTGCGAAAGAGTTCTAAATTTAACACTTTCGCTACCGATCTGGAGTCAGTGGAGTGTCATTTGGCGTCAAAGCTAAAGAGTCAATCATGTAGTGGGAAGTGAATTCTTAGCAGCCAATCAAGCATTCGCGCGCGAAAAGCGTTTATTCTAAGCTTCAATCGGCAATATAGGTTAGGTGTATTTGCTGGTATTGGTGGGGAGTAAAGATTAGAAGCTAGTTTTAAGGGGTATGTGATTACGAATTTATAGATTTATTAGTTATTAAAAAAATCTTGTAGTATGAGTTGTAGTTCTGCAGGCCCTTCACAGCCCAAAAAAGAAAAAATGCAATCTAATAAGTCTCTAGCAGATGATGAACTTGCAAATTTGATGGTTGAGCTTTTAAACGAGTATTAGAATGTTTTTAGTTACGACATTTCTCCCCAAGGTTTACAATAGTAATATCTTTGTAACCAAATTATATTAATCCATCATCATTATCAGTGGCGCAGCAGCCCGATGGTGGTCCAAGGTCGTCTGCCTACTGGCAGATTACAAGTCAAGAGATGTTATCTTTTTACGGGGCAGAGTTGTCAGCCATACTCCTTACTCTTTACAATCATATTAGACTGAGACCTACTGTTTAAAGTGGATTCCGAACCACTACAAACATCCATGGCACCGCCGGGATTCGAACTCGAAACTTGTGGAACCGAGCGCTAGTCACCTATATCAGGCCCCTATATTAATTTATTTGTATTAAATATTTGTTAGTGATAAAGTATCGATATCAATAATACAATTCTATACTATAGTATCAATAATACAATTTGTCACTTATTTTCATTATTTTGTTTCATTTGTACAAATTAAGCGCGTAATGTGGCATAGTATTTCGAAAATAATTTTACCTCTATTGCCTAACACGCGCTGCCTCTTAGTAAAATATGCTATCAAGAAAAACCTAAATATTACTCATTCTTCAGTATGATACACATAATCATTTTATTATGACAACTTTTCAGTCCTATTCGTTATATAAAAATAAGTCAGTAAAATAATAAGTATTTCTACAAAGGGGCTATAATTTTCAACACATTCCCACGTGACCTTTCCTTGCTGACTTGTTGAAGGATCTTGCAGAGTTTAAGTTGGCAGATAATAAATTTTTGTAATATATTGTAAACTCCCCTCCAAAACTAATTAAGTTAGATTCTGTTAACATTTATTTGAATTCTATAGAACACATTTAGTACGAGCATTTCTCGAATATTAAATAATTTTTTTTATTTTCTTTTAGCTAAATCCAGTTCCAAGTTCAAAAAGGGAAAAGGAAATTGGTATAAAATTATTTTACTACTATAAATGTAACAGTTTTAATGATTAATAGTTTTAAATTCATAAAAAAAAATTTTAACCGTCATTATACACTGCTGACCATCAAAAATTCAACACCATGTAGAACAAGGAATATCAAAGCCATGCTAATTGCATATAAAGATTAAATTATTGAAAATTATATCGTCGTTCGATTTGCGAATACCGAGGCTCATCTGTTATAGATGTGGGTGATCTGTAGTGTGACAGTAGCCAAGGTTGTTCAACAGGCGACTTATACTATGAAAGAGGCCGCTATAAAAATAGTGGCTGGTGGATATTGCTAAACTTTTTGAGACTTGTATATCAACAGCATAAATTAATATTTTGTTTTACGTGCTTATTGTTAGTCCTTTATAGGTCGTATCAAATTGACGTAGTACAAAAAAAAAGGTCAAATATCAAATGCTAACAAATGCTTTTCGTAAATCATTTGTAAAGATGTAATCAGAATGAATTATTCACGCTTTTGTAAAAAAAATTATTGGGAAAGTTATGAGCATAAGCAAATCTTTATGAAACCTGTAGTTACATTTTTTTTATCTGAAAGGAAACAATAGGAGATACAAAACCCATTGATAACCCAACTGGTGGTTCCTCAGAAACGAATGCATTTAACATGCAGAAGGGCTCGAATCCATTATAGAATACATTGCAGTTTCTGCTTTCAAAGCCGAGGAGATTCGATAGCGTTTGTAATAGCGTCTGTAAGTGTTTTATGACTGCCGTTGAGGGATTCTGAGTTTTGTCTTATGAGAAGTAAATGTGAGACAGTTTTCCAGATGATAATGGCTCACATCATTTGTTGATGGACTATTTTGCTGTTGAATCACAAGTTCAACTTGTGATTCAACAGCAAGTTCAAGTTTCAAAAAACATAGAAATCTGCTATTCAGAATCTGCTAAGCAATTTTTTCCTTGTAACACACCACAAAGAAAGTAAAAGTTGGATACCCCTCACCTACTCAAACAAGAAGGATATATGAGGACCTTCTTGGTGAACAAAAATAGAACTGAAACGAAACTATTGGTGAACAAAAATAGGACTATTTCCGGAATCCTTTTCATTTGCGTTTGTATTGATCGATCAGTAGAAATGTATCCCATAAATACTCTCCATCTCTAAATTGATCTTTACAGTCAAATCTCCACACGAAAATTATATTAGATAAGAGATCATATTAAGCGAATATGACCTTCCTTTATAGCAACAGATAACGATATTTAGGGATAAATATTAGGGATTTTCCCCCCCCAAAAAAAAAAAAAAAAAAAAACATTCTGGGGCATAAAAAAAAATATCGATTTTTTTTTTTATATTATTGCTTTTAACGGCAGGGTTTATTTTTAATACTTTATTCCCTAACAATCAACTTTTTACAGTTTCTTTAAAAGAAAATAGTTATTTTTATTTTTTCTGGATAATTCTAAAACATTCACAAAAATAATTATTTGATATAATGAATAAATCACTTCCTGTTAGTTGTGCGATCCAAAATAAAATCTTTATTAATTTTTTTTAAGTTAGTTTCCCATTAAAAAAGTAAGTTATCAACCTCAGTCAATAGATTCAGCATATGAGTCTATCTATTATTAGCTTACCTATTAACAAAAAATCAATTGTTCAGATAGTTATTTACTTTCCAAGACATCTCGATAAACGTTTCAACAGGTACTTGATTCTCTGAAGTTATCTTGCTCAATCGATCACAGCGAATTTACTTTGAAGAACTATTTTCCAGCTCATAAAATCCTTTCCAAGGGAACACTTTCTTCGGCAGGTCTGAGTCAATAACATTCGCATTGCAAAGCAATTAAATACATGTGGAGTTTTATAAAATAGAAAACAAGTAATTAATAAATAGTTGTTGTTGCTATAGTGTCCATGGATTTAAAATATAATTATCAAAGTTAGATCAAGTCAAAAGTCTTCACGATAGCGGCCGCTTGCAAATTAATAAATAGTAAAAGTGTGAAATGATGCAAAATTCAAAGTATGATTGTAATCTTGGAATGCAAAAACAGAACTATTTAAGTAGCGTTACTATTATTATTTTTGTTTTTTATTTCTTTATTGTTAGAAATCGCTTAACATACCTTGATTGGTTAGACAGTCAACAAGAATTGGATTGCGATTTTCAAGAGGCTTACGGGTTAGATCCTTAACAATATAACTAGAAGCACTCAGAATAATAAGTCCTATTTGATAACATGATTCAATACCCAGGGTGGCTGAAGGGGTATTTGACTTGTTCTGAACAGTGGTAACAAATGAGTTAATTATCTATAAAAAGTCATAAAGTCATCTCTGTATATTTCCTTCTTCCATATACAGTTTAACATCCTCGTAATCCCACCTCGTAATGCATTCTGCAATAACGGTAAATCTGCTGAAAAATCGGCTTCATCAGTGACAAATTAAAAATTGAAATTTTTTTAAATAAAATTTCTTGTAAAATATTCTCAGAATTTGTTGAGTAGTCAAAACGTTTTTGGAGGATACTGTGTTGTCTTCGGAGGAAGATAAAACAATTAATGAAATTTAAAATGTTACTTTTCGGTGCTTCTTTTTATTTATTACATTTAAAATGTCATGCTTTGATGACTATTGGGGATTCTTTATTATTCTTATTCTCTTTTTATTCATTTTTTTTCTAACTTTTGCTTAAGAACAATTGGATAATTTGAGATAAAGCAGCTTCCATAAATTCCAAAGTACCTTCTCAATTCAACTAAAATGCTGGACAAATGCCCACTTTAGAATTATAAAGCGAAGCATTCTTTTCTTTTTTTCTTAAATAATTCCCAGAAAAACCAATTTTCCTTCTCATGAAAGTATCAGGCATTTGAATAAATTTCAAATGCTAAATTAGAATCGATCATATGATCAATGTTATATCAAAGTTATGTTAGACCAATATTATATCAAAGTTATGTTATATCAATGCTATATCATTTGAAATTAAAATCTAGAAGAATACATCTCTTATGTATAATTTTTGAATTTATTAAAAAATGTTATTTATTGCTTCAGGCTATAAGCTTGATAATTGTAATAGCATACTAAAATCAGCAAAATAACCTTAATTTAATAGGTGGTAAATAAGATTTTAGATAAAATGTATAAAAATTTCACAGATTATTTGCTTGGTTGTTTTGAATAATTTTGTTATATATTGAATCTAATTATTTCTTAATTGCGCCTTAAAATTGCGTCTGGATTTCTGCATAAAAAATTAACTAAGTTATGACAAAAAACTTTATGCAAATTTACGTTGCTAAATCCTAAGGCTATTTTTTGTTCAAAGCTAATTAACCCATCAAACTTTATAGTAAAGCCTATTTTGCAACATTAATTAAAAAGGACATGGAAAATGATGTCACGGTAACTTCCAAATTTCTGTAAGGACTCTTGCTTTGAAACTTCCAAATTT
>BPLQ01008077.1:435694-483944 GCA_021605075.1 Caerostris darwini | reverse complement strand
TGCTTTGAAACTTCCAAATTTCTGTAAGGACTCTTGCTTTGAAACTTTAACGATCTATCTGAATTCATCTTTTTTTTTAAACTTAATTTCACTTTTAAAAGAACATTTTATTACAAATAATATATGTGGTAATATTTTCTTCACGTGACTTTTCTTTAAATAAGACTATTCATTGTTTATTTTTAATTCATACTACCATTTATTTATAGAATTTGGAATTGAGTTCTTTAATTATTTTGTGTATGGACTGAAACTAGTTAAATACCAGATGTCTTCGAAATCATAAAACTATTGCATTTTTATTATATTCGTACTTGAAAAGTAATTAGAAAATTATAACCCACTTTTAAATATGAATTCATAACAACCATTAAGTTCTGAGATGACTAACATTATAACTTTCTCGGGCAGCATTTGCAGGAAAATGCTTGTTAATTACTAGTGAATACCAGTGGTACGAGTTAATACCAAACTGTTAAATAACAGTTATATTTCAGATCATAAAATTATTGAACTCTAATTGGGATCCTACAAGAAAAGTAATTAAAAAATTATAACAAAAATTCACCTATTATCACCTAAATCTGCATCCATAAAAAACATCAAGTCCAGTGTAACCAAACGTTTTGCTTCCTTGGTATTTGAAGAAAAAATATCTAGTGAGCCGCACATAAAATGTTGCTAATTAACGATTGCTTAACAATTTTTGTTGAGTAAAAAAGATAGTAAAATGTATAATCTAAGATGATCCCATGGTTAACAAACAAATATCTCGTAGCATAATAATTTTTGTTTACTTTTCTGTGCAGATATTTTATTATTAGGCATTGAAATACAAATATCTTAAAAACAGAAAGTGTAGTTTTATAATTAAATAAAATAAAAATTTTATTAATTTCATTATTTTTTTCATTTTTACGTAATTAGAGTTTTAAAAATTAAATACGAGTATATAAATCTGGGAAAGATTTTATGAAAGGTAAATGGTTTTAAGATTTTATGAAAGGTAAATGGTTTTAAGATTTTATGAAAGGTAAACGGTTTTAAGATTTTAGGAAAGGTTTTATGAAATATTAAGATTTCCTGTCTGACAGCATTCATAATTGATACAGTTATGCCACAAGTTGTCAAATGCATCTCCAAATTATGACTAAATTGACTATGGTTCATTAGTACCATGTATAGTTGGAGTATTTTTGTTGATAAATGTATTGGGTTTTGAACTTTAACAAGAATTGTTGAACAATTCTCGTACCCGTGTTAGATATGAGCAGGTTAAAGCATCTCAATTGAATTTAAGGGGGTGGGAGGAGTGTTCGAATCAACAGATGTTCCCCTTGAAGGTTTCCGTCCCACATCGGAGGAACGGGGATAACAGAAACCAACGTGACCCATTAAAGAGGTGCTCCAATCATAAAATGGTCAACAGGCTTACAAGGCTTGAACGAATAAAGGGTCTTGCAATAGAAAAAATAATTATAATTAGTAAAAAAAAATCAATCAAAATAACATAATCATTTATATATTCACAAATTGAATAATAGTATAAATCTAATGAAAATCTGAATGGCGAGTTTAATTTAAAATTAAATATTGTTGAAATATATAATTCAATCAACAATGAATTAAAGAATATTATAGATTAATAGAGGAATATTTTTAAGCAAAATTTATAAGTTCGTTTTGTTTTGACAGTTGAACATATTATAAATATTTTGCAACTTTGAAAACAAATTTCCTATGAAGTTTAATCAACATAATCCCGAGGAAAATGTTTTAATAATAACAAAATTTAATTCAAACAAATTTTCCATGAATTTATATAGTATTAAGATAACTTTTTAATAGATAATATTTATTTTGGTAAAATGATATAACAATTCTTCTGCTGGCGAGAATACTTCTACGCACTTTCATCCCACCAACATTTATTTCAGAAGAAAATGAATTCTCTCTTTATTACTTTTCTGTACTTAAAATAAACTTCAGCTCTTACTGATCGAAATTAAAAGCTGTTTTATGGGGTCTTTACAAACGCAGAGCTCTCGTGTCCGAAATTGATGGAGCTGGCTTCAACTAATTGACGAGTCTTGGCCTCTGGCTGATAAATGTTCGATTCAAAATGAGATTCAAGATAAAAATGTGCCCTCATTAGTTTCTACGCCATCATTAACAAGAACGCTTTTCAAAGCTAAAGTTATTCTTATGTTCAAGATTTATTTTCGCCCAACACATGAAGAATATTTCATTTCGCTTAACTTCGGATCATTTCTTTTTAATAACATCGGCACAATTTTAAAGAGTATTAAAGTCAGGATATTTCTAAGCAAACAAACATTTTTTACAGAAAATGTCAAAGTATAACCGTATTTTTTTTCAATGTGAAGGCATTTGCTTTTTTCAAAAGTAGTTAAGATGTTGGCAACTTAATAGAAAGAACACCACTGTGGTGTGTCTCCTCGGATTGAGGAAAATAATGCCTTCCACAATGACTCTGCGTATAATGTGGAATAAAAAACGCAAACCTAGTTGAAAGCCACTCTGCTACATTCGCAATCATGCCAACTCTTTTTTTTTCAAAGCAATGGATACTATGTATATAACCGGTAGGAATCAAAATCTTGAACTCTCCTAAACAACTTTAGGCTACAATATTATATAAATAAAATCCTTTGAAAGCAAAAGAATGTTGAAATGAGGGATTTTTTTTTAATTCTTTAAACTGAGAATGGGGAGAGATTTGGTCGCTTTTGATTATATTGTTAATTTTGTCTTTAGAGTAATATATTGTCTATAAAAAGTACTGATGCATTCACAATAAATAATACCATCAAACCCAATAAACGCACGTTGAAGTTTTTTTTTTTTTCCTACCCTGACCCATCCACCAAACAGATATTTTATTGAGTTTTTCATTTTTGAAGCTTTCTGTCCCCATCTCATCCCTTTTGAAAGTCCATGAGAATCTAGAAGACGGAATAGTTTACATTATACCATTAAACTTATCATCCATAACACAATTGGACTATAATACATAAAAAATGTCCATTATGCAATTTATCGATGTTACTTGGGATTCTTAAAGTTGAACAACTATTTAAAATATTTAAAAGCAATTATATGCTGTATTTGCGAATACATTTTCCTTATAATTCTAATTTCATTTTTCCAATCACTGCATTTAGAAATATTCAGGTAACTTTCTATTCATTTCCAAATGAATAGTATATCTTCATTTAATGGTAAATACACCAACACAAATAATTTTATATTTAAATAATTCTTAATGTGAAGAATTTAAAGTATGAAAATGAGCTCACTTTTAAAATTCACATTTTTCTCTAGTATCATCATCCCAATCCCTACTAACAACAAATTTGAGAATCTTTATTAATTAATGTACACTCGTAAAAGAAGAAGAAATCTTCAAGAAGACTTCAAAATCTGAAATGAATTATAAAAAATTGTTAAGTGCGAATGAAAAGCGGAAGGTAATTAATATTTATTAACCTAATAAACCCGATTCAATGCTGAAATAAGCTTTTTGAAAAAAACTAATTGACAATGGAGATTCTCCGATGCTTAATGTTTCCTTTTTCAAGGAAAAGTATTCATTAGAACTCGTTGAAAAAATGTCTGATTTAATAACGCCTTTCCTTTCACGTTTGAGAAAAAAAGAAATAATTTATAATTAAAAAAGAAACATAAATGTGTAACGCGTTTGTTTCTGTGTTAAAAATGTTTAATTAGTTTCTAAGAAATGTTTGAATTAATTTTAGAAGACATTTTTTATAAACAAATTAATAATAAGAGATCGTTTGTGTGCATGAGCTCATTAGCTCTTATAATTCGTACATAAAAAATTGACCAAAAGAATCTTTAGTGTAGAATTCATATATAAAGAAATTTTGTGAAAATTCTTTTTTCGTTAAAAGTTCATTGAAGCTGAGAATCTTAATTTATATTTACATATGGGAATGAGTTCGTATTAAACAGTCTTCTTCTTCATTGATTCAACAGCCCCATCGTGAGCCAACGCCGTCTGCCTATTCACAGTTTTCGATACAGGAGATTTTTTACAGGGTAGGATTGTCAGCCCTACAGTAGATTCCGAACCACCACAAACGTCCGTAGCACCGCCGAGACTCGAGGCCCAAATCTACAGCATCGAGATTACAACGCCAGAGCCGCTAGTCACTCAGCCATCAGGCCCATTAAATAGTCTATTATTTTTAATTGATTCAATATAAAAATATTAGAATAGATTTTAACTTGATAGTCGCCCAATGTTAATGTTTTGAACCAGTAGACGTGTCGATTACCACTAGAAAGGTGCGTTGTAATCTCTGCTTTCAAAAACAAATATTTTTTTTTATATTGTTATATATTGTCTCATTGATTTGGACTGCTTATAGTAATTAACCGGATTTTCTTCTATGTTGTGTGAAAAATACGTAGCAATATTCATAAATTTCTTCCAGAAAGGTGTCTGATACAAAACTACTTTATTGAGTAAATAATGTATTAAAAATTATTGAGTTTTATTGCCTAGATGTAGAAAATGTATGTGATCCAGGAATTAAAGACGCACTTTTTAATTAACTAACAAGAAAAAAATAAATATCCATATGATTCATATTTGAAGAAAAAATATGCTTGTTTTGGATCTCATAAGCAATTTTTAGTTACTCTATAGACGCTGTTTCAACTGATAAAGGATTATATAAATCTAATGAACAACTTCTAAAAAAAAGATTCATTGCTTAGTGAAATTTATATAAAATAGTACAGTATAAAAAAAATTCTGCCAGCAATTTCAGAATAAATGTGCAAAAACTGCGTATTTTTTTCAATTACTTTGAATACTTTGTCGAAAAAATTCCTTTCCGTGTGATGCTTTGTATTAAATTAATTTTCTTTTGCTTGGTTATATGGCATTTTATAGCTTTCACATTTGAACTTTCTTTCTAAAATGCAGATTATTGTTTCTAAAACATTTTAACATACACTTATTTAATATTAATCAAGAGAATCCCATCAATGATATATGATGGTTGAGGAATGGACTTCTTCAATGGCTGAAATATTAATAAAGAATATGAGGAATTCCTTCTTTATGAAAGGAAGTAGGGCAAATATTAGCCATTGACTTTTATTACATTAAATGCCATTATAATTTATTTCTATCATATTATTTTATACGTAAAATGGTAAGTATTGGAGCAATTATTTTGAATTTTTATCCCAATATTGATATTGTAGTTGTTATTTTCGTTTTAGATGCATTAAAATAAATAATTATAGAAAAATAAAATTAATAGCAATTTATAGTATTCTTCTATACACAGATAACAACAGAATATAATTGTATTGAATTTCTATTTTATGAAGTAAAATTAAAACCACTTATCTCTTTTTCAAAATCTGACTTACTTAAATTTGATTTTTTGGAACTATATTTTCAAAACCAAGTAATTTTTAGTGGAAACCCTTGTCGTACTTTTCTATACTATATCTTTAAATATTTCTATGCGCCATTTATCACCATTACAATAGGCTTTATTTAAATAGCAGCTGCGCTAGATGTTAAATTTCTCGTGCATATTAAAAGATCGAGGCAATCAATCTTGAATGCAACTCATTGTCAGTGATATGGAGGCCATTGAAGAAATTTAACATCACCTGCCATGTCCAAATTTAACGGTCTATAGTTTGATAAATCTTTTGAACTTTGGATTCCTTTCAAGTTTTTTGATGAGCTAGTGATACTGCTATACGTTTTCTATTGAATCTTTGTCCAATTACAATGAGCTTTTTCTGTAAACATTACAGTCATAATACTTTAGCCAACCAGCTGATAAAAGTTTTTTCTTCTCGTCTCTACACATGTGCATGCTGAAATTCTTCGTTATCTGAGAAAAGGTGGTTAACTAATGTATGATATTAATAAAAATTTTTGTTCCGTTGCATGACGGCACTTCTAATATTCTAACTTTCATATAAAATACTTAGTGGTTAATTTGGTTTGATATGATTTTATATTCTTATTCAACGAATGCTAAATATTAAGCATGACTTAAAATATAAAGTCTTTAAATTTTATCATAAAATTATAGCTCCCCACGTAATAATTATGACTTTCCCTGTAATCCATTTTTCTCTATATATTTGTTTTATACATAAGAGTTTTCGAATTTTGAAAAGTTTTTGGCACAAAAATGAGTATAATACACTCATGCCCATAAATTAAGAATAATTCAGAATTACACAGAAATTGAACTCTAAAATAAAAATTTCACCTGTAGAATTATCACACACATCTTGAAGAAGAATATGCAAATTACAGGAAACCACCAGATGGCGCGGATAGTACGTCACAATGACGAGAGTGTAAGAGAGGGGTATATAAGGAATGGTGGCAAAGAAGTAAAATTGTTCACAAGCGCTTTAAAAGCCTTTCAGTGCAATAACCGCATAGTTATGGCACAAAGGAAGCATTTGGATGATTTTTTACGTGGTATAATTATCGGACGACTGGAATGTGGACGTACCCAGCTGGAAGTATCCCAGGAACTTGGAATCGCCCACAGTGTCATCTCCAGGCTTTGGCAAAGATTCCAAGATGATGGTAATGTGAGTAGATGTTACAGCACAGGTCGCCCCCGAGTTACAACGTCGAATGAGGACCGGTATTTAGCAGTTACTGCCAAAAGAAACAGACGGAGCACAGCATCAGACCTGTCTCGTCAGCTCTCTTCAGCTACCGGTACGACAGTTTCAAGGCAGACCGTGTACAGACGCTTAGGGCACATTGGTCTATATCCTCGTAGGCCTGTCAGATGTGTTCCACTTACCGCAACTCACTGTCGCCTGCGATTAACCTGGAGTAGAGAGCATGCATTGTGGACACCGCAACAGTGGTCTTGTGTGATGTTTTACGGCAAGTCAAGGTTCAGTTTGCAGTCTGATTCACGCCGGACTTTCATATGGAGAGCGCCAGGTACCCGTTACCACTAAGAGAACACCATTGAACGACACCGTTGCGGTGGTGCAGGACGGCTCGTTTGGGGAGGAATTATTCTTGGTTCCGGAACTGACCTGCATGTTCAGAGTGTAACGATGACAGGCCACATCTATCGGGATGTCATTCTGGAGCAACATGTACGTTTGTTCCGGGGCGCCATGGGGGCTGAATTTCTGTTTATGGATGACAACGCCCGTCCTCACCGTGCAAACATTGTAGACGAATGCCTCCAATTGGAGGATATCACCCGTATGGATTGGCCAGCATACTCACCTGACTTGAATCCAATAGAGCATGTGTGGGATATGCTTGGCCGACGAATTGCAGCCCGTCAACCCCCTCCCACCTGTCAACCGGAACTTCGGAGGGCATTGCTTGATGAGTGGTGTAATATTCCCCAAGATCAGATTGATCAAAATGGGCAATAGAAGAAAAATTGTCAATCTCACAAGATAAAACACAAGCCCTAATACTAGGGAAAAAAGGGAACATCAAAAGAATGCCAATACTAAAATATGAGGGTTGGAAAGTAAAATGTGTAAACAACTTAAAATACTTAGGAATAACAATAGATAAAAACCTCAACTTCATCCCACACCTACAAAAGCTAAAAAGTGATCTAATGAAACAAGCAAATAAACTGGCGGTAATGTCGGGAAGAAACTGGGGAGTCAACCCTAAACTAACAAAACTTTGGTACAAAACAGTGGCAGAGCGAAGAATTTGTTATGCGGCATCAACATGGGCTGAAAACTTAAACAATAAAAAAATAGCACAACTATCAACAATTCAGAGACTTTTTACACTAAAAATAACCAGAGCGTACCGAACTACACCATCATCAGCACTGCTAATTCTGAGCGGACTATTACCTCTACACCTCATGGTAAAGAAGGAGGTTATAATGACAAACGTTACAAGATTGGGCAGAAACGACAAGCTTGGCCGCACACACTTCAACGCAATGGACTACGACACACAGATCTCACAATGGTTAGAACCACCTTGGTCAAAACCATCAACCACAATAAAAAATTTCCGAAACTCCAGCAACATTATAATCTACACAGATGGCTCAAAAATAGACCACCAGGTGGGATCTGCGTTTGTTGCATACGAAAAAGATAAAGAAACATACAACTGGCAAGGCAAACTCAATACCAAAAATTCAGTCTACCAAGCAGAACTTCTAGCAATCCTAAAAGCACTGCAATGGGTAAAAGAAAAGAACTTTTCTCAAATCAGCATCAAAACCGACAGCATGTCGTCGCTCCAGGCCATCAAGAAGTTTTTCAATAAAAACAAACTCGTACAAAGAATCAGAAACGAAATTCAAGAAATACGGCCAAAACTATTAACAATAGAATGGATTAAAGCTCATTCAGGAATAGTAGGCAATGAAAGAGCCGACTATTTAGCAAAAGACGCAACAACAAACCCAAACACATTATCTGAAAGCCTACCCACTCCAAAAAGCTTCCTCAAACATCAACTAAAACAACTTCTCATACAACAATGGCAAGAGGAATGGGATACAGCCACCACCGGCAGAAGAACACACAATTTCTTACCAAAAGTGTCACATAACATGTCTTCAAATTTATTAATTACATATTTCGTAACAGGCCACGGTCCATTCCCAACCTACCTACACAGATTCTGTATAACAGACAACGATACATGCTTGTGCAGAGAATCAGGATCACCAGACCACTATCTATTCTCATGTCCATTAACCGACCTCAACCATGAAGAAGAACCACCACCAGCATCATATCATGAATGGGCCATCAAAGCAGCTAAATGCAAGAAATTAAAGGAAAAAATAATCAAAATAATGACATTCTTAGTTGAGAACATTGATTATATAACCAGCACAACATAATAAAACTAACAGTCAACCAAACAATAAAAAGAACAATAGAAAAATCAACCAAACTTAGACTCAAAAAACAGTGATAAAGATTAATAAGAAGATTTGTACTTCCCTGCACGAGAAACTATGTATACACATAGTCGACTGTAAAACTATATATTTATCTTATTTTCCATTATCATAAGTATCTAATTATTTGTTAAACAGTAAATACTCAACTATTTCTATTTATATAGTAACATAATCATTTCTATTGAAAAAGCTCCAACATGTTTATACTTTTAAACATAGTACAGAACAGTCGTGTGACGTTCTTACTACTAATTCATTTTATTCTATTTTTTATCTTTTTTTAAATGTAATTATTTTCTAGTTTTTCATAATTTTCTTTTTAATTTTTAATAATTTTTGTCGTTTTTTAAATTTTCCGTATCTATCTTCCCCTCTTAGTTTTATATAAGCCAAAAACAAGAGCCTGCACAGGCTCCTCACGTATTGGTTTGGAAAGCTCGGTTGGTTAGTATCAACTGGGACCCAACCAAATCGGTAACTCCTAGTAATGAATTGCTAACAAGGCATCCGGCTATGCAAAGCCGTCACGGCCATTGGTGGCTACAATCCTCCCTTTCCGCAGGTGTGTACTAAAACCACTGTAGCGTCACCTTGTGTGATGGGGTCAGGGGCACGCCTGCGGCGTCCAAGTCCAAGATCAGATTGATAATTTGATAATCAGCATGCCTAGGCGTTGTAAGGCCTGTATTGCATCGTCCGGGAGACATACTCCATATTAACCATCATACTAACCATGTTATACTGTTTTTTGTAAATAGGTTCCTTTTTGAAATTTGCTCCAGGGAGTAAAAATCGCAATTTTTATTAATCATGTCAAACATATGGCATCTTTTTTGCTCTTTACCTTTTGTTTAATAAATAGACTTAACAAATAAGTCAAATTTGTTTTGCTTCTGTCTCTTTCTTTGTCTGAACTTCATTATCCTTAATTTATGGACATAAGTGTAGTATTACTGAGTATATTAACATATTTTAATTTTATTTTACAGCTATTTAATTATTGTTTTAAATAAATATTCTGATGCTTTTCCTTCTGGATTACCAGTCTGTGTTATACTTTCTATAGCAAAAGGACTTTTCTTTAAAATTTCAAACGTACCATTCCTATTATTATTCCCCTTCCTATTATTATTTCATACATATCATTTTATTACATACCATTCCTCTTTGACTATCAATCATAGTAAGTTTTTCGCTTATAAAGAATCCTTTTTCAGCATGCCGAAGGCACAATACCTTATAGATGAAATGTGAGATCGTAAAAATTGTCTGATTCTCTAAAAAATTCTCATAAATTATTTCTTATCAGAGTGTTTGTTAAAAACAGAAATGAGTGCGAAAAATAAAGAAAGTTATAAATTTAAAATAATGAACTTATTAATGAGCATTTTAATTCAATGAATTCACATAAATAAAAATGTTTGATTTGCTGTTGTCCAGCAATACCAAGTCGTGGGTCAACTAATTTGAAACAGGAAGTAGTTGAAAGGTCAGCACTGCTGGTTCAGTGAGATAGTAGATTTTCTTCTACTAGCTGGTATCTCCCCTTCCTCACTAAATAACTGTTAGAAAACAGGAAGTTAGTGAGGTCATTCTCTTAAATAATGGAATTGTAGTTCTGTTCGAATCAGTGAATAGGACAGTTTCTTTTTCTCTTTTTTGTAAATGTTTACAACTTTATTGCCCTAACAATGCCTCTAAGAAAAAATGAATATCCGGATAATGGCGGGTAAACAGCTAGTGATTTCTAAATTAACCCTATTTAAATTAAACAATTTTTGAAATAAAATTTGCTTGTTTCATTACTTGAGAATATTACTTCTGAGTTGCGAATATACTTCTCTGTTAATGTAAATTGTGTAGTAATGCAGGTGTTCAATTGGAGGAGAACCTTGTATGCATGCCCCTCATGGGTATGAGGGGCATGCATACAAGGTTACTCACTGTTAATAAGCCTCAAAAACTCCAGAACCTTTTTCGAAATGCTGCGGAAAAGTATAATAAGTTTGATATCTCTATAGACCTTAATTAGATAAACCCATGTTTTATAAGTGTCATAAGAAATTTCTATCTCCTCCTAAACTGTTTCCATGCAGCTCTATACAAAATGTTTGCATTCTGCCATGTAACTCAACCGAAACGTTATGTTTTTTACTTTTTTAACTTTTAAATATTTGTTGATTTATTATTATTGCTGCTACGAATATATTTCAAACTTTGCAGTTGGTTTTGGCGTTGGCGTTTTTTCTGTTGTCTTCAGTTTCAAAGCATTACAACAATACGTACATTTTCGAATATTCATTTATTCATTTAGAATCTTCTTTCGATATAAAAGTACTTATATCTAAAGAATTCCTGTAATTAACTGTAATGTATTAACTAATATTAATTAAATTGTTATGTATTCCTGATTAATATTGTTATTCATTTTGCTTGACAAATATTGCTTATTTTAATACAGCACGTTTTACAATATTTTAGAATTATGAAATAGGAATGCGTATCTTCGGAAAGCTCAGAAATATAGACTTCAATCCAAAGTCTATTTTAATGTTGCATTTTGAAAGAAGATTATATTTCAATTTAACACACTATGTTTCTCATTTTAAATAATACGCCAAAATACTGTGTTATGCAACATTTTTTTTTTCTATTCTTTGTTGAAATCACTCTAAAAATACGTTAATATCCCCTATAAATTAACGTTGTGTGATAACAGATAGATGACAAAAACAATGATGCTCATATCTAGCTGTTTTCCTAATGCTAGAGTGTTATGCATAAAACTTATCACTGCGAAATTAATCACGTTAAACAATACTCTTTTAATAATTCTATTAAAAAAAAACGTTGAAATCGTTTTCTAAACAGCATATAATAAAAGATCTTCAATACATTTCTAAACTACAAATATATTTAGAAAGTACAATAAAATCTAATTTTGGTTTTGATGGAAGTTAAACTTTTAAAAGCACATTAAATATCATTATTTTCAAAATAATAATAATAATAAATAAATAAATAATTAAATAAGTAAGTAAAGCATATTTTCATACAATTTAAATTTAAAAGCTTTTCAGATATTGTTGAATACATATCTGCAAGGGTTTTTTTTTCTTTCTCATTTATAAATATATACGTCAAAAACATTACTTTTAAAAGCTTTTTATTTTTCTAAGCAAAAGTATAGCAGAATGATAACTTATGTTAGATTTTTATCCACTCTAAAATGCATGAGAAGTAAACAATTCTGTCGATATACAAAGTCAACAAAATATTGCGGTCTAAAAATATGATTTGCTAAGCATTTTATTGCCGTTTTCTGGAACTTGTTCTTTTGTTTCGTCACTTCTTTCGTTAAATATCCATTTCTTCCAGTCAATTTGGTTTGAAGTTAATGGATTATTTATAGTTTTCCTTTGATCATCAATCGTCTTGTCTATTTATTTACATTTCATAGTTCAGAAATAAAAGTCTCACCACAAGAAAGAGCACTTCGAAATAAATAAAATAATATTAAATTTCGTCTCGCTTTCTAACATTCAAATCGAAGTCTTAAAGATCTGAAATATCTTCCGTCAGATGACTTATCGATATCATTTCAACCCCATGATATTTAAGCTCTGGCATCTTCTAAGACTTGTTACTATGAAAAATGTGTATTCACCAGATGACTAGAGAAGATTTTTTCACACAATTTTAATTTAAAAAAACGATTTCTATCCTAAACCATCATTTAAAAGGGGAAAAGTCATATTTCTATAAGTCACTACCAACTCCGTAATTTGGTATTTTTAATGGTTTGGACAAAATAATTTACGGTTTTGAGGAAAACAAATTATTTATTGTGGGGGGAAAAGTTTGATTTGCAAAATTAGAATTAGATAAAATAATATTTCCTTACATAAAAATAAACTCAGATCATTTATAGCCTTTGTTAGGAACATTTTATTTTATGAATCAGAGGTGAAATTTATTTTAAAAAGCCAAAAAAGAAAAAAGAAATTTTTATACATAGAAAAAAATATCTGGACCTTTTTATAATAAATTTATGTAGGAAAAAACGCGAACAACTCTACATCTAGAAATACAACATGGATAGCAAAAAAAAAAAAAACAGTTTATTTACCTAACTCGAAGTCACTCAGAAATGGCATGGAGACGAATAATAAAAATGCATAAAGCTGGAGAAAAAAAAGGTATCATTATTGTATTAAGCCTTTATAGTATAATATTAAAATGAGAAAAAAAAATGAGCTGTAATTAGAGTCGTAGAAAAGTCACAAATGTATTCTAATAATTATGAAAAACCAAATTCCAGTTTCATGTAACTTAATTAAAACAAACTTGGTTATAGATTTGAAGGAATTTCATTACAACCAGAGAAAAGTATCGTTAATTATTTATTGTTACAGAGTTTATAAAGGTTTTAGCTCATGATATAGAAGTTCCTTACTATAGAATTATTTTTTCGAAATTGCTTATTTCGTCGGTTATTGAATTTCCTTATAGGACTTGTTTCAATTAAGACTCAATTATCTTCCTTGTCTGAAGCAGATCTGATCCATGAATTCATCATGGTTAACAGGAAAAGTTTCTATTGGTACAAATACGTAGAGAATTTAAGAAAAGATTTTCTTCTGCTGGGTGTTGATTATTTATCAGTTACATGGGTCAAAATTTGACTTTCACAGTTTCAAAAGAGACATTTTGCCACGTATCTTCCGAATCTTCTTATTTTTTAAAGGAATAACTGTACTAGTGAAAATTAAAAAACAGACTTTTATTTTAGTCATGAATCTTAAAGTTTAGTTAGTTAAACATGCTGTTTACGAAAGACGGCCCATTTAACCTAAGACATTCGAGTACATTAGAAGAGCAGATATGTATCAGTTACGGTAAATCTGCTACACTGCGTCGGCATTTTGCCATCACAAATTTGAACGCAAAACCCCTGAAGACTGCATCTGGGAGGATCCTCATCGAGATCAACGGAAGAACTGTTCGATTTATCATACCAATCTTCGGAATGGAAATGACAGCTTTCGATTCAGCTAAACTTGTCAGGTTTTAAACCCAGTTACTCTGGTTACTAAAATCAATACGCTTATCTACTAAGTCACTACGTGCCAATTAGTTGCAAATTAAAACTTTTAAATTCCAAATAAAATGTGTTACATCTAATTGTACAAAATGTGTCAAAAAGTTCATTTAATACTAATTCTAATAAACTTCAACTTACATATATGTAATATTAAAGACATCAATTATTATTTCTTAAGTTAGTTTCATGATATAATAATGATATTCATTTCAAAACTATACGACCTGTTTTTATTCAATATATACATCATAATCTTATATCTGCTCTCATTGTTTCTATTAACAATTCAATTTTACGCCTCAGTTATTTTTGACTAGTAAATTTTTCATTGCTTTTTTTTCGTGTGAATAATTCTAAACTAACTCTTTATTTTATCCCTTTTAATTCATATTTAAGCAATTCATACCAAATAATTTTCTATTAGATTCTATTAAGCAACGTCTCTTAATCAATTTATTACATATTTTTTTTATTCCACAGTAACTACGTAATAAACCATGAGATTTATTTTGTTTTTGATTTAAACATACACTTTATAACTTTTGATTTATTATTATTAAGTTCCTTTGTTAAGTAGAATTCATATCCCAACATATCTGCTTAGAAAGAGAACAATTATTATTGTAGAATTCATTGTAATGTTATAAATGTTGCAAAAAGAATTTTCGTAAAAAAATGCGTTAGTGTGAATTTTTTATTTATTTTTTATCGCATGCAATTTCTCTTTTTAAGTTAAAAAATCCCAAAAATATCTTATTCAAATTACAATTTTCTTATGAGGTATCTCTACCAAATAATAATGTTTTCAAAGATTTTCTTCAATTAAAACTATTTAAGAGGAAAATTAAATATGTTATGCTTTCAATCAGATGTATATTTTGTATTGAATCCAGTTTTGTTTCTGTAGAGTTTGGAGAATATTTGAAATAAAATTTCACTCAAACAAGTAACGTTAAAGATGCTGCTGTAAAATAAAATTTTAATAAAAATAATATTTAAAATAATAAATGCATAATTTTAAATTGAAGTCTTAAAAAATTACATTAACATGTAATGCAGTAATACCAGTCACTAAGTTATTGAACCTGAAACTTTTATCTTTTATTTTACAAAAAAAAGTTTTACATTGCTCTTTATTTTACACACTTTTTTTATTGACTCTATTTCATTCATTATTATGAAAAACTGAATTCCTAAATTTAAATATTTCTTAAATTGTAATTAAAATATTATTAAATTCTTTTTCTTTATCCACGTTATTATATTTCTTTTTTCAATGTCCTTTTTCTAAATTTATTTTAAAATATTTAAGTGTTAACAATGTCTCAATACAAAGTTATCGAAATATTTTTACTTTTTTTTCTTGTCCATTTTACAATGCAATGCTTTCACTTTTCCTTTTGTTTAAGAAATGATATGGTATTCATTATAAAGTGCTCTAGAATAAAAAGTGAAAATGGTCTTTCTTCAAAATTACAAAAGATCATTAAGTTGTTCCTTGGATTCCATCAACTAATTAACACAAAAGAAGGCTTTTGGGGAACGTATTGTTTACCGTTTTCTGCCTAAAGAATTTTTTTGTAGCCTCTTAAATTCTGAAAATTTTTTCATTTACAATTCTCAGTAAATACATTTTTCATTCATATGCATTTTTTTGTGTGAGTACATTTTTACATATTTCACACAGAAGGATTTTTTTGCTACACTGTAACTAAGGTTCTTAGAACAGTGAACAAAAAACAAAGCCTTCGCAGCTTTAATTATTTGTGAAAATAATCTTGAAAGGCATTTATTATAAATTTTTTTAAAGTTCAGAAAACTAGTAATGGCTTTTAAGATTTACAGACTTTTTTTTACGGTTCTTTAAGAAATAAGAATTTTCTTTGTTTACTCAATTTTGTCTTGTCCCATCTACTTCGGATCCTGACTAATGTAAACATTATGATGTATTTTAATTTTCAACACAGTAATAAATATTATTTACAATAGTCTCTTTATTTTTTTAAATTAAAGATGGTGTCCTTATGCATTTCAAGTTTGTGTTGAATCAATTAATTGCATTTAAATTGTAAATTAACTTTCTGTTAATATCTGAATAAAAAACCACTCATTTTATAATATTGTTAATAGTTTTTCTAATTTAATCACAGACTGTTGCTGTTTATTTTACAAAAAACATATTTATGTATATCAACCTATAAAAATTAAGTTTAGAAATTTTTATAATTTCAATATTTCTAATGTATGAATATTCGCTTAAAACAGATGATATTTTAGATTATCTCAAATATAATCATAGATTAATGAATAAATAGTTGCACTTTTTTAATTAATTTATTTATTTTCATTACCATTTTATGTTTTCTACATTATATTATATTATCCTTTTGTTTTATTTTGATATTTAACCTACACATCTATCTAGCTTTCTTTTTCTGCGACTTTATCTCAGTTTTCTATAAAGAAGCCTCATATTTGATTTTAAAGTCATTGGTGGAAAACAAGTTTTAAGTCAGCATGACGACGTATTACTCCTCGTATTTTTTACAAGAATAAATAAGTTTATTGTTATTAATCATATTATGGTAAAACCAAGAATTAAACAGATTACTGTTTAGCCATATTTTTCGAAAAAATAGGTTGTAGAAACTTTTTGTTCAATGATCTCCCATCAATGTCTGTATGTATCTGTATTTGTACTATATGTAGGTATTTTTTGTCCATACTTCCTCCTTCTCTAAAGAATTGTTTATGTCATTACTTTATATCTTTCAAACAGCTCTGCTTAACCAGTATCAGCATATCCTCTCGCTTAGGAAGTTAATAGATGTAATTGTTCACTGGTAAAACGAATAATTATATTTTATTCTGAGAGGGTTTGTTTGTAAAAAAGAGTGTAGAGATTTTAAATATTTGTAAGAAAATAATTGGAAAATTTCTTCGATTTAATATGATGAGTTTTACAAGTAAGGGTTTTGGAAAAGAAAAGGTAAAATTAATTTTAGATAAAAAAAAATTCCAGGAAAATGGCACCATAAATTTATTAATTCTCTGAAAATATATGCGAATATAAAATGCTAAGTGTACGATCAATTCTGCAAACACCTTATGATTATAAAATAAGTAAGAATAACTGTTGCAAGAATTTTAAACAAGGTCTTCCTGGTGAAACTATTATGTTATACGTAAGTAACAAATAATAAATAATCAGTTACTTCGAAAAAATTAGTAGTCTGGAAAACCTGAAAAGTAGAAAATGTCTCTTAATGTCAGTTAAGAGGAGGGTAGTTACAACTCTTTGAAGATATAGGTCAAATGTAACGTCATTCATGAAGAAAATCATCTGTACTGGTGCTGTAATATCCAAAGTAAAAGAAATCACAGAAATTATGCTTGGTTCTAACATTTTGAATAATTCAACTAAACCCGATAAAAATTCGAATAAACTCGTGACAGTTAAAAGAAAATGTTATCTCTTTCTCATTTTAAATATGTTTCTTCAAAAAATTGACTTTTAATGCCTATATAAAAATCAGAAATTAATATAATCATACTAAATTTTGATTATTCACACACATCACTCTACATTTAAGTATAACCGTTTGTCAATATGACGTGGTATTTTCATACTTATTGCAGTTTAGCTATACGCAAAATAAGACCTATTATCAGTTGTTAATAATTCGGTAGTTAATGTTGAATTTATATCTTTTTTACTTTAACGATTTTAAAAAATTACTTTATTTGAAAGTAAATCAAAAGTAAGAATATTATTTGTATGTGTTAATAGTACAATGACTTCAATAACACATATCGGTCAAAATGATTATTGCCGATGATATGATTATTGCAATTTAGCTATACGCAAAAAAATATCTACTATTAGTTGTTAATAATTTGGTAGTTGAATGTTGAATTTATATCTTTTAAACAACAATTTTAAAAATACTTTAGGTGAAAGTAAATAAAATATAAGAATGTTCTTTTTTTGCGTTACTACTATAGTGACTTGAATAACACATATCGGTCAAAATGACTCGTATTAGATTTTTATGATTAAATTTTTTCTGGTGATTCAAGTCTTGCCAGTACAGTGTAATATACATATTAAAATGAGTTTACCGTGACGTTTTTTATATTATTTATTCATTATTTTAAATACAATGGCACTTATTAATCTTTTTAATTAATTATTTTCTTGTCACCGTATACAAGTAATTTTTGCCACAAAACTTTCGCATTTCATTCATAAATTTTCCATTTTTTACGAATTTTTAAGTTTTTTATACTTCCTATGCGTTATATATTATTTTTTATGGGTTTCTGTAGAGATATTCAATAATTTTTTTATGTATATATGCTTTATTGTCTATATCATGACTTTGTCCTCTTATACTGTGTCCACTGGAAAAAAATATACTTCTTCTCTAGCATTAAGACATTCTATCGCAGAAATTTTGTACATATATACATATATGTATAAAAAAATGATACAAGTTATGGAAAAAATTGAATTATAATCTTTCAATTCCATCTCCTGTTCAAAAAAAGAGATCTCTATATTGAAGAGTAGACTGCAAGGTTTATTATGGAAAAATTGTTTCTTCTTACCGCTGCATACCTATTGTAGATTTGCAGCATCCACTGGTAGAAAACGGAATAACATCTCTGCTTTCAACTGCAAGTTTACTTTTTCTATGCAAAGATAATCTGTAAAAGATTTTATTGATATGGTAATGAAAGGTATAGACGTGGTGAATAAAACGAACCAATTTGAATTTGTTTGAATGGCTGAAATATGTGTTTGAGTTGAGGAAAACACGATGAAATAGACACTGATGAAATATATTTAATATTGTATATGCTACTGAAGCTAAATAGAAGTAATCAAGCATTTTAAATTTATATTTTTGAGTTGAATTTTATATATTAACACAAAAAAGTTCAGAAAACAAGATAAATTTGAATTTTAAATGTACAAAGAAATTAATTTTTTAAGTTGAATATATACTTTAGACTTATTTTGAAACCATTTATTGTCGACCTATTGAATGAACTATTCATTATTTCTTTTGTATTATATTTATTAACAGTAATGAATAAATTTCTGTTTCTCTAAGCTCCTTGGCTTATAACTTCAGAAATTATTTTCTTCTTATCTTTATTAACTCAGTACAAATTAAAATTAAAGCGTTGTCAGCAAAAAATGTAAGCCTATCGCAGTTTTTAAAACTGGAACAGGTTATTAACAAACTATAAGATATATTATTTTCAATTCATTTTTTCTTCTTTTTCTGAAACGAAAGCATCTTCTATTCGATTCAGGTATTGCTACTTGTCTAATAAACTAATTTACTTTTAAAATAGCAGTATCTTCTTTAGTGTTACAATCAAGAACAGAATATGAAATGCGTGCAATTTTTTTTTTTAATTTACTAAATACCTGATCTAAGACGATGATTAATTATTAATTAAAATTAAAATTTATATCTATATATGTAGTTATCCTCCCCCCCCTCCCCCCCAAAAAAAAATGTTTTTTTAATCAATAGAATCGAAGAAATGCTACTTGACAATAATAGTAATTGAGAATGTTAGTTGTTCTCAACTTGTTAATTTTTTTTAACAGCGATTATTTTTTTATTATTTTGCTAACGTTTTAATTATAAAAAAAATTATAGTTACCGAATTTTTACATTAGCTTATGTTTGTCAAGCTTAATAACATATTTAAATAATACTAGAATTTAATTATTGTATTTCAGTTTAAGATACAATAATTATAGCAGACTGATATTGAAAGAACTGAACAGAAAGAGATTATTTTGTTGTCTCACAAGTTTTTAAAAAAATCTTTTATTCAGATTTCTTTCTACCTCTGAAATCTTTTATTCAGAAGGAATGATCTCTTTAAAAAGTTTGAAGAAAATTTCGATTTATCCTGAAACTTTTCTCTAGCTCAGCTGTTGGATAAAATATTATCCATATCAACAGTGATTTCAAAACGTCCAACCAATATCTGAAAGTATTACATATATGTACGCAACGTGTTTTGTTGTATAGTTTAAGGAATGTTCAGTAATTAAAGAGTATCTGATATGCTGTTGAAATTCCTTGTACAAATAATCATATAAAGTACTTTGATAATATATTATGTATATATTATGAACGTGGACCTCAGAAAGATCAGGAAGACACCTATCGCCTTTACATCATAAGGATGTAATGCAGTAGAGATCTATAGACCCGAGTAGACCCTCCTTGACTAGTTAACTGAAAATGGTAAATTGCCATACTCTTTTACTACATGCTTCGTTGTCGATAGGCTGTTCACTCTGAGTATAATTGTTCAATAAATTTATAATGTCTGTAACTAATAATCAAAATACCAATGAACTTCATTTGAAAAAATGTTTCTTGAGTACCGCAAAAGTAATTGGGAATCTGGAATCTTGAAAATATAAAGAATAATAGCTTAAGAATTTAGCACTACAGAAGTTAAAAGCTTTGTTTTAAAATTTTTTCTTGCTAATTTATTAAAATGGAATATGCATTTTGATTATATGTATTTAATAATAATGCTGTTACATTTTTCTTAAAAGTAATACTTATGTGAGTCAATTCTTCTTACGAAGAACTCCAGGAAAATATTATCCCCTATCAGAAGCATTGGGGATGCAAACCAGTGTCATCCTAAATTTAAAAAAGCTGTCAACTAATCTGTGAATAGACACAGGTCAAGTGATACGGTACAAGAGACTTGCACATTATTAAAAAAGAATTTTTTAAAGTACATATTCTAATTATATTTAAAAACATTTTGAATATGAAAAGAATGTATGGATATATTGTAAATTATATTCAAAAATTTAATACAGTGTACATAATTTTAGAAATATTTTGCTGTTTTCCTGATAATCCAATTAAGAAAGAATTTGTATATGTTAAAGTTAGCTGTGTAAGAGCTTACTGTAGTTTTAGTTATTGCATCCGATATTTTGAATTTGATTGTTTATTTTTATGATCAAGTTACTAAATCCTTTGAATAAATTATTTTTTTCTAATAGTATTATCATATGCGATAATGACTAAACCAGAAATTTAATGCATTGCAAAAGAATTACGATGAAAGACCTATTTGATTTTGCGAAATTGAAATCCCTTTTTTAGATAATGCTGAATATTTTTCCAAGAATCTTTACTTTATTTTTCAAACTAGAAATCAAAATAATAATACTCGATGAATACGGAATAAAAACAAATACTAAGCATATTCTGATAGATATCTAAAATGATATGTAAGCAAAAAATGAAAAACCCTTTCATCGTTTAGTTTTTATTCATTATTTGCGAGAAAACCTTTATTTGATCTAGGAATTCTATCAGAGCTTATAAAAATAGTTCTTCATGCCATTTCATTTTCAGAAGAACAGAATCTCATCAGATGAAAAGAAAAACGGATTATTATATTAAAGGTCTATTTTATTTCAACTCTTAGTAGCTTTAACTATTTGGCACTACATTAAATTGTTCATATAGTATAATTTAAAATATAAGTAAATTTTTATTGATGTAAATGAAACGTTTTTGTATATTTTTTCAATGCTCATAAATGAATTTTAAAAAAATACACACTTATACATACACTTATTTCGAAAATTTTCATTTTCTATGGGAAATTTTATTCGACAGTTAAGAAACAGCGTATTGACAAACATTCGTAAATAAGTTTTTTATGTGAAAATCGACATATAGAACTCAGTTTGTATTGATTTTATAATTTGTATTGACCTACTTTTTAATTATATATGTTTCTACGAAGCAGATCCTTAGTTTATTATATTCGATATATCAACGAGTATAATCTTCTAGAAAAATGACCATACTAGTACGTGCTATTTTATAATTTCTTTAAGAAAATTGACCTCAAATTTTATAAAAATTGGTTTAAAAACAAGAACTGGACTGTACAAAAATGTACAAAAATTAGTAAATAAAACAAATAAGGAAGAAACTATAAAAAAACCTTTGTAAAACATAACTGATTCTAGTAATACTAATGCCAGAACAAATGAATTGCGTGGCCTATTCGTCTTCACGAGTTACACGATTTCCAGAACCTTCTTTGTGTAAAAGATCTTGAAAGAAACTGGACGTATTGCTAACTATTACATTTCTATTAATTTTTTTTTACAAAAATCAAAATGAATATTGTAAACTCTAAATTTATGTAAACAGTCCTACTTTTTGGTGATTCTACAACATTTTCTTTCTTGAAATAGAAATGATAAACGAAACATCTTTCTTTTTTTCCACTGATTTTCTCTATTTCCAAAGTAGAAATCCATATAAAATAAATAAATCCCATTTAAATAATTATTTTTAGTTTATTTCAATTCAAACTTTCCAAAATATTCTAAAGTAATACATTTCTTGTTAAAGCAAAATTATTCATTATAAAAATTATTCATTAATTATATTATTAATTCACTTAATTGCATAAATCTATTGATATGCAAAGTTTTTCATTCAGTTAATTAACAAAAAAATTTTGTTTAATTTTCATTTAAAAAAAGACCGAATATAAATGGTCTCTTATTAGATTCCAGGCTGAATTGAATTTTTGTTTCAATGTTTCAAGAAAAAGTAAGTTGCCTGAGGGAACGGAAATTGCTTATACCTATATATATACAAATATTAGTATATGTAATGGTGATCTTATTTGTTTGTTTAATTTTAATCTTTGTTAAAATTAAAAAGAAAAAAAGCAATTATTGTTTTCTGTCCAGCTTATGAAGATTGCGTCGCTTAGAAAAACTAATGTTAAAAAAAATGTCCTTCTATCCTAATAGTATATCATCTGTCTGCAGATTAGATGATTAAAGTTCGAATGTCTGTCAATGGAGAAACAAACATAAAAATAGAGCGACTGTTCGTCTCGGCCCCAGAAAGTCCTTGATTTATAATTGCATCTGGAGTTGAGTCCATGTCTAAGGAAATCCGACATTTTCTGTGAGATAAAAAATGCAACCAGTTATTTATTTTATATAAAGGGTGTCCCAAAATTCAAGCAAGAAATCTTAGGTGGAACACTTTATAAAAAAATTTAGAGGCACACTGGATAAGTTGGAATCCCTGAATTATATAAATCTCGGTATGGTAGTGATCCTAGTGTTCCAAAATTAACGCAAGATTTCTTGCATAAATTTTGGGATATACTTTAAAAGACAAAATATTTTAATTATATGATTATGTTTTTAATGAAATAATTTATCATTCTTTGAAAGAATTTTACGTTGTCTTCTTACATTTTAATTGAAAAGGGTACAGTTATAATGGCACAATATAAATAATGTTTCTTTTTTACATGATGTTTATTTGACATTAACAAATCTTTTTTCATCAATTCTACAAAAGATGCATTTGAATAAATATACAGAAGAAATAACGTCAAATATCATAAAAAATTTCAGCTAATGCACATGAGCAAAATGTTGATCTCAACTTTATCCATCTATAAAATACATTTTGTTTCGAGTATTTTAGTATTAATTTCAGAATGAGACTCTCAAAGTGATTGGATTATTTTCTGTATTTTGATAACAAAAAAACATAAAACGAAATCAATTTTTTAAAACTATATAGCACGTTTCATTATGAACTTCCCTCTTCTCATGGCAGACATCCAAACTGGATTTTTCCAAAATTTACATCCTGTATGGTAGCATTAATCCTTTCACTTAAATGGATGCGTGATTTCCTTAGTGAACTTATATTCCTCTGCGTAGATAATATTTTTGACAAATCTCCAGAAAAATAAATCAAAAGCCTCAATTTAATTCAGATTTCTTGTTGCGTAACGAGGGGAACTCAAACATCTCAGGTATTGTTTGAAACTTGACTAATTTCTTTTTTTGGGGGGTCATATAAAAACAAAGCTATTAATTATAATTTTACGGCATTATTTAATTTTTAAAACATGGGTACTTTTTATTTGTTGATGCTGCATTTCAAATAGTAATTTAGGAGCTGATATAAAAAAAAAAATTAACAAATTTCGATAATGCCTTATGCAATTTAATTTAATTTATCCAGGATAGAAATTTTTTTTTTTAAATAATCAAAAAATCAAATGGTTTTATGTGCAAATAACCCAAATGTAGATCGAAGAATAGAAATATAAGGACTTTTAAAATATCGCTTTACCGACAGACTGAATTTAAGAAAACACCAAGAAGAAATGCAAATACAAATATCTCAATCAATAAAACAGATCTTTTCAAGATCTGTTTGCTCTCATTTCCATATTCCGTACGGACACAAATATTTGTCATCAATTACAGAAGAGTAGTTTATTTAATATGCCCTTCAGACATTGTTTTTAAACAAATCTAGACAGTTCAAAATCACCCTATTATTTGTTTCAATTAGCAAAGAACTTTTATTTTTTCTTTGAGTAAATACTGATTTCAAAACAGGGTGTTTTTTCTCATAAAGACATGCTTATTAAGACTAAATTACATGTCTTTGTCAAACTCTAATGAAATCGGTGTAGATTTTCAGCACAAAAATGTTAAACATTTTTTAATCAAACTCTGAAGTCACCAAAGGAAATTATTTTTTAGCTCCTATCTTTTAGTTTTCCAAAAACAACTTTTTCTGTTTTATTATCTCTCTAAGAAATATTTAAGGTACATTCTGGAGTGAGACGCAACTTTTACAAAAAAAAGGACAACTTATTTTTAAAGGACGGTTTTCTTTCTCCGACAGTATTTCCCTAAAAATATTTTAATATATTCGATAGGGAATTCTTTTCACACTAGAGAGAGAAACTTCTTTTCGAAAGGGATTTTTGTATGGATTGAAATACCTCAAGTCTATCAAAAGCCATTTCTTGACCTTAGGTAATCCCTTCGCATTTATTACATAAACCAATGTCTTATGAGCGAAAGTATATTTATTGATCGCGACAGCGTGTTATTGATGCTAAATTTTAGGTTTTTATACAATTCGCAATGCATTATATACCTGCTTTTATTGATTTTTAAGAGTTAATTAGTTTATCATTCTTATAGAAAAATATTTAAAGCATGACACAAAAAGTATTTTAAATAATGCGATATAGCTACATTTTTGTAAATTTCAAATAATTTTCGCAACTTTATTAAGGAAATAAAGAATATAAAGATGAAAATAAATCTAAAAATTACATCTCGTTAATCTTGAAGAAATAACACTCATATACTTTAAGTAAAAAATAAGGAAAAGGAAAAAAAAGCACATCAAAAAGAAATTATCTCGTTATAACGAAATTTAATTTTCAAATGTCTTTTCATCTAACATACAAATTATAAGGCTTTGCCGACAGAAGAATAAATACCTGGAGCAGTATGATGAGCGAAAAACGAGACATTCCAATTGAAGGGAATCAATTCAATTCGAATTTGATTCCGTCTACTCACTTTGACTGTAACAATCGAGTTCATGCACTGTAGAATACGTCACCATTAGAAAGAGGGAGTACAACTGGGGTAAAAGAACTAGGATGGTCAAATGGAAATGTCACTTAACATTTGGGTTAGAACAATGCAGCTATTTGTTGATGTTGGCAGGGATGACTGAATTCTGGCGAAATGCAACGTCAAGAAGGCAGCTGTTGGCCTAGAAAAATGATAGTCACAGAAGGCTTTAACAGTCCGTGATTCGTCATTATTCTATTCGTAATCCCACAGCAGGGACCACAAGGGCCATTGACAAATGATTGTAAGAAAGGAATCCTACTCATCGCGGCCATTACGCTGATTGCCCTTCAATTATGTATGTCAGTGCATTTGCAATCGTGTTGGACTCCTTTATTTTAACATCTTGCTGAGCATTGCTTCGAAATTGATCCCTGATGATAAACGAAAACGCGTTTGGGGGAATCCAGGACAGCGGTAGGATACTAACCTTGCTGTCATCCAATGTTCAGCCTAGCGACCTGGAATTTCAGTCTGGGGTGCTAATTCATTTTATAGCCGAGGTCCTTTGATTGTCATCCGTGACATCCTTATGACACAGTGGTACTTCAAAGATATTTTACAATCCGTTGTGTTATCTTTTCTTTCGCAGTATCCTGGGTTTACATTTCAACACTATAATGTGCTTGTCATATACTTCCCTGACCAGGTAGACCACCAGATTTCTCCTCAATAGAACAAATATGGAGGTCTTATGAGTAGATACCTCCGTCAGCTCCATGATTTCGCCGATCTAACTCTACAATCGCTGAAAAACTAGAAATCAGCCAATGCCTTATTCATTGGTTTGTTGTTTGGTGTTTTAACTCCTGAATAAAAATTTAATTATTCTGAAATTTAAATTTTTTTCTATGCCTATACATCACATCTACCGATTTTTTCTCAGTCGAATAACTTCATCTTGTTTCGTTTTGTTTTCTTCCTTCGAGTTTAGCACATTTTAACAGACTTCCTTTTACTTATTTTTTATATGAATTTTTTTTTAATTCTTCTGTACGAAGAAAAATGTATAACTTTTTAAGTAATTAAAATATTTGCATACACATTTTCAATCAATTAAACTATTTGTATATCTCATCAAGATATCTAATAAAAAGTTCTTTAAAATAGTGTTTCTCAAACTATATTCCATGAAACATCACTGTTTCATGAAAAATTATCAAAATTAATTTGACTAGTTTCAACACAGGGACAATTTCAATCTTGTGTGATAGTCTAAGAACAGATTCTATACTGCGTCATATATCAGAATTCAACTTTATTCAATTATCAATTATTCAATTAATTAATTCAATTTTCTATAAAAAAATTAATATTTCAGAGACAAAACATCAAAATCATTAAGAATGTAGATTTAAAATGTAATTAAATGACATTTTTTAATAGTTTATACAGATTTTAAATAATATATAATAGTTTTTAATACTGATATTTCCTGTATTTTACCAATCTACAATACAAAAAAAAATCTAGTATTTTGTTAAGATGTCGGTATTTATTCTTGTTGTTTAAACGAAATGATAGATATATAAAGACCTAAACTATCATTAAATAAGATCATGAGCATTAAAGGTAATTAAATAATTATTTTTTCCTCTTATTTTCCTTAAATACTTAATCATGTGATAATTTAATTTTAAAAATGCTAAACAAAGGCAATATGAGAAGAATGTCTTAAAAACATATATCAGGGTGGAACTTCTAAACAGAATAATAGAATTGTTATAACTTCTAATCATATATTTTTAGTAAACAATAAGTATTTTGAGTATAAATAAATTGTAAATAGTCTAAGCTAGAATGAAAAATAAATAAAAAATTCAATTATAGTGCAAAAGAATTAGAAAAAGATTTGATTTTAGCGATCTTATACTGGAGGGAAATAATATTGCACTAGTTCTAAGTTTATATAGAGCATTCATTTTTTTATGTTAATAACCTAAGTTAGGTGTTTTATAAATGAATTTCATAAAAGGTTACATAGTATTTGTAGAATAATATTGCAGTACTGTGTTCAACCTATTTATTTCAATAATTATTTCACATTTTGAAATCTCTATCCAGGGATTAATAATATGATAAAAAAAAAATCTTAATCATATGAATATATTTATTTTTCATAAAATTACTTGCTATGAAATTATATACAAGAACACTCTATCAATATTATTTTTTGCAACCATTCCTTTTTACTTCCTATATTTAAAATTTTAATAATACTGGGGTAAATCAAAGTCATTTTCTGAAAATACAATGCATAATTTAGATATAATTATCATTAATTCATGTTAAACAAAGCTTATAATTCTTTAAAACAGAAATGGGAGTCTTAACATTTCACAAATTCAAATAGTATTTTTTCGTGATGACAGACAATTTGTTTGTTTGTAATTTCTTTAGAAGGCATTCAATACCTTTTTATAAAGTTCTTCATAACAATTTGGCATCTTAAATAAAAATTCCTAGCAAATTATTCCAACATAATCTATACACTGATATTCTTATGCTTAAATGTACTTTAGATTATAACTTTGGATCTATTTCATGGAATTACTCCTTTTATGGAGAGTAATTCTTCAAATATATTCTTCAAATTCTTCAAATATATAAAGATATATCTTTATTTATTTGAAGTTGTGAAATCTCATCAATTCTCATTTTCAGTTTTTTTTTTCATGAGTATACAATCATGTGGTAGTTTAATTTAAAAAAATTCTAAATATTCAGAAGGAAAGTTAAAATGAGAAAAAATACAAAATATTTAAACTTATATTAAATAAAATAATAGAATTGCTATAAAATTTAATCAAATATTTTCAAAAATATGTGGTTGTTTTGGGTATCAATTACAGCAAACACGTGTAGAAATATCCTAATGACGAATGTAAATTTACAATTATATTGTAAAGGAATAAGAAAAAGATTTCAATTAAATTTTTTGAAGTTAATTAGTTGCATTGTATTAGAATGGATAATATCCCTCTCCGAAGAATCACTACTTACCTTTCGCATCGTTTCTAATTACTAAATCGTGGTTGGACTTTTGTCCAAATATTCAATTTTTTTAAAATTGTTTCTATTATGATCATCTTCAATGTAAACATGAATATCCTCATAATAGAAAATAAGAGTCATGAATATCATCATAATAGTTATTTTTTTTTAATTTTGTAAGAAATTTAAAAAAATAATTACTTTTTAATTAGTATAATCTTCATTAATTTTAAAATTTAATTTAGAAAAGGTAGTTCGCTCTCTCTAGGATGCAAGAAAATGACAATTTGATTCTTTTGTTAGTGTGCGATACGGTAAATGGTAAAAGCAACGGTAAAAGCAAATTTATTTAATGGTAAATGTGAGTACGGAGCATCAACAGTCTATTTGCCTCGGCGAAGTTTACCGGATGTTTTCCAATGCGACAATCAAAGTAAGGCCATCTTGGAAAGTCTTTCATCTTGGAAGTCTTCTTTCTCCCACACCGTTCCAGAAACGACATCGACTTAAATGGTGTCCACCATCATTAAGATATCAACAATCCAAGGTCTCGTCAGTCTTCTCTCTGTTTATGGATTCTTCAATCAAATTTACTGAATCTGCTAGGCTTGATCTAGAATATTCTAGATCAGGGAAATTAATACAATCAAAAGTAAAATTTTACAAAAGCAGTTGAAAATAGGAACTGAAACTGAGTCTGAATCTTCGAAAAATAGATATAATTGTTTAACAAATATAAATTAAAATAAAGAATTGTGGTGGAAAATATTTTTTTCTAACTATAGTAAAAAACGCAAATACCTATTTTCAATTTCATATAAAGTTCATACGTTGATTCAATTTATAAGAAATTAAATTGTGATTTAAATCATTATAATGAAAGCATTTTGTCAATCCGTAGTATTTCTATGAGTATTGCTGGAATAAAATTTTCCTCGCCTGTTGAATAATATCTCGAATTCTGTATTTTGATTACCCACTAAAACACTGACACTATTCTAAATATTTTTGATAGAAAGCGTTAAATAAAGATAGATGACAATTCGGTGTTTAGGAATTTAATTGTTTATGAATGACATTTTTTTGTATTTTATTTTTCATATAATAGTGATGCTTGTATTTAAAATCGACTTTCTGCAAGATACATTAATCACGAATGATCTATATGATTTGCAATAATTTACCTATTCAAACCAAATAATGTCAAAAGAAAGATAAAAATGAACACTAAAGGGCATTTATAAAATTTATTAAATAAATACGGTTTTAAAATATAAAATACTTATTAGTGAGAAGCTTCGATTTTTCATATCTATTGCCAAACATTCATATCGACCAAAGAAGGAGAAAAGAAAATAAATTTTCAATATTGTTAACAAACTAATATGTTTTCAAAACAAAAATAAATAAATTACCTGCATCCTTAAATATTCGAATACATTTAATATTAAGTATTTACAAAAAAATGTAAGTTTCAAATCAAAATATATACTTACTTAAATCTTTTTCGTTTTCTAATGATTTTATGTCAGAAAATATTAAATCATTTCTACTATAATATGTTCCCCTTTTAATGATTTAAAACAAACACTTAAAACTAAACAAGTTTTAGTAGACTGCTTTAAGCAATTAGGGGAGAGTGGAGGAATTCCATGCATCCAAGGGAGTTTTGCAATAGTAAATTTATAATGTTTTTACACTGTTCAACTTATATCCATTGAGTGCAACCATTAAACGTGAAGTGATATGACTTTTTTTTTTGTCAAAATAATTTACTTCTTTAAAAATGGAGCCAAGTCATACTTGCTATCTGCTGGTGCTCCATCACAATCCTTTTTTCATGAGACCACACGGGCAATTGGATTGGGCCTAGATATTGCTATTTACCAAGTGGAATAAGAAAGGAAAAAAAATTTTTTTAATAGTTCAATATCTAAAAAGTTTATTTGCGCAGTATTCCCCCTATGGCGGATAATTCCACACATTAAGTGGGATAATATCGCATATGTGGAGATTTTTTTTTCTTTGCCTGAAATTTTGTGAATTTGGAGTAAAAATTGAGTAAGGAGTTGTTTCTTAAAACTTTATAAGTATAAACAATGTTAATATTAATAAAATTTTATCCTTTTAGAATCTAAAATTTATAGAGTTTTATCAAAATAGTGAAAAATTATTAACATAATAAATAAAATAACTATTATTTAAAAGAGTAACAAAAAAAGAATGCAAAATAAAACCTTAGATATGACTTAATGCGCTCATAGAATAATGAATAATAATGTAATGCTTGCATAGAATAATGCATGGAGTAATGTTTGCATAGAATAATACATGGAGTAATGTTTGCATAGAATAATACATGGAGTAATGTTTTTGGAATAAACATAGGTTCTTACTAAATTGCAAGAACAAACCACTGTGACGTTTTTTGTTCTTTTCAGGATGCTAAGGCACCTTAGCTGTTCTATCTCACTTGGTCCCAATACTTTTGCAAGCTTTTGCACGGTTGTTATTCCAATTTCATCTACATTCCAGATTCATTTTATGCTGAATTTGTATATTGTTTTTAAGAACTGTTTGAAAATTTTTAAAATAAGTTTTAAATTTTAAAAACCTTTTAAAAAATTACAAACGTTACTTGAAATATGCAAATTCATCGAAAAACCTTTGGCTGACTCCTTGTTAACAGCAGCGACAGAATTTATGCTAATCGGTTCGAGTTTTCTTAATGATATGGACGGATTGTTTAAAGAAAAAATGGCAACTATTCTTTACCGACTATTTTTGTCGATTTATCGAAATCCTCTTTTACTTAATCGGCTTCCGCAAAATTATTCCCTAAATTTTGGATGTCAAACGGGCTAATTCCAGAAAGCTTCAGAGAGTGTTTAACGAGTTGGTTTTGGTCCTAATTCCAAGATCCCTGATTAGTACGTCGGGTATAATTTCGAGGCATCTATTAAATGTACAACATATCCGTTAAATAAAGGATTTATACAATGTAATACTGGATACCAGCTTTTGCTTTGGGGTTGCATACCAGTTTCCATGATACGCGGAATTACAAAAGGAGGCCTACCTTGAAAACCAAAGGGATGAAATTCTAAGGAAATCGTCGATTCCTTTCTAACACTGAAGAGAAACGCGAAAATGGAGAGGTTTAAATTAACACATATTCCTTCCATCCTATAGGCAGGCATCCTATATTCCTTCCATCCTATACTTTTAACCATCAAAAACAACGATGCGCGAAATTGCACACTGCTCGGTATTCCCGGGTTTCTCTTACAATTAAATTAAAGCTGTTTGAATGAAATATGAAGAACTATTTTCCTGAGTTGTGTTGCGATCAATCAAAAATCGTTCAGTTTGACTCCGAAACCACCTGGGCAATTAATTATTAAAATAAAAAAAAATCCAGTGGAATGCTTTCGATGTGAATATCAAAATTTTTACTACTTCTGCTTCTTTAAAAAATATCTGAAGTTCTATGAATTTTGTTATAGTGAAACTCGTTAAAACAGTCTTAAAATTCAGCAATATTTAGTGACATTATTAGTGTTTCGGAAAGGAAATACTTTTACTAAGTACAACTAAACGTGAAAAATATATTTGGAGCGAAATGTACAGTTGAGAAAAATGTGAAGCTTTAACGATGAGACAACCAGTTCCCTGCAATATTTTTCTGGAGCGTTTATCTTTGTCATCTCTCTCTACTCTCGTTAATTTCATTAATGCTGCACACTTAATGGCGAGAGAGATACTTTACTCATGACAGCTAAACTAATGATGCAAATTAAATTACTCGAGACATTTTTTGGCCTTTGATGCAGAACCGAGTTAAAAAGCAAAGTAGTAACGGTGCTTAGAAAAAAAGGAACATAAAATAATCAAATTAAGAATAATTTTAAGGATTGGTGCTTCCGGCTGAATTTGTCGTTTCTTTTTATGTGTGTTTATTACTTTGTGGGTAATCAATAACTATACTTCACAATTAATTAAGTTTAAAATAAATTAAATAGAATCATCAGTCACGAAAAGTACATTCAACAAGTCACAGTGTTGTATCAGAGTAATCAGAGCGAATTTGGCGAAAATTGACTTACAAACTTAATAAATTTTTGCATTTACTAAGAAAAGACAACTAGTTATATGATTATATTTCGAAAATTTACGGAGATCTTACACATAGGAGGTTTCAATAGTAAGTGAATTCCTTTTTAACAATCGTGTACCTGCTACGATTTTGCATACGATTTACAAGAGTAAAATTTTCTGTAAATTTTTATTGTTTTTATTAAGTGGAAGTTGGAATTAGATAAACTTTGTTTTTCTCAAAGTAACTGTAATTTTTATTAGTTAAAAATCCCATTTGTTAAAATTAGAGAACTAAGTTAACAACATTGCTAGCATGAATATTTCTGGAATAATTTTATTCCCATTGCAATTTGAATATTGTGCCTGAAGCAACTTGGTAGTTAACACGCGGAGCTTCTGAACTGAAAGTGTTCATTCCTTTCATTAAGAATCAAATAAAATTATTGAATGATATTAACAAAACCACATATCATAAGCATGAATTTGTATATTACTATTGATACAAATTTCTGTACAATTTTCTTTACGATAAATTGAACTAATGTCAAAATGTTATGTCAGTATTCAAATAAATGGGCTTGTATAGTTGCTTTCGTTAATATATTATGCCTATTTTAAAAGTTGCTCAAAAACTATAGTATCATAACTTCATCTAACTAATAAAAGTTTTTGCTGCTTTACAATTACTTTGAAAAAATTTACTACCAGAATATGATATTTAAATGTCTTTTTGCAAGTATCTAATTTTAAATAATAAAAGAAATTATACTATAATTATTATTGAAAATAAAGATAAGTAAAGAACAGATACTTGAATACATTCTGAAAAAGAAGCAAAGAGAACTCAAATAAATCAAAAATGTGCTATTTATTCGACAAGAAAGGAGACCGATTTTATTAATGATTGTTTATGTTATTTAAATACAACAAAATTCCAACGTTTATATAGATGTATGTTGATGTTTCCTATAATGTTATTCGTTTTCACTTTGCAACTGAGAAATTCGAATTCTAATCAATTAATTCGTTTAAAAGACATACTTCAACTCTATATTAAATAATAAGTAAATTTTTAAAATTTCTCAAAATTCAAATTTCTTAAAATTTAATATTAATTGATTGTTGATACACACAAAAATATTCATCGTGATTCGCAACTTACGGAAACAGTTTTTAATATTATACTTTAACCAAACAGTAGGAAAGTATTTACGCTCTCTTATGTTTTATAAACTTTCAAAACATACCTTATTTAGACCTAATGGTCCAAACAACAAAGATATTGCTATCGTGAAACAGTTTTACACGTGAAATATAAATTTTTGCATGATCAAAAGAGTTGTAAAGTACTGATCTATTTCAGGTCCTTCTAATCTCCTATTTAATTCACATTTTTTTTTAATTAAAAAGAAAATGTTTTTTGTTTTTTTATATCAATTGTATATGTGTTTAATTTTTGGAATTGACACATTTCTATAAACAGTAATAACAATCAACATAACTAGTAATTCATCTTGATCATATTTTTCCTTTATAAAAAATCTGCCTGTTCTTGAAACATCTGTCTTTCTTTGTTCTCTGTACGAAAAGAAAACGAATATTCCACCTTTATGATTTAATGTTTGTTCTACTAAAATTCAGATGTATAGAAATTTAATTCATTTATTACTTCACTTCCAATTAAATGGCTTTATGCCCTTGAAAAATTCTCCCAAGAATGTTTTTTCACCAAAACTATCCACAGTATTCAATAAACAAGAAAGAAAATTGACACCTTTTCTCAGGAAATGTGCCGATAGAGTGCTGTCGGAATGTGGCTGCCCTCAATAAACTAATAAAGCCGAAAACCTTCACCTCGCCACCAATAACGCCAAAATCTTGTCTTTCGAAGCTTTCCATCTGCACATGGTCATTAAACAAAAGTAAGATGACAGTTGGTCCATTTCCTATCAACGGGAGATGACCAAATGACAGAATCTATATATTTTTGGAAAGCGTCTTACCTATATTTTTATTACATATTTTACTCTATAGATATAAAGTTATGTCCTTTTAAGGGTCAGTCTTATGATTTATTGATTTAATTTCAGCAGGAATGCTCTAGTTTTCATATTAATGTTTTTATTAGAACTACTTTCTAATAAATTGTAAGTTTATCTCAGACATATTGTTAATAGCTATAATAAAATAAAAATTCAGACATTTTTATTGAATTATTTAAAGTAGCCTAAAACATCGTTTGCTTATTTAAAATGAATAAAAGATTTTAGTAAATTTTGCTATCAAAAATTAAACATAAGATAATTTACTATTTATACGTTTATATAAGATTTGCATATTTCTATCTTATTGAAATAACTTGAAATGAAAATAATCTGGATTCATCATCTATTTTGTGTTAAGAGTACATTTATTAAGAGTTTATAGATAATATTCATTCTATCAAAACCTACATGATTCTATATAAACCTACATCCATACTATTTAACCCAAATTCTACTTCAATTGTTTAATGGTCGTGAAATGTAAGGCCAGTTTTTGTTTTTTTCTCATAATATCATGTACAGAATTTTTTTCCGTAAACAAAATAATTTGAACAAACAGGAAACAGTTTCAGTATTTATACAAGTTTATTTGAAATGAATTAAAATTTTAATGTATACAGTGTAATATTTCTTCACCTATTTATAACATTTGCACAATCATATACATTGTATGTAGTATTTCATGTAGGGATAATATTTATGATGATAAAGCATATTTTTCAAACAGTTGATTCAATTGATTTAAATGCAATTACAATACAATTTAAATAAAATTATTAATAATAATATAAGTATTTACTATCATTTTAAACTGCATTTCTAAATATCATCATTTTATTATAGAATTTGGACTATAATAAATTCAAGTATCAATTGAATTTACTCATGCCAGCTGCTAAAAACATATCTTCATAAAGATAATTCAAGAATTACATTAAATTTACTCATTGCTTTCATTCGCCACTTTCAACTAAAATAGAGGTCATTAAAAAACTTTTATTGATAATAATTCAATCCAATTTCAATTAAATTACAATGGGAAGGACTAATAATTCATCATGTGTCTGTATACTGATTTAATTAATTTTAATAAACAATGTTGTGCCCTTCTAGTGCTTCAGTCAAGTTAACATAAGCTCTTAACTGTGACACAAAGTTCAAAACTTTATGGTAGAAATTTAAATGCCTTCATTTCTGTCCCACTACTGAATATTAGTTACTTAAACTTTCCTCATTTTCAAAACTGCTCACCCTCATTTCAATAAAGCATATTCAATTTCGAGTGAGGTAGAACTCATTAGGAGTGTGACTTTCCACTACGATAATTACACTAAATCAACTGCAGCAACGAATCTATTCTGCCTTGTGCCCAGAGGAAACTTCTTAATGCTAGTTTATACTGGAATCCACATGTTTCTAGCATTGACTTGGAGAAGAATGCTTTCGTAGATTGCAAGTATCTGTTGTATTAAATTTCAAAGAATTTAATTAGGTTGATTTCTGTTCCGTCTTTTTCAAAATAAATTATCGTTTACAAATTATTTTCGGAATAGCAACTGCTTCATTGCATTTCTTTGTACTTTTTTTTCTAAAATTTTCATCATGTTTAAAAATTCTCTTGTATGTTTCTCCTGATTTACCTTTTGTTAAAATCCTTTAAAGATTTGGTCCCGTTTTTTTTAGTAATGAATGTTCATGAACTATGTTTCCTATGTAATTATAACGTATCCAAATGTTCTTATTTCGAGATTTCTCTTTTAATGTTTGAACCAAATAAATTGCCTTTTTTCTGTTCTGCTTCAAGAAACAATTTATTCTGCTGTGGTAAAATAAATAAATTAGGTATCAAGAAATAAATGAAGCGAGCAAACTTCAATTGTTCTTTCTTTTCGTATATAATATATATTTATTTATAAAATTCATATTTTTGTATTTTTCTATAATTTCAGAATAAATTTATACAAGAAACGGCATTTTTAAGAATAAGCATAGGAGTATATTAAAAGATCAGACATTAGTTATATATCTGGAAAACAAAATACTTAAATCGAAAATATCATGCTCAAATTGCAATTTTTTTCACATATTAATAAGTAATTCACAGTTTCGTAATTGAATTCATAATCCATCATTCAATAAAAAAAGTTATTTATCTGTTTCTATTTTGTGAACAAATTTTGTTCATACAAATTCAAATTAAATCTTCTCGAAAAATAATTTTAGCAGCTTAACAAAGACGATGTACTTTGTAACACCAGATAATTAAAATTTACGCAGAACTTTATCCTATTATGACACTTCATATAACAGAGGCTAAAGCAGTTCATTAAGAATATAAGCTTACTACGGTTGAATTCTCCTAGCTATTATTCCAAATTTTTGGAGAATTGTCTTTATGTCCCAAAGTTTAATTAATTTGCGTTACTATATATCGCATGCAAACTTAACAAAAACTTAATAATAAGTACAAAGATTGCTTTGACCACACAGTTCTAATTACCCACACCTTATTTTCGTAAATTCTCTAGTTTGGAAGAAATTTTCATGTATTTTTCAAATTTAGGCATGAGTAACTTTGAGTTTACTTCTTTTTTTTTCGAACTTAGTGTTGGTGGTTTGCTGAGTTTTCATGCTTTCTGCTTTCTAGAGATCTAATTAAAAAAGTGAGCTTCTCAACCATCGGTTTAATCTATATTTATGCAGTGAGTAAATAATACTTTCTAAATTAATTCACCTTATTCTTAATGCTATATGAATTTAAAAGTCATCCTGAAGTAAGATTTATTATCTCATAAAGTATGAATTAACTCATTGGCCGATATAGAGAAATAAAATAATTTTGATAAAATTTTATTCATTTGATTTATTTCATTATCTGTTTCATCTGTCATTCCGTTCATATACTGGTGTACAAAATATACTTCAAAACATATGAAATTTGGCATATTTCCTCGGAAAATTCAGATTGAAAGGTAAGGTTAATGCTTACAAACGAAAATGCTAATATTGAAACGTAAGCATATACGCGCTTGTGGGTGGTGTATATAGTTAAAGAGATTTTAGAACTGCAGGTAAATATTTTTATTTTTCTTTCACTCAGCCACTTTGACGGATTGCACAACATTTTGTGAAATTCAAAATCAAACAGTTAAAAGGAAAAATTAACAATGGTGGGAAGATTAGAAGCAGAGCAGTCACAAGTATATATTGCAAGAGACTGAAATGTGCAATTATGAAAACCGTTTAAAGATACTGAATTCATTTAGAGAAAGCTTAGGCGAACTCATTCAAGAACCACCATGGCAAATGAAAATCGACATTTGTGCATTACAATATAGAGTAACAATATGTTCTCAGCTCTCGAAAATATTAAAACAGAACTTAATAAATCAAAAATTTAAAGTCCTAGAATTAAGGCTCCGATACTGAAACGGTACTCTTCTACAGGTCAAGAACTGACAGTAGTTTACCAAGACGAAATTTTTTGCGACCTAGCAAAAGGATTTAAAGGATCTATTTTTTGACACTGTGTGTAAATTTTCAACTTCATTTTCATAATGTATAATGTCAAGTAATACTATTTCAATTTTTCAGTTTTCACTGTTAAATACAGATGTCATAGATAGAATTTCTTTTACACCAATATTCTTAAACAAAATTACTTAACTATAATAAATCTTTTAACTGCATTTCAATATTTTTATTTATAAGAAAAAAAACGAATTATCTTTCATTTTCATCCGTTTTATATAAACGAAAGCATCAATTATAGAAATGCTATTGCAAAAAATAATTAAAAGGAATTTCAAAATATTACTACAGATTTAACTTAAATAATATCAAATAAATTAACATTAAAAGCTGATAACAGTAGATTCTCGTCTCACAAGGATTTGTTTTGTGTCTAATAAAAATTGATTAATAAAATTAATTCAATTTATATTAATTTTTTATTCACTTAGAATTATATTACTAATAAAATATTTTTAATATATTAAGTTCATAAATAAAAAGTATAATAATATTAGTTAAAGTACAACAGTGAAGAGTTCTTGAATTCCATAATGCTCTGTATTATTTAATCTCAAAATATTTTCTAAATTTACAATGCTTTTCATTATTATGTGTTGACATCTTGGGTGGTTTTGAATCGGAGGTTGTTGAGGGTGTGGTCTTGAGTAGTTGCTAAAGGAACACAAACTTATGTCAGTCATTTAAAGTAACTTATGACATGTTTTCTTAAATGAACTGCATATTTTAAAAGTTTCATTTTGAAATAACTGTTAAGTATATTTTTACACCCATAAAATCTTTGAACTGTATTTGTCATGAGAAAGTTGGAAAAATAAGATTAGGAGAATTCCAGAATTTCGGAAATTTTTCAAGGAAATCCGAAAATTTTAAAGATACCAACTTTAATATTAAAAGGTCTTTACCTGAAGTACATAAAGAACTGCAACATCAAGAATAATCAAAGAAAATGTTGCAAGATTAAATAAAATATTAAATGTATCTTATTATGAATTTTTTGAACCAAGGATTTGCTTTTATATTTTGCATTCTTGTTATTTCTCTCTTGTAATGCCGTTATATTATTTTTTTCTGTTTCACATAAGGGACTGACAGTTTTTATTTTATACTACACAAAAAAGAAAACATCAGGAAGCAACACATATAATGGAACATATACACTATATGGAACACATATAATGTTTTGAAATCTATTTGATATGAAAGAATACGCTAATAACTTTACAAAAGTATCACTATTGAATTATTTCATTAAAAAAAGAAAATCATTGTACAAAATAAAAACATGGATTACTCAATATAATCTGAATTTTAAATGTAAAGCATAATTTTTCCGAATATGTCTCAGTTATTTAATGACAATATCTAAGATGGGAAAAATTCGGCTACCTATTTTTTTCCAAGTTTTTCCAACTACCTTTATTTTAATTACAATGAAACTTTTTTTGCTTCTTTTTTTTTCAATTAAATAATCTTATTTTACCATGTAATTCTCTTTACTTCATAAACTTTTATGTGATTCTTCAAGTAGCTTTTTGTGAAAGTATAGTTCAGCCTATGTTATTATTATGTATTACTCTACTGGGAAAAATAGAAGCACCAACTTTTAAGTAATTGTAGAAATTTCATAGAATAACATTGACATTTTTAAGCAGAACTCAAATAAAAACATTCTATTCTTCTATTATGTTCAAGAAGTAGATCAGTAAATAAACTTGAACAGATTATTCCGAGAAAGTACAAACATTCAAAATATCTTTTAATTCTTGGACTTATTTCCCTATGGTAAACTAGAATTCTCATCAATACGTGGCTTTAAAGCAAAAGTGCTATTGTTCCCATTTATTATTCCTTCTGTAATATATAGAGATAATGTCTTTATACACATGTTCCAGCAATTCCATTCTTCATGATATTATCATTATGTCATCAAACTGCAGTATTTTCACTATTTCTCTACTTCCCTCACATTTACAGAAGGAATTAAGTTAAGAGGAATATTTTCTGGCTGTGCATAAAATGTGGATTCGTCGAGAGTAGTCCATTTCTCTAAAAAACTCTTTTCAAAAATTATTTCTTTATCTTTTAAATATATTTTATAAGTGTTATTTTAACTGTAGCATAATAGATCCCACATCAGTAAATTCATAATGTCTATAGGAGAAATAAAATTATTTACTCATAAATGTAATCTTAATTCAAAGGATGAAAAGAAAAAAAAAGTTATTTTCATAATATATCCTTTGCGAACTAATCTATTACATGCAGAACTGTATAAGCTCCTAAGAATCTCAGAAAATATCTATTTTCAATAAGTAATCCACCTATATAACAAATAATTTTAGTTTGAAAATGCTCTTTATAAAGTTTTATATTTAAACAGAATATCTTGATTACTTTATTCATCAATGTAATGAGTACACAACAAAGGAACGACAACAGAAAAAAATGAATAAAATTTGTTAACGGTACTTTATCACAATACATTAAAAAAACTAAATATAACTTTGAAAGAGTACCATAATCAAGCATTATCAAATTCCTGCATTCTCTCTTTCACGTTTCAGTATCATTCATATTTAATGAATCAATAACTATAATGAATGGAACTATTATGTTCAAAAACATTTTGAATACAATAAATATGATATTTTTTATATTGGTTCTCTTGTATATTTGAGTTGTGTGCTATTGCATAATAATTGATGATCAGAGAATCAAATGCTAGAACTAGAAAGAAATATCTTTAAAATTCTCGTAACTATAGATACTGACGTTATGCCCTTCCTTAATAACCTCATTTACCAGGCCATCGAAAACTTTTAGAAACTATGCAGATGCCTTAGATGTCATTACAGATAATGAAATACAGATATAAAATAAACTTACTTCTATTAAAGATATCATTTAATATACACACTGAAAAAATTGAAAATAATAGTAAAAATAACCATCGTCAAGACTTTTCTCGTATTTCTCTTTTAATTAACGAACAGATAATATCCCGTACCATACTTTGAGTTGGGATATAAATTTATAAAAAAAATTACATATTTATCCATTGATCTGTAAATCTTTTAAATATAAATAATGCTAAATTATGTCTTAATGCTATTTTTACTTAATCAGATAAATAATACAGATTATAACAGCTAAATTCTTTTCCAGACCCAACAAAACAATTTCATTAAACTGAATACTCATTTGTTTGAAAAGCGTCGTCTTCGGACTTATTGATTTCATCGCAATATTTTGATTCTTCAAATTCAATGTAGTATAATAACAACCAATCATTTATGGCTCAACATATTATGATACTCCTTTTTTAAATAATTAGTTACAAAGATATATTAACTATTATTAGATTTTCCGGTCAATAACAATAGTAAAATTATTAAACAATTGTCTAAAAAGAGATACAAAAATATTTCATCCAACATAAAACACCATACAAATTCTTTTTATTTCTAAAAAGATCTGATATAAAAACTGGAAAGATATATTGTTTATGGCATCTACTCAAAGAAAAGAAAAATGTGATAATTTCTAGATTTGCCTGTGTACATATCTGTTTAAGAAACCCTTTGAAAATAAGTTCGGATTTTATGGTAGCCTATTATATTAAATTTACATTGCGAGTGTTGAAATGGAGGCTAAGCTTCATGTACATTCTTATTCTTTACAGATTTGTTATTTACAATTAATATAGAGGTGCCAAATAGTTCATGAGCGCGAATAAATAGTAGTCATTTAATTCCTCCTGTTTTCTAGTTCTGAAATTTTGTTTTTCTGCTTATTTGCTCCGCAGGTATTTGTTTATTTTATTTATTCACTACATTGCTTAATGTGTTAAAATATTTTATAGTGTATCAATGTCTGTCTTAGTCACAGCGCTTTAAGTAAATGAAGGTGAATATTTTATGCTTCTATGAGTCGCCTTCCAAATTTATCCTGTTCACCGTTTTACAATGTGAAAACCGTTTTTGTAGGTCTCCATTAGTTCTTGGTGGCGCCACAATTTGGAGCAAACACACACCCAGGAAGTAGCGCCAGTGATGTGTACTATCCACCATTTCAAAATCATTTGAAAATTTTTTTGGCATACAGATTTATTGAGCCCATACTCGGCATAGATGATGGGTACTTTCATTTCAACTCTCACCGCGGATTTCAAACTGAGCACCATCCTGTACAAACTAGAAAAGGGTCATTAGGAAATACGGTACAATTTAGTGTTGACGTTGAGTTCTGAAGTCCAACATACTAATGATTAAGCCAATCCAGGTATTTTCAATTAAATATAAAGGAAAGTGAAGATTATTAAATAGTTAGAAAATCCAATTTAAATTGTTTGAAGCTTTCGAATATCGAGTTTCGGAACTTCTGTCCTTTAATTAGTTGCCACAGTGTTGCTAAAATAGATAATTTCATCAATTTTATAAATAAAAATTAAAGATTTTAAAATATTAATTTAGCATGTGGCCTTTGATGTCCTCTCTAAACCTTTGAAAGTTTATTTGTGTGTTCCATCTATTTTGGACATAAGTTTAGAGACAGTTTAGTTTAGAATGTGTCAACTTATTCGGCTTTTCTTGTTGCAGATAACGATCTAGAAGATGTGGAACTGTTTGTTACGCGATACAAACCCGAGAGGTTGGATGCTCTTTGTAAAACAACCAAATTTACTCGGAAAGAGATCAGACTGATGTATCAAGGATTCAAACAAGTAAGTCATTTGATTCTTTTCGTGATTTTTGTTGAATTCGGTAATCAACTCAATTTCTCAATGTATTCACTCTATTGCAATTTTTCGAGTAAGCTAAAGTAAGATATTTCACTTGGTTGAAAGGCATAAATTTAAAGTGTATAAGATATAATCTACTATTTTTTTATTGTTTGATTGAATAGAAGGATTGTTAAGGGTTAAAAATATCTTCACAGATGATTATTTTCATCCTTATGTTTTGATTTTAAGTATCTTATATAAATATCAAATATGTCAAAATGTTTTATATAAATGTAAAAAACCTTTTTCGTACGATTTTAGTGTTTAATTGAAGAGAAACTAATTTTGGAATGCTTTATATTTTAAATAACATACAGGGAGACATTTACGCTAAATTTACTATAGGATACGATATTAGAATTGATAAAGGTTTTTTTTAATAAAGATGAATGATATGGAAAAATAGATTATCGATATTTTTTTAACTATACGTAAAGGGGACCAAAGGCTTTATGTGCAATAAAAAACATTTTTTTACAACCAAACTAAATAATAACTAACAGCAATAATATATGTTTGGAACACTGAGACAAAGCAAATCAACCTTAGAAGCAATTCCTCAATCTTGGAGCATTATTTCTGTTTATAATGACTAACAGTAAATATTACAATTTTTTTGTTACTTATAATTGTTTTGAATTACATATATAGCAAATATAAAAATAGTTTTAGGTATTAGTGATTAAAATAATAATAGCTAAATATTATGCTTTATAAAAATTAGAACGATATTTTATGACCTTATGAATCTAAATTATTAAATTATGGGAGCCATTAGGGCAGATAAGCCAAGAAGTGCTGTTAAAATTACTGTTAGCAGAAGATATTAACATATTTTTGAGCTTTTCTATCTTTTAAGAAAAACCTATACTTATATACGAATTGTAAATTAAAATAGTTTTACAGGATATCTCTAAAAAGTGCAGAATGTTTCATAAAAATTCAAAGGTGTAACACCAAAGAAAAGAGATATAAGTGACAATGAAAGTCTTAATGTAGGAAAAGGTAACAGCAGAATTGAATCTTATTTATTATCATTTTTTAAGACTTGGTGTTAATAAGTTTTAAGATCCACGTTTTCTTCTATTGCTATTTTATTGTATTTTTTTCCAGAACCTAACCAAATGAGAAATTTATATTCATACTTTTGTGAATATGCAAGCAAATAATATTATATAAATTAGAATTTGTATCGAAGAGTTTTAAGTAACGCAATACAATTTATGTCAATTTGTTATTGATAAATAAAGCTTTTTTTTATTATTATCATTATACCCATAAAATTGAAACAGAATATAATACTGAATAAATTTTGTATTGATTTTGTAAATCAACCGCATTTGAATGCATTGAAATAATTATTACATTAAATCCTTAATGAAATCCTTTAAAAAAATCTCTCTCTGTAATTTACTTATTAAATTGCAATCGTCAAGGAATTCCAATGTAGTAAATGTTTCAAATGAAAATTTTCTTTCCATTAAAATATTCAATTCCCGAAAGATATACTGGCACCTTTGAAATAATCGGATTGTAAAACTTTACTACAATATTTTAATAGATTTTTATAAGAGTCTAAAAGCAAATGCGAACCTAGGAACAGCAAAAAATACTATAGCAATCCAACCACATTTCATTCTTTAATGTTCACATCCCAAGCGTACCATAAATCTTTTTACCAAATATTACCGCTGTCATTTTCGTAGAAATACAGATCATAGCCCACCGGGGAGACTTTACAATGGTCTCTGTTTACGAATGTGGTTTACTGTCATTATAGGTCTTACTGTCAAAGTTTCATCATTTTCAAAACCCGATTGGAAAAAAGGAAGAATTTATTTTGAAACAAATAAATAAAAAATAATCATTGAAAACTGGTAAAACTAGAATGTGAAAACTTTTGTAACTTAAATAACCAAGCGTGGAAAACTGGAAACTGGGGAATTAAAAAAACTTTTTTAAAAGAAGGTTAAAATTGTTCATAAATATATTTTTATTTTCAACAATTTTTATGTGGATGTTCTTTAAAGTAATATAATGTCCTGTAATGTAATACTAAACGCCTATAATTTTTATTAAGAAACTTCACAATATATGCAATAATAGCCCTAATTAAGATATAGATATTTAGTGCTCAATTATGAAGAATGCATTATGGAAAGTATATAAGCCATGGGGAATCGATTTGTAAAGAAAAAATTAGTTAACATTTTTGATACCTGGGCAAAAGTGGCTGTGTTGTATTGCTTTCCGTGGTTTTTGATTTATCAAACAAAATAATCCCATAAATTTTCGATGAATTTGCATTCATGTTATTGATGACGAAATCCATTTTCTCGGAATCATTAAAATGAAACCTTTAGAAATGAGCAATGAGAAATTTAATGCGTGCGTGAACAAACAATTCATTGTTGTGAAAATTCACTTTTCACTATCAATAGCTGATGTTATGAGAAAATATTATCACTCTAAAATCCAAAACTGTCCATGACATAAAGAATCCCTCTTTATGCTATTGCAGTACAAGACAGTAAATTTTTCTATTCTCTAAATTCCAATAACTAATATCTAATATCCTGTAGCACATCTAATAAAGATTTCTTTTGTTTTATGGCGCAGTACATCAGGTTTCTCTATTTCATGCCATACAGGGGGGTGGATTCTGAGCTGAGTTACTGAGGATAGGCACTGTACATCTGTAGACTTGATTGTCCTATCACTGGTCTGCAGACGAAAAAACGTGAGAACCCCCTAGCTACCACTCTTGTAAGAGTTTATTCAAAATTGTAGTAGCAAAATGTGGACGAAATATAAAAACGTCCCTGTGATACACTCTATTAAGCCGCATTCACACAAAAAGTTAAGCCGGAATAAACCACAAGACCTTGAATGTGTTTTAAGCGATGAAGTGTTGACTAATCACCAGCCTCAAATGTAGCGCGCTGAGGCTGGTGATTGGTCGACACTCTATACCTCATCACTCAATGCCTTAATGCGAAAGCGGTTTTACACACCTACCTTCCAGTGCGGTTCAGTTTAATTATTCAATTAGTTATTCAGTTTAACAAACGCTATCTGGATTATACATTTTTCTTTATCATATTTCATAATATTGGAAAAAAAATTGTTGTTAATATTATTTATACAAATGTTGAATTGTTCCATAAAATTAAAAAGTATAATACTTGAAAAATCAATTGAAAATGTCTCTCAAATTCAATTTCGATCATTTTAGTATTTCGATTTTTAATTTCTTCGGAAAAAAAAATTTTTCAGTCGAAAAATATTTTTTTCAACTACATTAATCCTCGAACAAAATATTAACTGAAGATTATTTGATTTTCAAATTAGCAATTGCATAATCTCATTAAAAATTGCACTGCCAACTTCCTACTCTCCTTAAAATCTAGATATTTTTAGATGAATGTTGTAATTCTCTAACAAAGGTTTCTTCTATAGTTAGCTATTACAAAGCACAGTGAAAGGTTTGTCTAGGACTACGCGTTAACTGTTATTGATTGATAATGCTATTAAGTATTACAGTACAAGGCTATTACGAATAACTATATAAACTTTATTTTACTAGTGATATGTTTTCATCACAATCAATAAATTTCTTTAGATACCTTTTCAATTCAGAGATGAATCATTTCACCGAGGATCCTTTTTATCACTAGATCTTACAAAAAAAAATCGTAAGCCAAAACTTTCACTTATTGTTTGATATGATAGTTACCAACAGCACAATTTCGTTGAATATAACAAGGCGAGCTTTTCTTTTTCAATACAATCAATAAAGCCATAGCTTATTTTTAAAAGAGTAACAATATTTATTTTGATAAATTTTTTATCAATCGTTTATTTTTGTAAAAATCACTAATATTAAAATTAGCTGAATATTATTTGGTATTAATAATAATTTATTAAGCATTAACCAATAAAAATGAAATATATTGCAGTTGTATATCATCTCTTTGAAAGTCACTCTACAAATGCTGAATCAATCCCCACTAAAACAACAGATATGCAGCAAAACTCACTCTGAGTATTGCTAAATTTGCTGTATAACTGTTGACTGCATATATTTGCAAATAATCTAAAATCTGGAGTTGCACTAAAACAATGTTTTAAATGATTATTACTAGGAATGGTATCTATCACTTTCTTCTCTTTCTCCTTCTTGAACACAAGGGAAAAACTATGGCTTTATCGTGCTTATACCCAGCATAACAAAGGGAACTTTTTATTTGGTTTCACTTGTTACATTTCGAATAGAACTCCTCCATTGTGGAAACATAACATGCTTATCCATCTCATTGAAAATCACATTCCTGATATATTTGCATTACAATTGATATTTTTAGGTCCATTTCCTACTAATGCATACATTTTAGTTGTAGTACATAAAGAACTAACTATTGTAAAGTAACTACTTTGAATTTTTTCTGCCTCCGGTTTCTAAACAACCGACAAGCAAGAAAAGATATTTGATTTACGAATTACCAATTACGCGTGGTTGTTTACTTGAGGATTGGCGACTAAGGTTGCTGAAGAAATACGAAAACAAAAAACGTGCGAAGCTTCACGGGATAAAAATACTCTAGTCTATGTTTTTTGTGCTTATAAGTAGTTAGCTGAAGAACCGTTCGTAAGACCATGAAACAGCTGTATTAGCAGCCGCATTAATGGAATATTTTTTTTTCTTGTTTTTTTAGTGTCTTATGTAACATCCAGATGCATAAAACTTTGTTCCTTAATTACTACCGGAGGAAAAATGACTATATTACGGAAATGGCAAAATTGTCTTCTTTTCTTACAAACCTGCTTAATATGATTTAGAAAATAACATTTGTCTACGTTGGGAAACTAATACGCTGAATATAAAGATTTAATTAGAATTTACCATCGCAGAAAGTTATCTCAAATTTGAATAAAGGAATTCATTTCTTTCGGAATTAACATAGTATTTGCTAAAAATAGTTTATCATATATAACATTTCATAATAACATAAAAGTATTACATGGTTTACGTTATATAGTTAAGTTTAAGTTATATCACTAAGATAGTGGTTCTCAAAAAGGGCGCCAATGCTCACTGGTGCTCCCTAGATGATTTGCAGACCCTGTGGTATTCTAGAGAAATATGTGTCCAAATATAAAAATAAATATAGTTACACCTTTCCCGTTCAAAGACAGCTTTCA
>BPLQ01008077.1:408315-435684 GCA_021605075.1 Caerostris darwini | reverse complement strand
ATAAAAATAAATATAGTTACACCTTTCCCGTTCAAAGACAGCTTTCATTATAAATCTTACATATAAATAATATTCATTATTTAAAACTTTTCTATTCGTTTTTTTTCTTTTTCTTTTATTCACTTAAAAAGTGCCAAACAGTGATAATGCGCCAAAGAATGTTTTAGAAAAAATAGGAGCTGTAACTTTCATGATTGGCCACTAGAAGCATTAGCGTCTATGCGATTTTCAAAGTTAAAAATTTTCCAGTGAGGCCTATGAAACTCAACAGTAAGTAGTACTCTGTGGAGTTGATCATCTAACATTAATTGAAATAGAAGCACTAGTAGTTATAACCACTGATAGAGGATTGAGGATTAAAACCTTTTGGATTCCTATAAAAGAAGAATGCTTGTCAATACCTAAAAAAGCTTTGAAAATTTTATTAGAGTTTTCAACGTCATATTTATGTGAGTTAAGATTTTTTACCCTCACTACAATTAAGTTTAGAAAGAGTGGACATCTTTAAGGAAATGATAATCTGCCTTTCAAATATATGTTCAAACATTGAAGACATTGCTAGGACACTTCATGTTCATGTTCTTGATAAACATAATACTAGATAATTTTAAAGTGCGTTTCATTTTATTTTTATCGCATTATTTTTTCTAAAATATTTAATTTAACTATGATAACATATTTCTCAGAAATTTGTATATAGTGTGCCTACAATTATTTGTAAGATTTTAAATGTGCCCCGATATCAAAAAGTTTGAAAATCATTGCGCTAAGGCATTGGTATCTAAAAGTAAACGAAAACAAAAACTAAATGTAAACAGTACATTGATATTTATGAATGAATGAAGTGAAGTTAAAAGTAAAAATCTTAAAATAAACTCAAAGTTTTTGGTACATAATAGTGAACATAATATACAATAATTGAAATAAATAAAATTAAAAATATTTTAAACCACGTATGTCTATGCTAAAAAAAACTATGCTCTGAATATTAAGCCGTTAAGGAAACACAGCTTTCATATGAAATTACAAATTTCTTCCAAAATAATATAAAAAGTTTTAAAATATTTATAATTTTGCACATTTCAAGTAAATATAAGCAGTTGAATTACCGTCAAATGAAAATGTGCATTGTTAATTAATTTAAAATCTGACAAAGAAAAACTCTTAAAACTTTGGGAAAATTCAAACAGAAAATAAAATATTCAAATTAAAATTATTATAGATAAAATTTGTCGGGCTTAAAAGACTAATATAATAAATGCAAAAATTTAATAAGATTTAATAAAAACTAAAAATAATTTAATCTGTTTATAAAAAAAAGTTTAGTTCGAGAATAACATGTTATGAATCAGAATATCTCATTCGAAAATAAAATTTTTTACTAAGTAACCATTTTAATTTATACTTAAATCAGCAATATTTTAAACATAAGATCATAAAACATGAATGCAATTCTATTAATAATATAATATGTGATCAAATAAACAATTGTTTCTATGTTTTAATTTTTCGTATAAATAAACTACTTAGATAACAAAATTTTAAATTTTTCTGATAAACCACTAATATTTCTCAGTTTTTGATTAAATGAATATTCTACTTAAAAAATTAAGTACATAAATAAAATAACTTTAGACATTTTATCTGAATAATAAATGAAGTTTCAGTAATTAACATTTCATTATTACTAATGTTAAAAAATTAAAACATGCATAAAACTTTTTCACATTTTCCATTACTGTTACGAAAGTCACACTTTTTGGTCTTAATTTTATTATTATTAATTATTATTATTATTCACTATTATTGAATTAAAACTTCTTAGCATTGTTTAATTAACAAAATAATAAGAAAGTCTTTTTTTCTTGAAATCAAGTTAATCATCTAAACTCAAATAATTGAATTGAATCAAACTAATTAAAATAAAATAGTTGCAGAGTATAAAGAAATAACTACAGAACATGAAAATATCACAATGTCGTTTTCATTAGCTAATGCATAAAATATTAAGGAATGCAAATGAGTTCTAAAGCTTTGTCGAGCTCTGACTTCATATTTAATTATTTTTACCCTACAACGATAACAAAGAAACTTTGTTTTTTAGGAATGTCCAACAGGTGTGGTGACTGAAGAAAACTTTAAAGATATATTTGCCCAGTTCTTTCCCCAAGGAGGTAATTTTTTTTATTCTTCTTTTAAGAATGACTTTTTTTCTCTGAAATTACGTTTCTTGTATTAATTTTATTGCGTGTGTGCTTTAATTATTTTTGTTCGAAATTCTTTCTAGATATAAACTTAATTAAAAATTTGATATCGTGTTTTGTTTCAGTTTTAATTAACTTTCAATTTTAAAAAAGTCTCTCAACAGCTTTCATGTATCAATAGTACCCATATTTCATTATAAAAATTATGCTTTAGGATTGACCTTTTTACGCATATTGTATAATTCAATCAAAATTCTTCTGTGAAATATATCAATTTAAAGATTTGTCAAATAAATTTTTTTCCTACAAGTCCTTAAAAATCTTAGTAGAGTTTTCTCACTTGATGCCAAACAATGTTTTAAAGAACTTTCACCTATGGTTCAAAATATAAAAACTAATTAGTTTTTTACTTAATATTATGAAAATATTAGAGGTTTCTTTATTCATTATTACAAAAATCGATGATCAAATTAAGGCCAAATTTTTCGTTTGATGTATTTCCCAAAATGCAATATACTTTGTCGAAGAGTGTGGGATCTTCCCTCCACATTTAACAAATCTCAGAGAACTTGTAAATCTTTTTCCTACAAGTCCTTAGAGAAATATTAGTAGTGTTTCCTCACTTGATACCAAACAAAGTTAAGGTTAACTGCCTTTGCATAAGTTCTTTACTCACTTCTTTACAAAACATGGGAACATTGTACAATGCTTCGGTGATTTTGGAAAGCAAGAGTTTGCCACCGCATGCATAATTCGATGTTGTAACTTTTGTAGGAATCTTTGAGTTGCCGCGCTATCTAATAAATATGCAGAGTCGGAATATGCAAATCCCATGTTGTGTGATAAAGGAAACCGATAACAGAATTCGCGTCAGCGTTATGATGGAAAGCAATAAAATTTGGATTACGGGTGAAATTCGTAGTAAGCATATTCCACTCAAAAAGAAAAAAAATGAGTAATAATTTCTGTAGAATGACATTTTCGTTCGGCCTTATTGCAAAATACTTCAACTTTACCCAAGATCTTTGAAAAATGCCATATATTTTTACTGATATAATTTCCAAGGAATCGCAAATTATCAGTTTGAAATGTTAAATTTTTGTTTTGAGAGAATGAACAAATGCTTTAGAGACTACATTCTACTCTTTTCGTTGGGAGGAGATTTTAAATTCAGATTATTGTATAAAAATGTATAAGAACAAACAAATAGACAAATATTTACCTAGGTAAAAATAAAAATAAGTTGTGATATAACAAATCTTCCTATATGAACATCTAAAACTTCAGTATTTTTAATTTTTGGATCACGTTACATAAAAATTCATTAAATTGTAGAGTTATCCATATTTTAGTAATTTTTAATGACATAAAATAAATTTAAATGATACACTAAATTTAAATAGCATAAATACAAGTTTCCACACATTTAGAAACATTGAATTTTATCTCAAGTCATTTTTTAGTTGCATGTCTGATATAAAACATTAAAATGAAATGTTAAATAATCTATAGTTTTTTATATGTTTCAATCAATTTCATTGAAGGTTCAGATTAGGTGTAAGGTTTTAATTTACAGACCCTGATTTAACATTAAATGAAATTGTAAAACACTTCATAACTTTCTGCTGTGTAAAATTAAACTTTATTTTTTAAAAGATCAGTTCTTTCTTCCCATTGCATTAAACAAACAGATATCTTACACTTCAAAAGATTTAACTAAAACAGGAGCTGAATTAATTCAGCTCCTAAGTTATATTATTTATTTTTTGCATTTATGTCATTTTTAGAAGACATCAACTTGTTGATTTAATTTGATTAAAAATTATCATTTTTTTTTTTCCAAATTTTCTAAATAAATTTTTTTTTTTCGTTTAAAAGTTAAAAACTTAGTGCTTACTTTTCACCAACAAGAAAATAAATTATCTTTAAATACATTGAGCTATATTCTTCAAGGTTTTTGGACTCCAAATAAAACTTTTTGCAAATCAAATTAAGCATTTCGTATTTCAATTATGCAAATGTAGTTGCTTGTACACGCATAAACAGGTTCACTGATAAAAATATATATTGATATATCCTTATCCCTCTACACGTTTAAACATTAAAACACATTTAACTCATACATGCTTTCATGTGTAAACATTCTCACATATAACTAGAAAACTAATTAAGGGACATTAATTTGAAATGCAAAAAGCATTAGATTTGCAAAATATTTAATATGGAGAGAAAAAAATTGTATAATTATAATTTTTTTAGTTCCCTGTTTTCATTTATTCAAAAAAAATTATTGAACTCTGCATTAATTTTTATTTTGTAACTTGATCAAAAAATGAAAGACATATTGAAGTTTTAATGACATAAATGTAAGTTTCCACAATTTGAATTTAAAATTATTAGAAATAAGAAATTGCTATTCAACATTGTGAGTGAATACCTCGAGCAGCAATACAACACCTACAACAAATTGAACACCATAAATAATAGTGTCTGTGAGTTCCATGAGGAAGAAATGAAGGCTATTGATCTGCCATAGTTCCTCCAGTGCATTGTGGGCATGAAGCAGAAGGTTCAGTATGCATAGAATATCTTCATAAAACTTTCCAAGCGTGATGAATCGGATTCAGGTCTGGAGATAAAGTTGGCCTTACCTGTTTTCTTTCAAAATATTCTTCTGTACGATCTCTATGTAATCCAGCGTTATTGTCTTAAAGGATAAAGTTATCATAATTTGCGATACTATTCAATATTAAATTCATTTTTTTTCTTGATAATTTTTAAACTACTATTATCTTATAGCATTAGTTGAAAGATTATTTCATAGAAATATTGATAACATTAAATCTATTGAATTCAAAATTTTAATTATAATTACCGTAGTTTTTAAGTACTTTAAAATAATAATAATTTTTACATAATGATATTTAATACTAATTATTTTTATAGTATTTACAAAAGCCTTTTTCTCCAAGCCTGTCAGCTTAAAAATGTAAATATTTCTACTGCATTTAATTGCTATATTGTTAAGCTTAACGGTATTAAAAAAGTCTTAAAAATATAATTTAGTACTGTTTTACTTGATTTAGTATTCTTTTATGATCGACCCTTGAGTCCCTTGATATTCTTCTATTTAAGAGCAAGATTAGTTTTTTATTATTTGTCAAATAATTTCCTTTGCATACAGCTCTATTATATATTACTAGCTTGATTACATATTTAAATTAATGCTTATTAGAAAGATTTTTCTTATTCAGATTATTTAGTACGATTTTAAACAAGTCTTTCTCCAATGATTCCATTTTTGAAGTGTTTTTAAATCTAATGAATTAATAACAAAGTTCTTGGGTTGATTATGTTTTCTCTAGTTTTGAATCAATATTTTTTACTTGAATGGCAATCATATGAAACATTTGCACATCAATTATAAGAAATGCAGAACTTTTAAAATAAAACTATTAAAATAAACAGTGCAAGTATTCATTTTTATTGTCATAAGTGGATTTCATTTTGAATGAAGAAAAATTTTCTTTTTTTTTTTTAATTTAATTCAAGTAACTGATGCTATAATATATTTGGTGTAAAAAGTCAATTACATTTTAAATTTGTTGTTTCAAATATTACCCAATTAAACATATTCCAAAAGTGTCATCATTAAACAAAGAAAATAATTTTTTTAATATGATGGTAAATGTAACCAGAGTCAATTTGCATTTTAGATTAAGGAAATAAATCGATTAATCTTTGCAATTTCCTCGCATTTTCATTTTTCTCTTAGAAAGTCAATTGCTTAGAGATTGGAAAGAAGGATTTATCACCAACAGAATGCGGATCTTTTTCAATGTTTTTTTTATTATTATTATTATTATTTGCGCTGTATGTTATAAATAAATGGGATGTAGTCTTCGTATATTAAGTCATATATATTTTAAATGATGTCGATTAAGGAAAATGCACAATGGTTATTCGGTAATTGAGTCATTATATTAACTTTTTAAGCACTGAACAATTTGGGAAACTTTTTATTAAGCTTTCGTTGGAACTCAGTCCATACTCAATGAGAATTATGAAAGCAGTGCATTTTTAATTCTCATAACTACCATCTGAGGTTTTGGAGTATTAAATATTTAAGCAGACTTTATAACGACCACTTATGTGGAACTCATTAAGTCCAATTTCGGCGCAAAAAAATGAGTTTACAAATAAAAATAAATGCTGTAATTGCTTGTTTTTAAAAATTGTATGTTTAGTGATTAGCACGATTTTAAGAGCACATATGTTTTACTGTCAATACAAAAAATGATTACTGGATAGAATTAAGTTACATTAAAATTAGCTACGATACAATATTAACATTAAATTACTTTAAAAGTAGCTACGATACATTATTAGCATTAAGTTACTTTAAAAGTAGCCACGATGCAATATTGCACAAAAAAATTTCAAGAATATTACATTTTTTTTTTTTTTTTGTACAACAGAGAATCTTATATGATAAAATCCATCAGCCTTCGCTGTGACAATTATGATTTTTCATTCTGTCAGTACAGTAAATGATTATTGGACATCATTAAATTACTTCACAAGTAGTCACAATACAATATTGCACACGAATTTTTCAAGGGTCTCGTAAAAGAGAATCTTATATGGTAAAATACATTAACCTTTTCTATGACAACTGTATTTTTTTGTTCCGTTAGTACAACAAATGATTACTGAACAGTAGAAATAGCTACAATACAAGATTACATAGGAATTTTTCAAGGATCTCATAAAAGAGAATTTTTGATAAAATGCTTATTCTATGACAACTATGATTTTTCATTCTATCATTAACAGACTTATTATTATCAATAGTTATTGTTTCTTAAGTTTCTTCGGCAATATTACTGAACAACGCCAGTTTTATTAAGTCTTTATATACTTTTTCGAACGTTTCACCAAACTTCTCTTGGTAAGGAAAAATCTTGATCCAAAATTCCTAGAAGTGCATAAGCAAGAATTTGGCACTAAAATAAATTCTAACAAATTACAAATTCGTTTAATTAGTAAAGACGATGTACATGTCATGAGATGACCTTTTTGTTTGTATACCACGACAACAAGTTACATAAAAAGTAGTTACTCTGAATTTGTATAAGAATTACGCTAGGCTTCGGTGGCATAATTTTCTCATTAAAGGAAATTTGAAAATTTTGTTTTAATTTAAAGTTTTCATTAGCAAATGTTATTGTATATTTTTAATTCATCATAGCGAAATAATGTAGTGTTAATAAGTAGCGAAATAGTGTAGTGACTGAAAATACCACTATATAATTTATAGCTATCCTATTAAGCTGTTCTACTACTACTTATTTGATAAGCTAAACTAATCAAAATGTCCCAAATGCAAAGTGATTTTTCTCTTGTTTTTATACCCAAATTCATTCATGCATTTGAATTAACAAACACCAAATTTTTAAACATAATGATACTTATCTTTAAGTCATTTTAAATATTAAGTATTACACGATATGGCACTCAATTTTTTTATAAATTGAACATATAAAATAAAGCTAAAATTTGAAACGCCTGAAATCTGAACATCATTCTCTACATGTAACAAGCTGCCTTCAAGAAGAATTAACAAAAAGTAATTGGCTAACTATCACTCATATCTACATCGAAGTAGAAATACTGTCATCAGCATATCTTCATTTCGGGTATATTCGAAAAAACGAAATTTTTGTATTCATTCCTGAAAATATTAAATTTCCTACAAGTACTGGAAAGGATTTATTGTACAGACTCAGTTAACTGACTATAAGTATTTTACGCAGAAAGAGCTGACCAAATTGTTAATTCTTTGTTAGAAAATTGTAAATATTTAATATATTCAGTTCTCCATCTACGTCTATAGTTTACCATCATAATCTAAACAAATATTTTATCTTATTTTTAACAAAATGTTTAGAATACAATAAAGTCTTCATTAAAAAACATACCACATTGCAATTAATATTGTTCAGTGAAAATGTGCAACTTTTTTATAGACTAATTTCATAACATCTTTTAGCAGCTTTGAGAAGATGTAATTTTTTTTGTCCTCGATAAATATTTATGAAGTTATGACATTTTTACTCTTGCATAGAAATCAAAGTGTCAATAAGGAAAGTTTTTTAATAAACTCAATTTTCTTAAATTATATTTATAAAATATGTTTCATTTTTTTAAAAATTTTCTAGGATTGTCATCCTATTTTTAAACTTATTTACCATAATTTCTGTTTCAGAAAATATCAGCATATATATTACAAAACTTGCGTACATGTAGCTTGTTTAGATGTCTTAAAATATATATCTTTAAAAGAATTTTTAGAAAAACTATTTTACAATTGTTAACACATTTCTCTAAAACTCAATACATAATATCGTAAGAATATTAAGCTTCACACAGACTATGAATTTTCTACTATTTAGTGATTTTTATAAAAAAAAATTAGTTATTTTTTACGTGAGTAATTGACAAAAAATTCTAGAAAAACATGAACAGCTTAAAATAATAGTTTCTCAATTATTTTTAAAAAATTATTCTTTTAAATACAATAGTTGTTTTAACATAAATAATGAGCAAAAATTAATTTAGAGAAATTATTTTTTTACTTGGATCATACCTTGTAAGTGATAAATTCACATATATTTTTTTTGAAAGTTTCAAAATATAAAAAATATAAATTCGAAATCAATATAATTTTTGCTTTTTATTAATTTCATGATTCTGTGGTACCAAATTAGAAAAAAATTTAGTTTTAGGTTAATTTAAAAAAAATATTCCCTACACTGGAAGCTACCTTAAATTGCTAAAAATTTTCAATATAGTTTCATTCATTTAGAATGATTGTGTTTAAAAGCATAGTATGAGTTTTTTTTGTGGTGTTTTTAACAGTGAGATTTTTGGCGCATCTACCAAAGAGTGACTCAATTTTTCAACTACAAAAAAGCTACAAGAAAAACCAACCCTTTACCAGGAACCCCCGATACTCATATCTATTCCTAAAATAGGACTGTAGAAGATGAAATGAAATGGTGTGAATGACTTTAAGATGTGAGAAACATTTTATTGTATACTAAAAGGATATAAAGAATGATGGTAAAAGCTTTTATGGGTAAAAAAAAAAACTACGAGTGCAACTAAATGAGCTAGGCTTTTTTAAGTGCCAATTGATAAACCCCACCATTTAAAATGTTTATTCAACCTGAAAAGCTTATTCGTCCTAATATACTAGGCCTTCTGTAAATATACTTGTATATTAGTCTTACTGAAATATTGATATATTTTTATTTACACTACAGAACAAAATCCCATTAGAAAAATAGCAATCTGTAGAAATAGATTGATGCAAATGATAAGTTCTGATATTATTATGTTTGCTCACTTACATAATATTATCAGGTATTGCATAATCCTATTTTTAGGGAATTATAAAATGCATAATAGATTATTTAAAGGTCCATTCATTTAGGCATTTTTCCTGGTATATATAAATGCAACACGAAGCTCACACATTTTCTAGAAAAAAAGAAAAACATAAGTTAAGTTAAAATATCAATCAATGTTTATTTAACTCGTTATTTACACAGCTATTTATTGTAACTACTTTTTACTAATAAAAGACGTGGAAAATTAAACGAATATATCAACATTCTTTAGCCGAATTTATCAACATTTCTTTATATCAACATTTTTATGCCATTATATATGTCAATTTGTTTGAAATGTAGAAGATTGAAATGTCTTAATTTAATTAACATATTACTGTGTTTTTAAAATAGTTTACTTAATCTTTTTTTTTCCTGGGAATCTAATGCTTTCGTTTCTGAACTTTGTATTAGATCACGAGGTTGTTCTAGTAATAAGCAACAATTTTATTTGATAAGTGGGAAACTTTATTAGTAGAAATTTTATGTAGATGTGTTAAAAGAACTTCGAAATATTTTAAAGCCAGACAAATATTGTTGTGGGATAAAAAAAAAATTCAATCAAAGTTTTTAAAAAGACTATTTATTTAAAAATAAAACTTATTACTTCTATAAACTTTTACTAAAATTTTTTAAATGATCATACTTTAAAAATGAAATAATTATAGTAAAATATTTAATGTTTTAAAAGATATAAAATTAATGTAGTAGTGTATTTTTTTAGTTAAAATTAATTATTTTATAGAAATCATTAAGACGTGTAATCACAATCAATTTTAATTTAATCTGTCTTTATCACATAATAAAAATTTATTAAAATTAACAGGAAAATAATATTTCACTGAAAAAAATAAAATGACTTTTCTATTACTTAAAACATGCATTATACATTATACATAAATAAATCACATGAATTAAAAAATAAAATAAAAACGTAAACTTTTACATTCATTTTTTTATCAATAAAATGCCGTATGCATGAATAGTTTTTTAAATTTATGTTTTAATCAATGTTTTACGCTATAAATTAATAGTTTCATGGAAAATAGTATTTATGCTTTAGAATACTCATTCAGATTTAATTTTTAGTTTTTTTCTTTTCAGTGACATAACATATAAAAAATTAAATAACACTTTATATTTTATTGCAAAATTAACAAGTTTAAGCGAGATATAATAAGCGATTTTTTAATGATTTTTTTCTACCTTTGTTTAGTTTTTAAAAAGTATGATAAATTATCAACGTGTGGAAGAATGGAGCTCAATACTAGCCCGCGAAATATTTTCCTATTCTATACACTCCACTGCCATCTAGTGAGATAAAAACATGTTACTTCAGTCGTGTTCATAAAATTATTAACAGCTTCATATATATATATGTGTGTGTGTGTGTGTGTGTGTGTGTGTGTGTGTGGCCGTTGATTTAATAAAACCCACATTTTATTTTTTAGTTATTATAATAATTTTATCTTCAAGTTTTTAATTTTTTATGTTATTAAATTATTTTAACAATGCACGTTACATTGGCTATTGGCACATTTTTCCATTACTAATAAAAATTAAAGGAATTTCTCTTCTTGACGAAAAAGAGAAAGAGAAAAAAGTCTCACATAAATTTTCTATAAACATTTTAAAATTTTACCAGTCAAAAATTTCATTATTTGAAACGTTGTACCAGTTACTGACGATTATTAAATTCTTTGTTTTAAATATACAGGGTGATTTTAATTAAAGTCCCACTTTCAAAATGATGTAAAAAAAGAACCACTCGTCACAATGAGTTCAAATTTGATACTTGAAGAAGGAGGAGACGATACGACATCAAAAAAGTTCCAAAGTGTATTAATATATGGCGCTGTAAGCGACATAAAGAAAGTGAATTTGGATGCCAGTGATATTTTGAATCGAAATTACAATGTATTTCGCATGAGTTTCATATTAAATCAACTGTAGTGTACAATGTGCTTGATTGTTTCGGTTTTTTGATGAAAAAAATTACTACCAAGTCACTCAACAGTTGCTGGAAACTGTTAGTGGAAAGCCCATCCACCACGGCAAGGTCATACCAAATTGGATAGCAAAAATCGGTGGAACTTTTTTTTGATGCCATACCGTTTCCCCCTACTTCGAGTATATTCAGTTTAAATTTGAATTCATTACGACGAGTAGTTCTTTTTTTACAGCATTTTGAAAGTGGGGCTTTAATTATAATCGCTCTGTATTTCATAGCTTATTGAAGATTGTTCATGAAAAAAAGTGAGAAATTCATTTTCTTACGCATAAAAGTTCAAATTAAATTTATCCACTCATACGTGATTCATTGTTCTCGTGCGAAAACAAAAATAACTACTCAATGTATTTCTTCATCAAAAAGTAAAATGTTATGTTTGCTAAATAGAAACAGATTTTTCGAGGAGGGCTTTCTTTGTGTTCAATCAAAAGCAAGAAAACGATATATAAATTGCAATTACTATTACGAAGCAATTTTACGTCGAAATAAATATTTTTAAAATTAGGATTTTGCTCTTAACAATAGTTCAATAAGTGTATACTACGATGGAAAACGTAATATATATAATGGCTTTTATAAATATTTTCAAGAAATTTCAATGCTCTAACCATTCCTGAAATGGCATCTAATTTGCACCAGTTGTGAGTTATGTAATATGTGTTATAAATAATTCATTCATGCTCTCCTTTTCTAATTACAAATTACTGTAATAAAATTAATCTGAAACGGTCTTTTAATTTCTATTAAGTATAATGAATTTCCAGTTTGGTTTCGGTTTACTGTTAATTGCCATCTGAATACATTCAGAAATCACTATAGAAATCAAAATCATTTTTATAATTTTAAAATACAAGCCTTTGAAAGTTTATACTTAGAAACGCTGTCGTTACAAATAATTTCTTATGAGTAAGAGTTAGGAATTCAAAAAAAATAATAATAATAAATAAATAAAAATGGGACTCCAATTTGCATTTCTTTTTACCAATAGCACGTTTAGTTATAGAAAATAATACTCTTGTCGTACTTATGTTTTGTCAAGACACTTTCCTGTTCTGGGTCTGGCTATATGGATGTTTTCTATTTTATATAAAGCAAATGGTAAATTAATTTCTTATAAAAAGGCTTCCACTTGTGGATGTAGGTCCTTCAACTGCCGCCTTGAGCTGTGATCAAGTCAAGTAAACTGTCCTTTAAAAAAATTGTTAGTTTTATTATTTATGGTTAAATTCATGCAAAAATTCTTATTTAAATAAAAATAATAAGACAGCTGTGTTAAATAAATATAACAGTACTTAAAATGCAGATGGTTATCAAAATAATGAAAACACCTAAAATGATACAAAAAGCTTATTAATAAGGTGAAAGTTTCAAATGACTTGAATTCGTCTGGGAATGGAATTTTACAATTCATATAAAAAGAAATTTAAAGGAATTTTAAGGGTGTTTAAAGGTGGGTGGGGGAATTTAAAGGTGTTTAAAGGAATTTAATACCATTTCTCATGGAGAAATCGTGAAAGATTTCTCAAAGAAGTTGGTGGAGGATATCTGTTATCCAAAATAGATCAAAGTATCTGGACATATTTAAGTCTGAAGAACATGATGGCTACAGGTAATGAGTGACTTTGTGTTTAAGCTGTTCAAACCAAGGCTAAAAGAGGTCCAGTTGTATAGAGTAGAGAGTTATCGTCCAAGAAAACAATAAATCCATACAGTTTGGCCTGTCCACCTGATAGTCAAAAATGTCTACATATTCATTCTCATTTAAGCTAGTTTCCTACCAGTTACTAATATCTCACATCGCAGAAAGTCATACCTGAAGCCTAAGTGGAAAGGAAATCAGGCTTCTGATTGTTTAGAATTCTTGCAACGCGCGATTTTAGTATCTGGTGGGAATCCAGTTTTACTCACTCTTCTAGGGCAATGACAGGATCTGTAGAAAACCACTGAATCGCTGCCCAAATCATGTGAAACCAGTATCCTTCTTAACAGTTACTGCAGGATGCCCTTGTGAAGACATTCTCCAGATGTGCACATGTCTTGTTATACGGAACAATGTGAGCGTTGATTCATCAGAACATATTGCTTTCTTCCATGGATGGTTCACCCAGGCTTTAAATTCATGACAATAGTTGAGACAATGCTTTGCATTCAAATCAATCAGAAATGGCTTTGGAATTGATACACCGTCATAAATTTATTTTTACGCATTTTTTTTTTCTACTGTAATCTTGCAGTTAATGAATTGAACAGTTAATGAGTTCAGAACTAATAGATCGCACTTCAAAATCCGGCAAGCAAAGTCGAACAGAAAGCTCCCGTATGTAATCTGGAACAATAAATCTATACAGGGAATAATCCGTCCATTATACTAAAGAAACAAAATGTGAGACCCCAAATGCTACGTGCTATAACTATAGTTATTGCACAATGTTGATGCAATGTAGGCGGGCCTCTCGTGGTACCGAATTAACCTTGAATTCACTACAGATCTCCCGTTCTAGAGAGAATAGTTTTACGTCAAAATTACCGACATTTTAAAAACAAAACAAACTAAATCAATAAAATTCAAATAAGTAAATAATAATAATGAAAATTTTTCCTTATAGATTCTACACAATATGCCCACTACGTATTCAAATCCTTCAAGCAGTCTCATGGTGGCACTATCAATTTTGAGGTAAGTTCTAATATCAAATTTATATTGTGAAAGGAATATTAGAGTAGACTTATACCATTGTAAACACTTAATCCGTCAAAAGGAATTGTATAAGGTAGCCATAAAATAACTTGTTTGGAGACATCTGCAGCTATAACTAATAAACGGGATGAAATCAAATTTTATGAGGCTACAGCAGACAGGGGGAGATTAATTGCTTAAAATTTTTTTTAATTAGTACCAAAAGTCCCTGATGGGAGAGATTTTAGAACCAATAAAGAGTCAACAATTTCAATAAACATACAAGGAATCAACATCGAATAATAAAAAATGCACCGGTCGAAATGAAGGAAATTGCCTGAAATAATATTTTATTAATCTACAATAATGTGCCCTTGACCATTTTTAATTCTATGACCTGTGTATAAGATATTGCCTCCTGTGTATGACTTTCTCTACAGTTACGCATAAATGGCCACTTTGGCCTATTTCATGTTCAAGGACTGAAACGGATTGTACTAGGTTAAGGGGGTTCTTGTGGGATAAAAATCGAAAATCTCCACATCAGCGAAATTGAATTAGAATTATCAATATTTAATTGTATCAATTAAAAAAAAAGAAAAGAAATTTACAAAATAAAATAAAAATTGCAAAAGTTATAAAAAGATTTTTAAAAAATAATAATAAAAGCTAGTTAAGTTAGGAGCCCGTTTCCCAATCCCTGTTGAGTTTGAAAAAGAAGATCTGGCAAAAGTTCCCTCGGAATTCTTTGGTCTATTAGTGAACATGACCCGTAGGTTTTTTTACGCTACCAACAGATACAATGGATTGATGATACCTCCATAGCCAGAAGTCACATGGGGGTGAATTCCTTCGGAAAACATTGGTTAATATACTCTCGCGTACCTAAATTGTGCAAATTTCCTAGAACATAATTGACAGCAGCGCCAAAATCTGTCCTATCTGATTCATTTTGAACTAATGTTTTTTCCATCTCATGTCTTCCATAGGCTGTATTTGAAATCTGGTTTCACTCCGTTCATTAGTTTCAGCTGCAGATTCTTCCAAACTGGGAAAGTTATTTTATTGCCATATATCCCTCAATTCTCATATCCTCAATTATGATTAAAATTAATTCACTTTATGCACTGCATCGCATTTTACTACACTCCATCACCTTTTAATTTTCAAAAATATATCTTTAAAGTATATTTTAATCTTAATCGGAATTTTGAAATTAAGATAATCAAATCTGAGTTCGACCTGTTAAATAAATGTTGTACAGAAATAAAAAAATTGAAGTAAGCACAAAAATTATAAAGAATATTCCCGGTTGTTATTCTTTCCATCAATATTTATCATCAATCCTATCATATACAACTGTTATTAGAAGAGCAATTGTTTGACTCCGTGTGAGGGCAGTTATTTCATTTAAAAACTACCCTTTTCAATGAGTTTGAAATTTAAGAGTTTGTTTCTCTTTAGAATTTATTTCTTGTAGAACTTTTCAATTTCAGAATACAAAATAAAAGTAAAGTAAATCTAAAGTGTATCTTAACGATATATTTCTGAAAATTAAAAGGTGATGGACATTGACATAATGTGAATTAAATTTAGTTCGAGTAAAACACATTATGCGGTGTACATAATATGGATGTCTAATTGAGCCTTTATATGTAAGATTTTTTTGGCATTAATATATTCAACGAATTTTTCACAGTTCTAACAAATAAACGGACGACAGAGTTAATTCAACTTTTCTATAAAAGTTTATTACTCATAGAATTACACCCCTTTCAAAAACTTAAATTCAGTACGTATTAAAAGCCGTCCTTCTATTTAATTTCAAAGTGTGATATCTCTAAACTTAATTTATTAGTAGTTTATAATTTATGTATTTATAAATTTCTGCATGCATAGTGTTTCTTACTTTATCATTACAGTTAGTTGTTGGCTCGTTAGTTACACAGTTTAGGCCAATTTTTTAAATGGAAATGTGACAGATTCGCCTTGTATTTAAATTAATGGGGACGAAAGTGATCAAAATATGACAAATTCCCCTAAGGAAGCTTTTTTTAATAAAACTATTATGTATTATATGTGACATTTATGCATATTTTAAACGAATACAGTTTCAACTCATTCTGAAGGCAATGTAGAGTTCGAATTGTTTGTTTTGTTCTTCAGACTATCTGAATATAAGCTATTACTTTATGCTTAATTACATAATACATAATTAATACTTATGCTTAAATTACTTAAGGAGGGTTGATACAAACCTCAATTTTTTAAAATTTATAAAATTCCTTTTTCTGTATAAAAATTTAATAGAAACAGTTTTTAAGAATTTCAATTGAAATATGTAATATAAAAATGTAATAAAAAGAAGGAATTTATTATTTTTTTTCAAAATTTAAAGCATCCAAAAATTTAGAATAACTTCTAGACTTTTAAGTGGCTTAGTACTGCAGATAGCAAAAAAAACACTTTTCGATTATTATCGAAAATTAATTTCCAATTTAACACTTTCAAAAAATGTATTATTATTGAAAAATTTTAAAAATAGATCAAAATTAACTTTAACGAATGGAAATACATTTACTGATTTTCGGAGTTGTGAATGTACAGATATTTTGCGGATAACATCCACTATACCGAAATAAAACTACGGAATAATGTACAAACATCAAAAACTCTTCTGTACAGGTTATGGATGTCATGGGGTCAATTTTAGTTGATAGTGCTGCTGTGTATAAAGTGTTTAACATTATAACACCAGAATCCAAATAAGAATGTAAATAATGTACTATTGTTCCACATATCCAAAACAAAGTGCGTGCAAATTCATGTTCTCTTATTTGGAATACATGATTCCATTGCATATTTCAATGCAAGAAGCATCGTAAAAAAATCAAAATTAGTAAAAGTTTCTAACATAGAGACAGGATATCTTTGTTTCCTCATAAAAACCTATTTTTAAAAGCAAGATGCAGTACTATTGTTCAAATAAAAGGAAAATATTAATAAGGAATAGAAACACAGTGCACTAAATAAATAGAAAACATAAAGCAAATGAATCCAGAATAATTTAGTGATATTGCAGTTGTTTCTTGAAATGCAATTTTCTCCCTCTTTTCTAAAAAAAAATATTCTATTCATACTTTTAATTCTTCTATAAATGCCTTATATACTGTAGATTATACTGAAATAAGCTTTTACTAATTGTGAAAATATGTGTTTTATATCAATTTTAGTTACAAACAAAACCAGTTTAAAGAATTTTCGATTTGCTTCCTGTTAAAACTTAACAAAAAGTTCACATAAATAACTTTTTGAAGATTGTTTCAGTATAGCATACAAAAATAATTACGATTCTAAGTATAGTATTTTCTGAAAAAAAGTGCATCAAAATGACCATTTTAACATTAGTAGTGGATATTAAATGATAGTGGGTATTAAATCCCTTTAAAAAATGTTGAGTTCTTTTTAATCAATCTGAATGTTGGAGGTATTTCAAAGCCAAAATGTTCTATTTTTTGTTTGAGCAGCAGTTTCTTCATATCCTTTCCCTCCTGTCGAGAGGAAGTGTCGTGGACAAGCTACAGTGGATCTTTGGCCTGTACGACATTAACGGTGATGGCTACATCACCAAACAAGAGATGCTCAACATTGTGAGTGCCATCTATGACATGCTGGGTCACTACACCGATCCTGCAGTAACAGAACACTCGGCAAGAGAACACGTGGAAAGAATATTTCATGTGAGCTTTGAAATTTAGCTCATTTAGAAGTTAACTTTTAACTTTTATTCTTTTAATTCTTCGTCTTTATATATATATACAATGATTCATCTGTCTTGTGACAAACTTTGAGGGATGGTATAGATTAACTAAAACATACATTTGTTTGTATAGGAATGGAACGTATGGTCGGAAGTGACACATTGAGGAACGAACATACTTTCAAACAAATTTCTCGCAACCGCCAGGCACAGCGCGTCAACTGATATCGTCGTGTGACGAGTTTCAAGTCCTCTAGCTGCCCGCCTCAAATACCCCAGTTGACTCAATTGAGGACCTCGTTTCTGAACTATTTATTGCGGCTACAAGCTGAGCGAAATGCCTGGCATCTTTGGAACTATTCTCCAAAGATGGCAGGCACTCCTTCAACGCTACCAAATGTGTATTAGTGTTCGTGGTCACAATTTCTAGCATTTATTGTAAACATTTAATCAAAGAAGAACTTTGCTATGATGTTGTAAATAATCAATATTTTTATTTTCATGTCTCATTTTTTGTGCGTCACCTCCAACCATACATTCCTATACAAGAAATTATGTTTCAGTAAGCTGTACTCCCCTCAAAGTTTGTCCCATGACCGTTGAATCATCCTATTTATATAATGAATCTTATCCTACGCAGGTACAAAAACGTCTTAACAGCATATTAGAAACTCAGGGTAATGCAATGTGATTTATATTTACACCCACATATACACATCAATATATAAATTTGTGGAAACCATGCGTGCATGATTGCAAAAACACTGGGCCCAATAGAAAATAAACTACATTTTAATTAACACAAAACATTCAGCACACAGCACACGTTACGTTTCCTAATACCACACATAATACTGTATACATATATATTTGAGATGAGGAAAGTGAAATAAAATTCACATATTTTATATATAAGTTATTGAATTTATGATCAATGTTAGTGTACAGGATCGTATTTAGTCATCTGATTATAAAGTATTATAAGCAGAAAAAACATTGCAAGTTTCAGGTATCTTTACCTTCTATCAACTACCATTTGAAACAAAAAAAAAACGTAAAGTTCTGGAAATAACTTATCGTATGTCTTTGAAATCCTAGTTTATTCTAATTGGTAAAACTTTAAAAAATACCATGACTATTTTTAAAAAAACATATTATTTTGTAAAAATCAATGTTTCTTCTTCAAACAGTTCGTTTCCTACCATAATTAAGATTATGTTACATTCAAAAAATTTCAAATCGTTCTTTTTCATGTAATATGCCAATCAAATAAATATTTCTTCAATTTGGACGGGGTTTCAGAAAAATTGTTTAAACATGTGTCATTAAAACTGGTTTTATCCCTTTCAAGTTTAGTTTTGAGTAAGTTCTATTTATTGCTAAAACGGTGATCATAAATTTTAAGATAAATAAAGATAAAAATAATTTCATTAAATAAGTAGTATTTGTTAATAGTATTGAAACTGAAAGATCTTGTAACAGTTTTTACAAAATTTAATGTACAATGCTTTTAACAAATGGCATAACGAAAAAAAAAGCTTTAAATAAGCATGCTGTTAGAGTAGAAAAACTTTGATATTATTCATAAAAATTAATTTTTTTTAATAAATCTAGATTTGCGTTTTAAAATTTTGTCATCATGAGAGAGTCACTGAATAGATAGCGTACTAATTGTTCAAGTGTACTAATTTGCTGCAAGTGTTCAATTTATAGCTGAATTCACAAAGTAAAAAAAAAAAGGCTCATGTTAGGAAAAAAATCCTAAATATATAGCATTAAAGTAAAAGGTTATATTCTTACATGAAAAATTCATTATTAGTGAGCCTAACAGTGAAGAAATTTCGTAAAATAATTAAAATATTAATTAAAAAAAGTGAAAAATAAAACAAAATTAAGCCTTACTAAGAAAATACTTAGTTCAAGAAGAAAATATTTCTATATTAAGACTCTTAACAAATTCTATTTAAATTGGATTTTCTTTTTATTTAAATAAAAGTCTTTTCTACTCTTCTGTGGAAATTTTCAAATGTGTGTTCTATTTATGAAATGCAAACTCAAAAAATCTCACTTTTTTCTCTATTAATAACCGAATTAAGTAACACAGGTAAGGTAATTAAAATTTTATATAAACTACTTTAAAACATTTTTTTTGTTAGAGATTTTTTTCAGATTCATTTTTCTCAAGGTTTTCGTTTTTCATTTAAATCGCGAAAAGTTTAAATATATTTGATAAAAAAGTTTATTATCGATAAGAGCTTCATTTAAAATTCTTCCTTTTTATTTTATAGAGCAAGGAATTATTTTGCTCTGTTTTATCTTTTAAGCACTTTTGTTCTTTACTGAAGCTTCTTTTTGCCTTTCACTTAAGCTTTATTTTTCAAATGGAATTCTTCTATTTTTAGAATTATTTAGTTCTTGAAAGCTTAGAATCTTTTCAACCATTTTTATGTAAAGATTTTAAGTTTCTAAAACGCAATGATGAAAACGTTCTGTTGGGATTGATATTATTTTATACGGAAAATTTGAGTTTAAGTCGTGCTTTGAAATATTGGACAAATTTATATTCGATGTAGTCTTATTTTAATTTATTTACTCGAATTTAAAGTTAATATTGTAAACTCAATTTCCTTACAGTTATATCAAAATGACTCAAGTAAATTTTTCAGACTTGCTTTAAAAAATTTAACTAAGCAAACAAGTACTTTGATTAACGCGTATTACTTAACTAATTTTACTGAACTTTGGTTTAGAAATAAATTATGTAACGTTAAATTACACGTATTTATATATTATTTTATAGATTTTATTTGTATTTCCAACAATATGGTTTCAGGAGTTCATTTAGTTTCTCCTTGGCAACAGAGAACAATAAGAGCCACAATCTATCATCAAATTAATGAGCCCTAACAACAGCAAGCGAATGAGTTAACATGCCAACTTCATAACATTCAAACTTCGACTGACTCTCACCAAAATTGGAGTACTACACTAATGTGCAAATTTTAAATACGGATTGACGCCATAAATCTAGAAAACTTATCTGGGTAACACGAAGTTCAGATTACAGGGAAAGTATTTAGTGCTTAAAGGATGAAGAAAAACCAAATGGCTCAAAAATTAATGGTATACATTCCGTATTGAATCAAATAAGCAAACACTTTTTGAAAGAGAGCCTAATAATTTTTTGCCAAACAAAGGGAAGCAGCTTAGTAAAGGATATGATCTCCCTATAATGGTTGCGTGGCAGGATCTCTCCATGCTCAACTAAAGATCATCAAATATTAGTAGTTCAGCACCTGTTCCTCAATGAGCATTTACGAAGTTCTCTGGTGAATAGGGTCGTATTAAAAAACGCACTAACATATCCTTTGACATTTAAATCAGGGGATATCACTAACCAATCTGTTCGAGTGATACATTCTTCTTTTAGCAGAACTTCCCTAATAATACGTTATCCTCTATAAAAAGGCCTTGAAACATGTGGTGAACGACTTGGACGTGATTCTGTTTAACTCTCTCCCGAGACAGAGAACTTACAAATCTTTGGCCTATCCAAAATATGCTAATTGGTTCCATTATCAACAACTATTTATATTCTTAGCAACTGCAGGCAAAAAGTTGCTAACTCTTTTTTTTTTTTTTTAATAAGTTAAGGTTATTCTCGTTTAAATTCAGAATTTTCTGCAACTATATAGAAATTTCTATGTCAATTTTGATTGAAAAAATTGCTATGTTATCAAATTAATCTCCAAAATTCTGAATTAGTTTTAATTTTCTTTTATCTTGTTTTAGGGTTTGGATAATCTTCATGTAAAGAAAATAAGATAATAACTTTCGATAATATTTAGTCAGCTCAAAAATTTTATTTTATGAAACATTTGTGCAAGCTCTTTTTTTGATATAGGTCGAGACAGCAAAACCTCACTTAACGCGGGGTTACATACCAATAAGTTCCCTCGCTAAACGTAACAACTTTAAACGAGGTCTTTTTAACACGTAAATAATGGGAATAAGTGAAACAGAACAGAGAAAAAAGGAAAGTTATCAGATAATTTTTTTAGATTGATTTCGTAACATTTACTATTAAATGCTTTTTATTACACTAATTATAGACTTATTTATTGCTAATATCAATTTTTATTTTAAAAAAGACATCCATGAAAATCATAAAAAAATTCGGATAAGGACATTTGCGAGGAGAAAAATTCTTCCTCATTTGATATTTTTTGTGATGTCGTTTGCCTTTTCCTCTTTTGTTCAGTAAGTTGTTGTCGACTTCTTCTTACCTTTGAACCTTTTACCTTTATTAAAATTGAAATTATTTTATATAAAGTGATCCATAATTTCCATTGTAATGGTTAAACGGTTTTTTTTTTCGAAAACCTGTTGAAAGTACCTTTTACTGCTTATCATCATAAACACTACTTTTGTCAACTTCGTGCACTTGTCATTCTACTAATTCTTTAAGATCGTCATTGGAAAGACATTCACCTACCATCACTTGTAATAATTATTCAATATCATGCGCATTTATATTATATAACCCTGTATCATTGGTTAGCTTGACAATTTTGTTGACATTAACAATGGACTGTCTTGTGCCTTACTTAGCTCCAACCATACAGTCTTCGATACTTTTTTCAAACATCTCTCAGCCATCTCATTTCAAGAAAGACTGATGTTTTCTAGTGCATCATATTGTCTATGCATCATGATATTATAGTTTGTCCAAAAATCTCTAATGGATTGTTCAGTTTTTCCTTCAGTTTTGTCGATCAGCTGACAAAATGTCCTCCTCAAACAATAAGCTTTAAAATTTGAGATTTCGGAGATTCCTTTATATTACCTCATGACCTCATGATAAAGCAGCGACATTAAACAGGGTTTTACTGCATATATATAGATTGATATGCATATAGATATATATGTATTCAAGAAAATTGAATTTTTTTTACAGGAAATGAATCCTTAACTGTATGGTTTTATTTTTATGAACTTTCTATTTTCATATATGATTTTATGTTGGTAATGTTATTAATATAGTTATTTGATATTACTAGCATTTATAAATTAGCTTCACTGGAAAATGTACTTAGAATACAATAAATGTTCTTCTAATGTTTCATAATAGTTCCTCAATGTGTGCATTAATTAGTTGTGGAGAATTTAGAAATAAATGATTTTGTAGACTTTGTCTAAAATTATATTCTTGTCTTCCATAGCAAATTGATTCGAATAAAGATGGAGTAGTAACTATGGATGAATTTATGGAATGGTGCCAAAAAGTAAACAATTATTTTCGTTATTCCTTTCATTCCTTTTCGTGTTATAAAATATGTATTATATGCTTATGCTCGTTAAAAAAGAAAGAAAACTTAGTTCGTAAACTTTCAAAATGAGTTTTCTCTTATTTAAGACACGTAACACAAATTCACTATACCTTTTTTTAATATTCAATAAAAATTTGGTTTCCTAAAATTCAATTTATCGAGTATTTTTTATGAATAATTTTCTTTCAATTTAATTAATTTCCAATTCTTTAAAAATCAAAATTTTTCGTCATTGAAATAAATTTGTAAGACATTTATTTCGCCAAAAGATGAAATAATTGAATCTCTGCTATTTTACAATTTTTTCAAAGTAACAAACGTTCATAACGATCCCTTTCAAATTGTCAATTTGCAATTTTTATGCAAACGAAGGTATTCAAAATCTCTCACCAATCTTTTATACATTATTTGTTTCCCTATACTTTTTTCTGTAGAAGCAAAAATCATCTGAAAAAGGGAAGTTTCTTGAACAATGAAAATTGGGAAAATTGGTTTGAAATGGATATTTTTAGATATTGGTAGAATTAAAATGTGGTTTAAATATATGGCTAAAAAAATTAACCTTTAAAATATGGTTTTCTTAATTCTGATGTTATTCAGAAATAATTAATTGTTAATAAAAGATATCTTTCCTCAATTCTAAAGTGAAATAAAATAGGTCTTTCAGTTCAATTTAAATGCCTTTCATATTTAATTTATTAATAAATAAGAGTAATAATAATGATTTCCTTACATATATAAAAACTTTAATTAAACAAATTATAATTTCTAATTATGCATTAATGCAATTTAATTAAAAAATTGAAAAGTAAATTCTTGAAATATTTCAGAGAAACATATTTTACTTAACAATATGTTCTCCAATATAATTTCCCAATAATATTAATTTAGAGGCATATTTTTTCCTTTGAAGTTTATTTAATTGATTAGTACTGATAAGTAGGTCCCAAGTTGAAAGAAAATAAATAAATTTGATTAAAGGAAGAAACATAATTGTTATGAATATATATAGTCTTTTATAACAAAAAATTAAAATTTAAAATTAGATAATCTGTAATATTTTTTTCTTCTATTACCTATATTTCGATATAACCAGTTATGCAATCTACAAATCGACTTGTGCATCACACATTTATTAGAACAATTATACTTGAATCTTTCCCTTTAAAATGAAATCTGTCCAGAGGACCTACTCATTCAAACGGTGATAACTGATACCACCGAACAACTGACCACACAGGTTTCACTTGAATGTAAAATTTCCCAATGCTGAATCAGTTTTAATTATTTTTCAATTTTAATTTGATTTTAGCACACAAAACTGCATGCATGACATATTCAAAAATAAGCAGAAGAATCTAAAATCGGTGGATAAAAAAAGTGGTTTGAAGTAAAATAACTTTATTTTTATTGTTCCGTATCTACCATTTTCTCTACTTTTTAAATTCATCTGCCACTAATTATATAAATACTAAAAGTTTTCAGCATTAATTCATCAATTAAAAATCTAGAAAAGGGCATTTTTAAGGGCATACGAAATGCTTATTTAGAAAAGGGCAAATAAGCATTTCGTATAATAAAATTACGATTCAGTTTATATTCACTTATACTCAGTTATTATGTCTGAGATGATCTATAGTACATCTCCAAAACAGACTTTCTTGGGGTCAATTTTCAACTCGAGGTATAAGAAACTCGATCTGGAAAGACTAGATTTATTTATGTTAGATGGCTATCTAAGGATTCCAAATTAAATATAAACTACAAATAGCATTCGAATTTTGATACAGTTGTTACGATGACGAATAATAGCATTGCCCCTAACCTTGTATCGATTATGGTTAATAGCATAGTCCTCATACTTTGAGTAATTTAAAACATCAATCAACGGTATTAATGAATGCTTTAAAGCAGTTTTATAGAAAAAAAAATCGTATAACCACACTATAATAATAAATTGGGACAGTTTAAAAACGACATTAGTATTTGAAGCATGTCTAAATAATAGCTGTTTCACGGTTTCATTTGACAAATTCTTAGACGCATAGAAAGCTACATAGTAAGTAGCTATTTCATAGACTGTTTGTATCTTTTCCCTTAGATTCATAACGCTTATTTTTTTAAAACATTATGTATGTATATACTTATTCTAATGCATTTTGCTCGTTAAAAATTTTTAACTTGTTTTTTTAGGATGAGTTGAGAACAAAAAGTCTATTTATGCTAGATACCATCTTGTGACCCATGGCTCCAATGACAACTGGACAAAGAAGTCCATTAAACTGATTGGCGAATTCATCAAAATTGCTCTTCATCAGCATCTATGTTAATCCTGTTCCTCGTACAAATTTCCTATCTAGAAGACCTCCTATAGCCAACAGAAAATGAAGATGATCTGAAAGAATGGAATATCGTTGTGATTTTATTGTTATGTTTAAGTTAAAAAGTATAAATTTTGAACTCTAAAAGCAGCTATAATAAATATGATTTTTTTACAAATAACTTTTAAACATCGGGTATATATAATACATATATTGATACGCGTAATTTTCATTTCATCAATTAATGCAGATCCTTGAATCTTTGCTCAGAATTTCAAGCAACTGTCTTTCTGTAAAAATGTTACATTTTTTTATTCTATTGACTAATACGAATCCCTATATTTCCATTTAATTTTTGTAATATTGAATGATATGAGATCAACTTTCTCTAATTTACTTTATTATCAAAAATTCTTTCTTTTTTCTTCAAGTGTAAGGGTGCTTGTTTATTTTATCAACAGCAAAATGTATCATTTTGGCCTTTATAAATATAATCAAATATTACAGGTATCTGCGACAACTAATTTAAAAAATGATCGCCAGCAACTTAATGAAAAACAAAAGTAAGTTTAAATTATTCTAATGTTCAGTCCTCATTTTCAGTTACAATATTTCATCAGCATCCAGGTCTAAAAATTTTCAAAGCATATCAAACTTGAAGATCTTTGAAACAATGAAACTTTCATAGCAAAGAATCTTGACTTCGAAAATCTGAGAATGCTGCTTGTTTTATAAAGAGTGGTTTGCAGAGTATTTGTTCTGACATCCTAGGATCTCACAAACAATGTCCAGTGTTAGAAGATTGTAACATTACCATGCAATTTTAACTCTCTGCACTGATTAAGACTACTAGATATTCGTGTTCTTAGGAAGCTGCTTCTGCTGAAGTTAACTCCCCATCACCAACCAACAAGCACTCAATTAAGTACTGTTAACTGTCTGCTTAAATGCATTGAACTTTGAGAATCAGTATGAGATATAAAATCTGATTATAATGAGAACCATTCTGTGATCTTTATTGAAGGAAATAAAACACAGAAATACACAGAAAAAAATAAATATTTTAAATTTGCTATATTAAATCTTTCATTTTTAATCTAAAGAATATATTATCCCCCCCACCCAAAAAAAAAAATACCTGAACTTTATTCACCATTATATATCTACTTCGGCACGGCTTACAATCAATCACCAAATAGTTCTTATGGCCTTTGATGCTTACACACAAAATATTTATTACATTATAAATTTATACTTACAAAATCAAACAGAATTGTTTTAAATTGAATTACTTAAGCTTCTTGAGAGAAAATTGGCAAAAGAAAGTAGAAAATTAGCTGATAGCGAAATTTTAAAGCAATATAATTCATTTCAGTTACAACTTAAACAATTAAACATAATTCTGATTAATTAAACAAAATAAGTTGCCCTCGTAGTTCAAGCCTCCTCATTTCTAGTATGCTCCCATATCCAGATTTTGTGACCGTATTGTTTCATTTGATATAAACACGGGGAGGGAGGGGGGAATTACAAGAATTCTCGTTTTAGATCTGTGGTAACTTTAGTACAAATACTGTTCATATAATTCGTGTGTCATTTAAACTTAAATTTA
>BPLQ01008077.1:389379-408305 GCA_021605075.1 Caerostris darwini | reverse complement strand
TACAAATACTGTTCATATAATTCGTGTGTCATTTAAACTTAAATTTATGATACCGTAATTTCACATCAATTAATTTCAAATGGAGCGAAATAAGTAAAAATCCACATATTCAGAATACTTTTTTTCCACTTTTTTCTTTTGTGCTGATTGAATTTATCCGATATTTTTACTTTTTTGTTTTCAATTGTATATAAGAATTTTTTCTCTTCTTTAGAATCGCTTTTTATCGCTTGCGTATAAATTATTCATTACGTTAATTATCCATAAATTATCTCATTACGTTATTGCATCATCAAATAGTGTGAAGTTTTGTTGTCGTTTACGTTAATATTCAACATAAAAAGTTTGAATTTAGAATGAAAAATGTCAAAAAGAAAAAATTATTTTTTAGAGATATGTTATTAAAATATATAGTGGCTAAACAGCGTTAGTTTTATGTAAAATACACATTAGATACTTAAAGTCAAACTAACAAATGCTAAAATCACTGAAACGTTATAAAGTGCAACTTTTAAACTTGAAATATATCCAGAATAGGTTTTAATGACTGTGCAAACTCGTAAGTTTATTTGGGCTTGGCATTTTAGTAAATACCATCAACGTGAGGATACAGTTTGGCACTTGTATCGTAAATTCACATTAAGTAAATAAATAAAATAACAAATATTAATACACTGAATGGCCAAAATATATTTACATGTTATTCTTCGATGGAAAACAACGCCTTTTCTCTCTCAATGTGTAGAAGAAATCATGTAATAATAAAAATAAATTCCTAATCTTTCTCAAAATGTGCAAACTTTAATTATATATCTTCTAGATAAGAATGATAATGAGATTAATTTAGAGCAGTTTAATTTATTAATTTTTCCAGCCACCTAGAATAACTGAAGTTCGGACATACTTTGCATCCCGCTTTTAGATTTGACTCGGATTTTTTTTATAATATAATATAATTTATTATTATTATAATCATTTATATATTTATACGATAAAAATATTTTGGTTCGTTAGAAAAAAATATCATTACATTCATGCAAACACTTTTATTAAAAAAAAATGTAAAATTGCAAACATAATTAATGAGATTTGTGTTTTTTTCCTGACAATTGCTTGCTGTTGTGGACAAGATTTATTAGTACACATTATCAAAAAATGTGATCATCATCTTAAATCTCAGATGTTTTTAATTTTATTTAGAGACTGTTTTTCGCATAGCACTAAATGCGGGAAAAAAGCAAACTTATCCAGCTAATAAAATTGTGTCAGCTTCCGACTCTTAAAAAATTCCAGTAATCAAGTTTATCTCTAAAATATCAATACATCTCAAATCATTCTTATCCATTTTAAATTTATAAATAAAGGTTTCTATGCCATTGTTAAAAGGATTCTAAAAATCATGAAATTGAATCAAGATCTAAAAAACGAGAAAATTTTTAACACGCAATTTTATTAGCAAAGTCAACGGAGAATGGATTTGCTGACTGAATGTTCGGCATTTCTCAAGAGGCTTCAAAAAAATGTTTTATTTAATTGTCATTGAAACAAACCAATTGTTTGTCAAAATAACTGAATATAAAAGTACAAATCAAAAAGAAGCTAATTTTCTCCTTTTAATTGCAAATTAAGGTAATTTATATGTTAAATTATATCCGTATAAAATAATAACTTACAAAAAAATTCATTATTTCGTGATTTGGCGATATCATGAATTTTTCATTTATGAAAATTCCTGTTTTTGTTCGGAATTCAAAAATTGCTAAAGAACTTTTCTCCAAATTAATCAGCGTATTTTGGTACAATACGATAAGACATTTTCTCTTCAATAAGTTCGTAAAATTAATAGTGACTTTTTTTTATGACTAAATAAAGCTAACGAAATGCTTTAAAACGCAAGCATCCAAGCATTTTACATAGCAGGGCCGAAGTTCGAATAGGCTGGCGGTATTATTGTAGTCACTGCTTTTAGATACGAAGAAACTCGATGGCGATTAGGACAATATGTATAAAGTATCTCGCGTCTATAGTCAGGCAGCTGGTGGTAGTTTTCCGGATTTTTCTCTCAAGCAACACGCAAATGCGGTGCAGTTACCCTTAAGGCTCGTTCCCACCGAGGCGAGAGACGTGAAGATTCAAGAGGCAAGCAACAAAATTTTTTCGACCCCTTCACAGCGAAACGTCAGAAATAGCATTACGCCTAGTGAAGTTCCGCTTCGAGTTGAAAGTTGGGCAACTCCAAGCGGCGGACTGCAAACCGGTTTCAGGCGACCGCGGTGAGGCTAGTGATTGGTCAAATTTTTTCGCTTGCATCTTCTCGTCTTGGTGGGCACGAGCCTTTAAAAATCCTCCAGGAAGGCATTGTCCTCCTTTCATCACCCCTCAGTTTGGGGGACATATAAGTGGTACAAGAAGCCCACCGATGTTAAAAAAATAAAAAAAATAAAAAACGTTTTACTTATAAGGTTTGTTGACGAATGATACAATATATAATTACTATGTTTGAATCTCCATCGTTTTATTCCTTTTTAATACATGAGTAGCCATACCTTTATTTTTTTCCCCGCATGTTTTTGCCAACAGCAGTGATGGTAACATTTCAGTTTCTTCCTTTTCAGATTTTCCGAGTACAGTTTTCAATACATTTAAACAATATCTTAACAAGTGGTCATTTTGTTGAACGCTATAATCGTCTAGAAACTCTTCGTAATTTTAATTTTTATGCATTCGTCTAAAAATAGCAACACACGAACATTATCAGAAATATAAGTACATTCATCCACCCCAAAGAAAACAGATGTAAGTGACGATTATTTTTATTTAAATGAAATGATATATTTTTCACAATAATTTATATTTTGACAACAAACCATGTTTGCAAATAAACTGGTATATTTCTTTTTCTTTTTTTCTGCTATTATACTGCAATGTTGATTATTTCTCTAGGTTTCTGTTAATAAATGGTTTTTCATGATTAACTTTTGAAAGAATCATGTGAAACATAAAACAAATTGTTGCTTCTTGTTTATTGATGGCTTTCCTTTAAAAGTGAAGGCCTGAGATTTCCATTCAAGCTGGACAAATTCCAATTTTGACTGTAAGCCAGCTGTAGATTTCGCTTAACTTTTAAAATATTTAATCTCATAATGACGTTTTCGTCAATTCGTAGCAAATTAAACGTATTAAATTCTTTCCTGATTCAATTACGAAATATTGATAACCCCACTGTTCTTTAAATATTCATTCATTGCGTATTTTTTTCCTCCATATTTATATTTATCTTCTTTTTTTTTCCATCAAAGGAAAGATACATCATTTAAAATAAAATAATTATCTCGTACTCACAGTATAGTCCATTCACCCTCTGAGACTTGATTTTGACAACGCCACATATTATGCGACTATCTAATGCCTCATTTTTTATATACACAAGGGACAACGGTTTGGGGGGGGGGCCCGGGGAAGAAACATCTCCATTGAGATATTTAAAACACTTCTGCTTTCCTTAATAAGTTTACAAGGAATGCTAGAGGTATACATTTCTTAAAAATCTATGACATTGGAAAAAAAAATTTATTTAGTGCCTTATATTTAATTTAATACATAATAAAAATGAAAAAATTCTAACTAGCTTTTTCTCAATTAAATAAAATAAATTATGGAAAGATTTTGGCAAAGTGGAAATTATGAAATAAATGTGTTCACGTTTCAAATTTAATATCTTCGTACATTAGTGCGTCACATGTCTCACTTATATACGTAACGAATAAGAGTACCAACAAGTGATTAGGAGAAGATATACCTTCCGGGAGGACTTTTAGGAGTAACTGTCCCGTATGGAGAAAAAACCAGGAAACTTGCACTAAACAGCCTGATTATCAGTGCGAGACACTGGGCTCATCTTAATGCATTTAAAGAAGTTTTTTTTTTTTTTTAATATTTAGATAAAGTATTTTATGAGCTTTGTTTTTGTTTTTCATATTTTAGATTATGCTATAATGACATGATGCACTAGGTCTTGGCCCGCTCAACTTTATAGAAGAATCAATATAGCCCTCACACCCATAAGTTTGAGGATACCACTAATTTAAGCTTTAATAATTTTTTTGAGAATAATAAAAACGTGTACATGCATTTTTTGAATGAACATTTTAATTGTAGTATGAAACCCTCAAAATAATATACTTGTGCAAGATACTTTTTATTATACGAAAATTCTTTAAAAATTACATTTTTTTTTTTCACTGATACATCGATATGTAGAATAATAAAAAAGTTTGTTGTTCCACTCAACACTTTTCATTTCAATTCGATTTTCACTGAGTTTTTTTTTTTTCCCCTCCAAACCTCGCACGGGTTTTGAAAAGGAACAAGAAGTTATTTTTTTACAGTTTAAAGGATCTGTTGCTAAATTTTGGAGGAACAGTTGTAACTTTTTTTCTTAGGAAAAAGATGAAAGTGCGTCTAATAATTTCATCACTCAGTGTATAAATAACTATAAAAGCATCTTTCCAATGATTTATAATCCACCGCAGAAGAATTTTACAGTTCATCAACCCTAAATGTTTTGAATAAGTAGATTGATTCAGTCCAAATATTATCAAACACTATAAAAAAATTAATTTTTATACAAAACACCTCATTTGCTTGAAACCATAAATAAAATAGTCAATATGAATATATATAATTATACAAATTAATACTTTGTTAGTAGGACACAATGATAATATTGATTAAATTGTGGGTTGATATTTTGACCTTCATTTAAAATTAAAATCCTAAAAAAAAGTTAAAAAGGCCGCAAAAGTTAAATTGAAACCTGTTTTTGTACAAACAAATTTTTTTGAAAACACAAAAGATGGATGAACTGTTCTTTATACAATTATTTACTGTATTTTACATTATTTTGATGTTGCGCGCAATTTATAAATTGATATTTTTTTCATAAAAGTTCATTTTTGGGGGAAATAAAAATATTCATATATTTTGAAAAAAAAACAATTAAATAGAAGGAATTTAATTAAGAATATCCCCTCCCCTAGCTGGGATGCATTCTTAATTACGTAATTACGACATAGTAATTACGTATTGTCAATGAAGCTGTTAGCCATAAGTTATCTAGCAGCATCAGCTTGTAATACGATCAATTTCTATCAACTAAATCTTTCAACTTAACGAATTGGGTAAACGATTGAATCTTGACAAAGCAAACAACATATCCATTTTTGTTCTAAAAAATGAATATCAAGAAATACTTATAAGATATTTCAAAAGTGTGATATTCACAGCTACCTTCGACTTCTTTACTAGAGCCTAATTCTTCCAAAACAATACTTGTAGGCGTATCTCTTTCATTTAACTTTACAAATGTTACTTATGATTCGAACATAGATTTTATTTGTATTCTTTTAATTGTGAATGTGCTTAAAACAGGTTTAACTTAATTTCTGAAAGCCAGTGTACTTAGAACAAGTATACATGGAGTTATGTTGTTAAAAATGTATTCGATCAAACAAGAAAAAATTATTAATGGAATACCTAGCAATAAGAAACGGAATATTTAGAATTCCCAAAGTGCCAGCTAACAGTCAAACTAACCAGAAATTTCAGTCATGATTTTCCTTTTAATCCTTTTTTCCAGTATCAACTTTTAAATCACAACTTTCAAATCATGCGCTTTTAAAAGATCACTTTACAATCATCCGATTCACCATAATTAAATAAACGTAATTAAATAAAGAATATTCCCTCCCCTGGTTGTAATGAATTCTTCTTTGCTGGACATCGGTGGGCCTCATATACCAATTACGTATCCCATGAACAATTCACCAACAGGTGATGAAGAGAGGACAGTGCCTACCATGAGGACTTCTAGGGATAACTGCCCATCATTCGAATCGTATGGGAGAAACCCAGGAAAACTCCCTCCAGGTAGCCTGATTATCGATGCGAGACACTATTACACAGATTGTCACAATTACCATCGAATTTCCTCGTTTCTAAAAGTAGTGATTACAACACCGCCGACAACGGATTCGAACTCCTGTACCATAGCTGCGCACAGTCAAGAGTGGAACTGTAATGCATATTTGACACAGCGAATAATGAATATTATTAATGGTAGTTTAAAAATGCATTGTTGTATTGAAAAGCAAGTAAACTGTATATTGACAAAAATGGCTAGAATATTCTGTAAGATCTTTAAAAACGCACTTTCTAATCGATTTATCTCTTAAGCATGTCTAATAATACATCTACAAGATTCTACTATATCTCCTTTAACAACAGAAGAAAACAATCAACGATTTATTATTTTAAGGGTATATACCTACTTATTTAAAATTATCAAACATAAATACCAATCATTATGAGTGTGACTTCAATTGACAACAAAGGATTTATGAAAACTTATTTGTGTAAGCACGATGATAATTGATGAATTATAATATGGTTGTAAGCTATATCCAATGGGCCTAAAATGTTTTTGATGTACATACTTCACATCAAAATTTCCCAAAAAATTTTATCATAAATTTGAAAACAATTAACAATACTTATACTAATGCACTTAATACAAATTTGTTGTGGTGTGAAATAATCTTTTATTGTCTCTCAGGTCACCTTTGCAAATCCAATTTCCTTTGCAGAATAACATTTTTGGATGCGTTCAGTTTTCACAATAGTGTGATGAGCTTTCAATTAACTTGCACTTAAAATGTGACTTACAGTTGTGGATGCACCCCATATTGGATGTTTGAAATACTATGTTGTTAGTTCACTAGAAAATCTGATTTGTGAATGGTCTATTTTCGGAAAAGAATTACTTTCAGATATGGATCAATGAAAGACAAATGCATGCAGATGAATCCATTTTAGATGCTGAAGAATAAGTGCGTGTGTTACATAGATGAATATTCTATATTTATTGTGATGCAAAATATTTAACTAAAATTACTTAATTCTGTAAATAAAATGAGCAAATCAAGTTCCCTGCCCTGAAGCACATTTTAAAAAAAAAAAAAAAAATAAGAAAGAAAGAAAAGAAAAAAAAAAGTTATTTGATTAAAATCTAACTAAAAGTTAAATTATGTGATTTTATATGGAAAAAAAAAAGATTTTATCAGTGGTTCTATATGTATAGAAATTATGAAATATATATGTAGAAAATTGCAGCTTATTTTTATCTTAATTTAGAAAAAATGTTTTCTACATGTTAGTCATTTAGATTGAGATTCTAACTTATGAAAATGTTACATGTATTAAAAAAATAAACTTATTAATTATAAATTTATTGATCTGCTGTACGTGAAACTAATCAACAATGTTCTGTTCAATATATTTTTTAGAAGTATTCTCAATGTTAATAGAATGAAGGTATACAGTTGTTTTTTTAATCACTACACAATAATAGCATATGCATCTAATGCAATCTAATTGGCATCAATATAAATGAATAAAAATTTAAAATGTAAGCCACACACAACATAGCTGAGCCCAGAATTAAAAAAATACTAAATATTTATAATGAACTCATTAGAGACAGTATGAAAAATGATTTTTAAGCAATTTGAATGCCTTTTTCATGTATTCAATCAAAAAAAGGAACCTATTTCTTTTAATTAATAATTGAAATCATCCTCTGATCTTAAATAAGTGTATAATACAAAAATTTTACATTATTTGATTTATTTTTGTGTTTTGGTTTTTGTTAAAAATTTTACATAGTGGACATCATTTGGTAGTCAATACATTTTATTTTATCACAGAATACAAAAACATATCGGAACAGACATTCAGGAAAAAAATGTTAAAAAGGTCTGTTTCAGATATATTCTTTTCATAACAGGAAAGGGATCAAACTTCATATTGAAAATATGTGAAAAAAAATACAGTTCAAAAGTGATTGTCATTAGAATGACATGAATACATTATTCAATCATCAGTTCTTAAGAGCCAAAAGTTTACAATATATAGTATTGGATGAGAAAAAAACACATCAACTGAAAATTTTAGATATCACTAGGAACATGAAATCTAATAAATAAATTCAATGTGAATTATAAAATCCATAATGAAAAATATTAGAAATTATATGATGTTTAGCCAAAGCATATCTGATGTGTGTTAATTTTATGCAATGAAACACACATACACAAAGAAATTTGTTACATAAATTGAGATTTTTTATTTCATATAGTACAAATGAAAGCTCATGTAATAATGTTTATTTTAAAAAACTAATTATATATATATATATATATATCCTAATTTTTAAAATTTTTGCAGTTATCTTCAATGTAAAACCAATTTAAAAAATTGATGATCCATAAAATTCAAACATAAATAATTCAAAGAAATTGTGTTAAAACATAGAAAATTTTATAATATATAAAAATAACATTAAAGTTAACAAGCAAACAAAACTTAAAAAGAAAAATAGAAAATATCCCATCCATCCAACAATTCACTTCAAGAACAGAGATTCATTTAAATGCTCTTTTATACTATAATGAATTCCATACATATAAGGAATGAAAAATACTTATTAAAAATATTTATAAAATTAAAAAATTAACAGCAATAAAATATAATAAAAACTTCATTTGTACTTTAAAATGCAGAATAAAAATAATGCATGTGTATATACATCAAACTGTTGACTAGTTTGAAAATTTCTTCATAATGCGATAAACATTTAAAACATGCTGCAGATAGTATAAATATACAAAGTCAAATATATAAGAAAATTAACATTACTTGAAAGAAAATTTAATATAAAAACAACAAATCAAATAACATTTATGCACTATACTATTCAACATTTATAAGCAAATAAAAGAACACATTTTTTGTAATTCAAATAATCATTGAAATTCAAAATTTTAACTTCATTTAACACCAACACACATATATACACAGTTAAACAAAATTGATTAACTCAAGAAAAAAAATTTTAATAGGTTTGAGAGCAGAAACTTTTACTTTTTATTTAGCATTCTTTTCACATTTATTTTATGAGTAAAATCGCAGCTTAGGTGAGTCTGGGATTTTGATCATTTTTTTCATCAGCGGCAAATCGTCAGCAAAACGCATAATGTCTATGACTGAAATAGAATTCTAAAATGGCATTTTTGCTGATTATCCTCTAAAGAATTTTAAGAAAAACAGAAACCGAAGTAATGTGATGAAACAAAATTGTTATCACCAGAAAAAATTCAGAAAAACAGTTTTGAAAACACTTGATATAATAAAACATGAAATACTGCAATCCTAATCAATAGTTTTTGACTAAAGAGAAAAAAAATATGGAAACTAATTCTAAAATAAATACAAAGCAAATAAACAACAATAACAACAAAGACTCAATAACAATTTCTATTAAAGAATGAAATTAATAAAATGACTTAAACAACTAATAAAAATAGAATACTTTACATCACCAAAAGTAGTGCTGACTATGAAAACTCTAGCTTTTTACTTAAATGATTTAAAGGTTCATGAGGATAAAAAAAGTTATATCAATCTGATTTTCAAAATATGCATTTTGATCTAATTCTGAAACACATATCAGGGAAATAAAATGACTTCTAAACAGCAAATTTATCAAAAGATTCAAAAACTTTTTAATAATTTCCATCAAATCATCCCTTGAATACAATTTTTTTTTACACTGTTCATAAAAATTCCCTTTTTTTGACATCATGATACTTGTTGGTATGCACACGAAAAGAAAAGTGAATCAGAAAGAAGACTTCCATCTGGCCCATCCAGGCTGGAAATTGTAGGTAATGCCTAATCTTATAAACCCTCCAACCCAATTAAAATGCTTATCCAGGCATCTTACAAAAAATTTTGGGATGTACACAAAAAACAGAGAAAAGCAGCGAAAATTGCAAGGAATACTGTGAAGCACTGTGGCTGCATTAATTTATACTTGTTGACCTAAAGAAATGTGATTCCAGAAAACAGAAAATTTTAGAAGTTTCTTAAATGGAATTACAAAAATTTACAGAATTAGGAACAGAAATCCCATATCCAATAAAGAATTTGAAAGAACAAAAATTAAATAAGAATTCTAAAATTCAAAACTGAGGATAGGAATAGAAGAAAATCCCATTTTTGGCATGATCACCCATTTGGCAGCAAAAATAATTGACAAATCCCAGGAACTCTAAACTGCAAGTTGCCCATTTTATGTTATTCATTCAGAAAGAAAATCTTTAATGTTCTGTAGTTTTGAACATACAAATTTTGATAGCAAATATTATATATGACTTTTAAAAGAATTCAACTGTCTAAAAGACATAGCTTTAAAATTTTATGTCTTTCCAGAGGAGAAAAAAATGTAAATTTATAAAGGAAACAACATCATACAATTAATTGAGTTACAAAAAAAGGTTTATACATATACAAGTTTGAGCCAAATCATCAGGAAATAAACATCTAATTCATAAAACAGTCTAACATCTAATTCACAATTCCGCCTAAACATTTAATTCACAATATTTATAAACATGTACACATAAAATAAATATATATTCAAAAGTGTGTTAGGGTGTTTTTTATGTTACCTTCAATAAATATATAACAAATTTCAACATATATGCAATTAAAATTTATCAATCATAGAATGTTAACACTGTTGCCAGAATCTTCAAGCAAAACTTTGTTTAAAAAAAAAGAAATTAAAATAAATGGCTTTACAATACAAAAATATGTACATAAATTTCTTATTCAAAAACATAGAAAATAAAAATACTTATATCATAAAATATAAACACAATGTATTAATTATGTCAAAATATAATGCAAACCAAATTAAAATATTGTAAAACTATATATGTCCATAGTTAAAATTGCACTATTTTTTATGTTTGTTTCATATTTATTTATATATGGATATGCATTAAGGTTTAGGATCTAAAAAAATTTACTCATCTATAATTATACAGATATAGAATTTTTTTTTCGGTTACCAAAACATTCAAACATACTTTAGAACAAAATAATAGATTAACAGGAATAAGTATTCAATAAAAAATTTCTCAAAATATGTTTTTCAATCATTTCCAAGTCATTATAAATATTTCTAACGAAAATGGTACATTTCTATAATTATTTTGATCTGTGCATTTAATTAATTCAAATGTTTTTCTTAAAAATATATTAAAATTTATTCATTCACTAACTAGGAGTTATATCAACAAAATATACTATAGTTGTTCTTTTGGCATTTATTAATTACATTTCTAAAAAAAGATATAAGTATTTATTTTTTAAAATCAAGTTTTAAGTTCAGTGCATTACACATATATAATTTAAATCTTGTCCTTAAATATTTTTCATATTCATTTATAAAGTACTACGTGCAAACGATAATTTTTAGAAAATTTAATATCATTTTATTTAATAGAAGAATTAAAATTAAAATGCAGTTAATTAGTGCATATATCATTGACATAATTAACCACCAATAATTTTTTTTTAAATAAGTTGAAATCATATGTGTAAAAGAGAATTAAAATTAGCAATTTTGTGTCACATAGCAGTACAATTACAATTGATGCCTACGCACCCTTCGTCTTTCTCCATTGAGAGCTTTATCAGAAAGAATTATTCTATGGCATATTGGACATGTCTTGCGTTCTTCCAGCCATTTTCTTAAACAATACATGTGAAAAAAATGATTGCAACGAGTAATACATACTACATGCTTGAGGACATCATTCAAACAAATTGCGCAACAACCCCCCATTTCAGTTACTTCTTCAATTGTAGCAATTGGTAAAGAATTCACACAAAGATAAATTGACCTTCTTTCTCTCACGTAATTAAATCCCAGAACTAGTTGATACCAGACATTGTGATATAAATGAACAAAAAGAAACAGTAAACGAAAAATACTTCCAGATTCAAACAGTTTATGGAATCCCTTGACAAATACTGCTACTGCAAGTATAACAGTTGTTATATTTTTTGTGCTTTCAAGATAATAAATGTAATCGTATAGTTCATACCACATGGTACAACAATGATAGTGAATTAAATTTAATAAATAAATAATCAATGAAATAATAAGACTTATCAATATTTCCATATTGAATAATGTCACTGGGAATAACCATGTCTCAGAAAAATATGACTTGAAAATAAGAGTTAACCAAGAAGCACTAATTACAAGAGTAAAGAATGCCACTGTAAGAACCCTTGCATGTTTTTTGTATGATGCATCTCCTGTGACACTTAAAGAAAATAACTTTTTACAAATTTGAAGATTTATTTTACTTAAGATAGATATACCCATCATCCAACTAATATTAGAAATCATTTCAAATCGTTGCTCTGGCTCTAGACTAGTGACACCAAACTGGAGACAGAGTAATACCAGCAACAATGAAAACATTCGAGATACGCCACGCTGTTCAGCACTAGGTACAAATAGGAATTTCTGAATAACATTATATATAGATGTATCAACAATGTAGGCAAGAATTGATGTTATCCCACAAATTGCTACAGTATTTTCAAAGCTCATAACTGTCACTTGCTTAAGTACATAAACAAATTGCTTAGCACCAAAACTAGAAATTCCAATTTCTATATATTCAGGGAAAATGTAATCATAAAATAAAGACATAAGATTTTTTACTAAACGAATGATTGCAAATAGTTGTAAAACTTGTGTTACTTTAAATTCCTGCCACAGGTATGCAAATGTATTAACAATTCTCATAATTTTAAATGAAAAATTCCACTGCACCGAAAATATCCATAAGTAATTTGGTAATACATTAAGATGCTTCACAAAATGCCAAATTAAAATATTAAATGTTACAAAGGCGACTAAATCTGGTGCAATCATTAATACAGTTGTAGGTAATGTTGCATTAATCAATGTAGGAAATATGAACAAAACACCGACTAAAAACTTTTTACGGTTAAAGTTAGGTAAATTCATAGTAGAAAAACAAAATACAATTGACAAAAATGACTGAGACATATAACTGCAAAAGAAAATTTGTAAAGCTTTTCCATTTAAAACAAAAAGCTCATGCTGAAGACTAGAATGTTCAAACAGAAGTTCAGAGCAATATTTCACATATTCCACATTTAAAACATAAGACCATACAATAACCCCGAGAGCAGCAACAGATAGGTAAAAAGTTATCAAATGTTGTGTTCTTTGTGTGAGCAGAATAACAGTCACCAGAAAACCTAGGAAATTTAAAATGAAGATATAAACACAATTACATAATAAATATTACAAACAAGCAGATTATTTATAAAGAAATTCAGATAAACTATATTAAGTAATCAATAACCAAGTAGCAGGTCACAAAAAAATTTAATGATAATAAACGTTCCATAAAATTAGGTAAAAACTTTTAATTAATGCTTGAATCAGGGGTGATTGTGGATACTATTGAAGTTTTCAGAACTACATGTCAAATTTTCTAAAACTGTATGTGAAACAAATTAAATCCCCCTCCACCTTTCCAGCAAAATATAATATAAAATATGTCCAATAAGTCCATTTACACTTTATATATTTTAATCCCATCTTATGTTAATATAAATTTTTAAATATATTTATTTCAGAGATAAAAAAAATCTTAATGAATAACATGAAATTTTTGGAATGACCACCGTTCATTTTAGATAATAATCACCCCTGGTTTTGTATGTATACTTATGTTTTTAAAATTTTTATAATATTTTGAAATTTGTTAGTATTTTTTGCAATAAGTTTTAAACTTTTAAATTCTGTTCATGACATATGAAATTTAGTCTGTAGAAATCGTACTTGTTCATTACAACTGAACTCGAAAGCTTGGTGACACTATGAATTGAGACATAACCTCGTTTAAATATTCAGTACTTCTCTTCAATAGTGGTAGTGTACATGCAATTTGGGTGTATGACATATTGCTAAATGTTATAAATATAAATGCAAATAATACTATGGAACAGCTCAGTCTAATTCGTCACTGCTAAATTAACAATGCATTGTTTAGAAAATCTCAAAAACGTATACTATATTATTTATTAATTATTTTTCTATTGTTGAAGAACTTAATATTAAAAATAAAACAATTTTCTTTTATTTTCCCAAGTAATAATTTAAAAATTATTTTCATTTTAAAATGGTGAGTGAAGAGACAAATGAACTTTTAACATTATTAAATACAAGAAAATTATGATTGAATAGTGTACGGATATGAATTTTAGACTGCTTATTCTAGTATAATAAAGCACATATGTAATGTATACCTGACAATGATATTAACCAAAAAACAAGCATGGAGTGTGCTGCTTTAAGATAAGCAAAGAGGTAGGCTCAAGCAATGGAGGAGTAAGGACTCAGATCATAAAGGTAGAGACAAAGTGCAAGGTTGCCAAAATTAAAGTAACAATATATTAATTGATTATATATTAATTGTTATATATTTAAATGATTATGTATTAATTGTTTACATAACAGAAGTAATAATTGTTAAAGTTTTGGGGTTTCCCTTATTATAAAACACTATTTTAGCAACAGGATCATATTTAATTACCTACATCATAAAGCCTAAGGTAGACTGAGCATAATGAGGCAAATTAAATCGGAGATACAAACTACATGGCTTCATCTATCAGAGCTGGTAGAATGCCACTGACTGATTTCCTTCCTTCTTCTGAAGCTGTTTCAAAAAGTTGTAAGGCCACTATAATAAAAAATTACTCAATATTTTTTACTAAACAGGCTCATTTTTTACAATAAATTTGTAAGCATTTGTTAATGTCATTTTCCTCTCATTTCATTTTAAAATATCTGAAGAAACATTTGAATATTGAAATACTGTAGCTGAATGTTTAAAAACTTATGATTTACAGTTGAAATTGGATAATGCAATACCATTTTTTCAAGTAAAAGATATTCTTACAATTGAAAGTTTTAATAAAGTTGAACATCTTTATTTTAACAAAATTGGGTGCTGGAAGTGCACTAGAATTTGTAATAGATCCCCAAAGACACTACAGATATTTTTAAAAAAATACAATTTACTACCACTTATATATTGTTGGTGTGGCCAGTTGACATCAGTATTTCCTTCCAATGTAATTACAATTCATAACATCACCAAAGAAAGTAAATAAACAGTCAGGTTCAGTAACAATGAACAATCATTGAAGAAAAATATTGACAATAATATTTTATGATAGCTTGTTATGATCATTTAAATTTTGTAAAATTATAAAAGTGAAAAACTTTAATTGCTTTACAAATTTCCATTAATAAAAACTGCCAGTGCTTAGTTTCATTAACTGTCATAGTGATAAGATGAATTTACCATTAATTTCAGTCTCATGGAATGTTGATGTTTTTAAATTTGATGACAATTAATAGTAAATAATTCAAAAAATATTTTATACTTAAAAACATTTATTACAATTATTGAAAAAAGCAAGCAAAAATTCTTCAAGTAATTTATTAAATTGAAATCATCAAAATTAATGATGTTGTAACTTCAATTTTATCATTGCATAGTAAAATAATATGGAAACAAAATTTTAATAACTTAAAGTATTAAAGGCTTAATTCTCCAACAGGATTTAGGAAAATCAAATCAATGAAGAGTGGCATAGATGTGGCTTAAAGCATCAATATTCTTCTTAAAATAAAGGAACTAATTTAATTTTGAGTCATTTTCAAATTGTTAGAGAGAAAGAACTATTTAATGCTTTAAACTTTGACCATGGTATTATTGATTAACCTGGTACATACTCTGATCAAGTCTGAAAAAAAATTTACATATCATTACAAACTAACAAAATAAAAATGTACGGAAATTCTAAAAGAAATTTTTTTAAGGAAAGTCTTTTAAAACATTTAAAAGACAAGAGAGTAACTTTAGAAGTATATGTAAACCATAGGGGGGGAATAGATATGCATAATTTCTTACAAAACAAATAAGTTATAATCCTTCTTATTAAAAAATAAAGAAAACTCTTGAATCTCTACTAAACTAATTTTTTATAGAAATAATAAAACACATTAAGAATTTTTACATTAATAAATTATTTTTAAAACAGGAAAAGTAATCAGACAAAAATAATAAGCAGTAGTTTCTAAAACTAAACTTTTAACTTACTGCAAATATACATTTTTAACTGTTTTAGTTATATGTTAAGTTAAAAAATATATACTTTTATTCTATTTTTAACTAACTATTTTAGGTGTATATTAGTTGAGTGTATGTATAGGTTTTCCAAATTCTATTACTTGCATTTTTCCATATTACATTTACAAGTAGTCTCATATGGAGTTAAATTTGGTACAACAACATTATTACTCTACATCAGTAATCATTCTTATAAGAACAGAGATAAGAAAGTTTTTTAATTTAACATCATACATCTGTATTGAGATGGTCAATATATTTATACAGAACGCATATTACTGAAGAGAAAAATTTTAACATTCGAAAACAACTTCTGAAATAATTATAAGAATAAAACATTCATCAACGTAATATTAAAAGCTATATTTTTTTAAATAAAAACTAATTCAAATTTGTATAATTAGATCGCATTCCACCAAATTACTATAATTACCTAATGTCTGCCATACAAAAAATGTAGCGTCTTCTAAAGGTGGTACAGGTATGTGCTGCACTAGTGTTTTTGACTGAATGTAAATCGGAAGGTGCAGAAGAAATGTGACGAGTTTCGTTAATATAAGCCATCCATTTATACTTATAGATCTTTTTGAATTACATATCATATCCAAAAAAATAATTGGTGGAACTCGTAGTAAGATTGCAAAAAAATCTGGAATGCTCCGTTTTCTGAAAATACTCTCCATTTCCAATTAATCAGTTTTCACAACAATAAGAGAAAAAAATCTTATAAACTCGTTTTCAACTCTTTTTATCAATGAATAAATATTTGGGATCATAGTATTTCATATGCCAGAACAAAGCTACACATGCAAGAAATAAACAAGAAAACGAAACTAGATAACGTCAACTGGCGAAAAATAAAAAACTTCAGTTGGTCGGCAAGAGTAAAATATGTCTCAGAGGTAAGCTAAAAAACTTAGGATTTGGAATTTTTCATATATGTTTCAAATTTATACGTTTTAAAATCTACATGAATCTCATACAGTAAATTTTTAAAGATATTTTTAAAAAAACTTTCAGCGTTGAATACAGAATTCATTTTTTTTTTATCTCTTATTCAGTTAACAGATATTTCGCTATTAAAATGAAAGTAAAATAGCTGTATTAAATATACATAGAATATAATATGAATAAAAAAAATGTTTTGATAATTTATTCAATACAAATATGATTCTATATGTGATATTTAAACAAAATATTTATATCTGTGAAATTAGTTTTTTTTAGAAAATTTTAATTTGATAGATATAAAAATAAGATTAATTTATATTTTTCATTGAGAATTTCATCGGGATATATTAAACTATTAGTAATTTGCTTTCATATTTTAATTTAACGTTTCAGATATTCTATTCTATCAAAAATTGAACCAGTGTCATAAATAATCTGGCAACATTTCAAAAAGACAAATATCTAATATTGATAAACAAAGCTGTGTGCTTATTTTAGAAACGTACATGTGACTCGTCCATATCTGGATTTCACGTATTTTGAATATACTAATATTCCTAATTATAATTTATTTTCGAATAAAAATGGCTACATCATCGCCGATTTCATTCATGAAATTTTTATGTTAGTAAAATGTATTTCTTATTTGAAATAAAAGGATTTATATGTACTAATTTAAAATGTACTACCGATGTTCGCGCAATGTAGTAAGAAATAAAATATTTCTGATATTGTTGTAAAACTAGAGTTTTCATAATTACCGAAAATTCGGAAGAAAAAATTTTACCAGATGATAATTGTCTTATTTATATCCAAATAATTATTTTAATTATTTTAAGATAAGTTTTTTGATAATTTAATTTGTTAACTTATTCTTTTCAGTATTAATGATTTTTTCATAAAGCATCTTTTAAAGTGGATTTAGTTAAATGTATATTCGTTATGTACCAGGAGATATTTTTTATCTGTGTGATTTGCTCAAAATTTTTATGATGAAAACCAGCTACATTTGCAATGAAACCTTCTATTTAAATGATCAGCTGTTAGTTAGATTTTATTGATAATTTCATTTTTATTTAATAATAAAATATTTTCATGGTAGTAATCTTTTTACATTAAGTGAATTGTATCACAGCACATTTCTGTTTATATTAAAAGTTATATATTCGTTGGAAAAGGCAATTAAATATATACATTATAACTATTTGCCTTAGGACAACTAAACAATATATTTAATAGGAAAAGGCAATTGATTTTCAGTTTTGAAAAATCTTTATTATTTTAAATAAAAATTCCATGAAAAAATATTCCAATTTATTATTTTAGTAAAACACTAGCATTAAATTGATGCTAATGTGTATAACTAATCTTCTAAGTAGTATGTTTATAACCTGATAATGTGTGTGTGTGCATACATGTGTTTGTGACCATTTGTATACACATAAATATAATTTTTTAAATAGATCTCTGATTGTATTTCTTTATTTATGATATAAGAAGATGTCTTATATTTAGTTAAAATTAGCGGAGGGGGGTATTCATAATTGACATCAATAAATTGTAAAAAATTATTTATTACTTCAGCATGTAATAATCCAGTATGTATTATTCTTAAATGTCAGATTTTTAATTCTCTTATAAATAATGAGATTACTAATATTATAGCCCATGACAAGAAAGAGATTTTCTCCAGAGGCAAAGAAAGTACTATTTAAACCAGATTCATGAGACAAGAAAATGTCAGGAATTTGAGAAGTCTATGATCTTTGATGGGGGGGGGGGGGGGGGGGGGGGGGGGGGGGGGGGGGGGGG
>BPLQ01008077.1:352769-389279 GCA_021605075.1 Caerostris darwini | reverse complement strand
CCCCCCTTTCATTTTTACAGTCTTTGCCAATTACCCCACATGATTTTTGTCCCCCACTTCCATTCCTGAGAACTGTAGCGTGGGAAGGGAAAAGATAACTCTGGCATGGAAAGATGAAAAAAAAAAAGACCTTACCTCATACCCATATTTCTTCACCTGTTAATTATTATTCTCTGATCTTAAACAGCTGCTATTTAATTTTTTTTTCTTTAAGAATTTTGTTATTTTTTAAATATTATTTAAATTAAATTATTATAAATTTTAACACAAGCATACACACACTACTCAAACATTTAAAAATGAGATAACCAGACATAATTTGAGTAGCAAACTGAGTCTCCTTTGGCAACTGCTTGGGGGTGGAATTGAGATATGGCAGAAGGGCAACTAAGGTCAAAGAATCCCAGAGATTCAACACTGTTGACCATAAAATAGACCATCTTAGATTTATTGACATAATCTATGAATTGACACTCTATGACAACTAGCCATTGTTCTTCTAATAATTATCTCAAAAGAAATGTACTTCAATAATCAACATTTTAATTATGACCATGCTAATTTAGTTGGTTGAAAAGTTTTATTTCTTAATGAACTTAGGCAATTTCTGGAATTGCAACAAATAAAAAAAAAATTTCCCTATGAATTTTACTATTTAATTTTTTTCATGCCTTATATATATATATACACACACACACACACATATATATATATATATATTACACTCCAGGCAGAATTGGTAGAAGATGAATGATCAAAAGAAATAATATATATGTAGATTTACTTAATTTTATAATCAGAAAATATATTTATCTAATTTGCATGTATTGCCTGAGTTGCATTTAGGAAACAATATTTGATAAATACGGGTTTCCCATCACACAATCATCTGATCAGTTACAAGCTTTGTTTATTAGTGGAATATTTAATATTAATAGCATTTTTGTTGTATTGTCTAATTGGACAATTCCATTATTTTGGTTTTTCATATGTACACTCTTTTAATAATATGATGATTTGATTGTTATGGGATCTCATTCAAAGTGTTAAAATTCTTTTCTTTTATACATTTTCTAATTCTATACTTATGTTAAAATATGTTCAGAGTTTAATAATTCAATTTCTTGAAACTTATAATGATAGATTTATTAAAATGCATAACTCATCTTGAAATTACATGTCTCTTAAAATTTGCTTGTTATTCTCTATTCCTGTATTAATGTTTTCCATCTCTTATTGCTTCTAAATTATCTGGAGGGAACAAAAGATGCTTTATAAATTCAGTCAGACAACAAATTAAACAGATGATTAACTATTTTATATGAAATGTTTTTGAAGAATTGCAAAGCAGCATATTGTGCAACACATTAAAGAGGTTGCATTTTTTATGGTTTTTTTTCTTTCCCCTACTTTAAAGATCTTTTTTTGCTAATAATAATGTAGGTTCAAGCATCCAGTCTATAAATATCAGGACATCATATTTAATTATGAATTGCAAAATGAAAAGTAACAAAATTTTTGTTACTTTTCATATTTTTTCTTGAAGACAAATTGTTTTCTTTTATTTATTTTTTGTCATCTTTTATATTGCTGCATATTATGCCAGGCCTCCATTCAAGTAATATTGTTCAAATTCTAAATTATTAATTATATTTTTTTAATTAAAAAAACATGCTGAAGGACCCCAAGATAAATTTTATTAGTTATGCTTTTTATAACATATTGCTTGATAATTAATGTATATATTAGAAAAAATACTAAATATAATGAGCAATTTCTTTTTTTTTTTAATATTGTCTTGAATTTATATAACTTGTAAACAAAGTACTACACTTGGGCATTTTGTAATTTTTTTTTTTTTTTTAGTTTCTCGTTCTATAACTCGAAGTTGTTATTCCCACACTAGAGGAAACTTCAAAATAAATAAAGATACCAAAGTTATTTGTCAAGGTTTTACAGGAAAACAGGTATTTATAATAATTTCCTCTTGTTGATTTTTATTATTATTGTTGTTTAGTTTTTGAATTCAAGAGTGCCACCAACTATTCAAAATTTTAAAAAAGTCATATAAAAAGCCGAAGAACAAAATGGATTTTTTTTTTTTCATGGTGCTTTGTTTAGTTTCAAGATACTATCAGAAAATATCCAGCAAAATGTAGTATATAAAATTCTCATTAAAATTGCTTAATATTGTTTGCTTCCTCTAACTTAATTTGTTATAAATATACACTGCTAGCCATCCAAAATGCATCACCATGAAGGAGGCATTCAAGCACTATGGAATTTGGAATATGTAAATGATTACGATTTCAGCATATACGCACATCATGGACAACTGCAACACCCCTTACAATCCATATATAAAGGGAGAAAAGATTGCTGTTTTGAAGAACATTAATTGTTCTCTAGTGTGTGCAACTTCAGTATGCCTCGTAGAAAAACGCAATCATCGTTGGAGCACGTTTCTCAATTTGAAAAAGGCAAAATCATTGCATATAGAGATTGCTTCCGAGAAATCGGTTATCTTGTTGGACATAGCCAAGCAACAGTCACGCAAATATGGAATTAGTGGATGCAAGAGGGAACAACTGGCCGACAGGAGCAATTGCAACTGCCTCTTTGCACCACTCCACAGGAAGAAAGACATATTGTGCACATGCCAGTGATGGAGTGCATTGCCACATCTGCAACCATATCATAACGAATACAGTCTGTAATACAACAATCAGTGTTCTCATAAACAATTCTACTTCATTTACAGTACAGTGGGCTGTCCACTAGACTTCCATTACTTTGCTTTCTTTTAACTGTAAACCACAGGCATTTACATTTGCAATGGTGCACTGAACGACAGAGATGGATATTCAAATGACATGAAATTGTTATGTTCAGATGAATCATGCTTCTGCTTGCAATGCCACAAGAGTTTGGAGACATCATGGACAGAGACTGCTCACCTATTGTGTTATGCATTGTCATGCTAGTCCTACACCCGGTGTTATGGTGTGGGTTGGTATTGTATTCCACTCCCACACACCCGTAGTATGCATTACTGGTACATTCGCCAGCCAACACTATATCTCGAAGGGTTTTGCAGCTTGTTTTTCTTCCTTGCCTGCAGCCATGTTTCAACAGGACAATGTTCAAGCTTTCTTCTTTACCCATCATATTCCATTTAATTTCTTATATTAGTTATTGTTATAATTATTAATTATTGTTATTTCGTTATAAATAATACAGCAAAATTAAAAAGCATTTTCTACTGGAAAGATATATATTGATCTATTATATGAAAAAGCATGCTTTTCTTTTAAAATATAATTATTGTCAAATGTTAATTTTTTCAAATACATGCATAGTTTGAAAAATTTTCTGTTCCGTTCAGTCAATGAATATTAGAAATATAAAAATTTAATTTAATTTTGAATTAGTAGGAAAAGAATATACATGCTATATTTAATATATCAGTTAGTGAATTTGTGATCAATGCAAGTATATAGAATATTATATTTAATTTGCTAATAATAAAGCATTTTAAGGACAAAAGATTTTGCAGGTGCCGGGTTGATATTCATCATATAAAGAGGAAAATCAATATGTTTGACAGCATCTAGAATATTTTATGAATGCAATATTTGATTACATCAACTGAGAAATAGATGTTTATATTTTTGTAAATTGTTCATTTTCTTCTTTTTAACTAAAACTCCACATTTTAAATTTATTTCACTCGTTTTTCTGTTTCTCTTTTGTCCCCCAATTCTACAATTCATCATAAGTAAATAATTTCAAAGAAAATTCTAATTCAGTTTTCATTTCAGCTAAAATATTCTTTATCTATTCCAAATAATTTTTTCTTGGTAGAATGTGATTATATTCCAACTGCTACAATTTTGAATATTTTTCTAGAAACATTTTTATATAAATAAAGAAAATTTGGTAACAATAAAAAGTCAATGTCTAAATAAAGCTTTGCATTAGGTTAACAAAAATGCATAAAGGAAAAAAATATATAAAGTATATTTCTAGTTGAAAATACTTATTGCTTTAAGTAATTTTGCTCTGTTATTTATAATGTGTAGAAAAAATTAACATGAAAAAAAAAATGCTGAGTGCAGAACTGCACACTTTAGATTGCCAGTGATAGGATATTGTCAGTGCAGTATTTTAACAGTATAAAAGCATTTAAAATTTTCAAACTATATCTTCTCAAAAATCATTGAGAGATGCATTGTTTTACTTTGGTCAATTTACATTATAGTGTTATGTTTGTTATTTGAATAAAATTAAACACACAGTTTATGACCTCTCTTTGTAAAACGGAATTTTGCTCATATTTGCTTTAATTTACAAATACCTAATAGCATACAAGAAATTAAACAAACTTGATTTGACATTTTGTGGCAAAAAGTTTTGTTTCAAAAGATAAATTATGAATTTATTTATTATTATTATTATTATTTATTTTTTTTTTTAATATTAAGTAATTATCATTATAATATTTCAGTTTTAATATGTTTATGACATGATCATTTTATGAACTGTGTTATGTTTTTTTTTTAAGTATTAACTAAACTGATATGTGGTATGATTCCAATTAATTTGAATTTCATGTTAACATGCTGTAAAAATATGATAACTTAACAAAATGTATCTATGTTAATGAAAGGGTTAAAATATCTGTTAAATAGCTAAACTTTGATGATAGTATATTTTTAACTATTTTATAAAAATGCTACTTTTAACTATCCATCTCATTTGCTATAACTGAAAATAAATATAGCTTTTTACTGATTAAAAAAAGTTTTTGAATATTTTTGAATTAAAATGTATGCAGATACTTTTTAATCATGATATAATACTGTAATATCTGTTTGGTTACCGTATTTTCTCTGTTTCTGTCTGTTCTGTATGTATTTATGGTTTAATGATTTTTTCACAGGGCACATTCCACAGCAAGCAAGCTATGGAATATGGAAGTAAATTAGTTGGAGGAGTATCGCCTGGTAAAGGTGGCTCTACTCATTTGGGTTTGCCAGTGTTTGACTCTGTTAAAGAAGTAATTTAATTTTGTTGCTGTAAATTGTGATTTCCATTGTGATAGTTAAATACATACTTTTATATTTAATTAGTTTTGAATTGTTTATCTTTTCATTTTCAATCACTAAATGATTTTTTTCTCCTGTCATGTGGCCTAATATAGCAAATAATACCCCTTTAGTCTAATTCTTAAAATTCATTTATTATATATTTTTCAATTAAATATTTTGTTTTATGTATTTAACTGATAATAAATTATGTATGATCTTTAAAAATTTATAAAGTTAGTTTTGTTAGCCTTAATATCAAAAATTTGTGCTGTCTTCTGATCATCAAGAAAAGGGAAATGTTTATATTTTAACATAGAAGGTCATTACATAAAGGGTTTATATGTTCCTATTAAATAGGATGTATATTTCTATGTTTGCTTTAGATCTGTTCTTATATATTCATCTTTTTCTAAAAAATAGGTAATTTACGAAATTTTTATTAAAGACAAAGTTTTATGTTTATGTTTAACCTCATGATGGCATAGTTCTGATCATATACTGTAATAGATTTTTTGCATAATCCTTTTGTTTTATTATTAGATAAGTGATATCTAATTTTTGTCTCCTTTCAAAAAAATGCTGGGGTTATTTTAAATGCAATGAAGAAAAATATTAAGTAAAAATAATGGAGAAATCTTCGTGAAACATATATGGCTACAGTATTTTTTTTAATAAAATGAAAAATAAAATTCAATGTACAAAATTTATTTATGCAAGGCATTTTTTTTTTCCTATTATCAGCCATTATTTAAGTTTTTTATGTTCTAATTTTAAAGACAATGGAATATGTAATCCCCCCATGTGACTGCAACTTTTTAAATAATTATTTATGTGGATATATGTCTACTTATTTAATATGATTATAAAGCATCTACTATATTAAAAAAAGTGTTTTATCTAGTAGATGATGCTGTATTAATGAACTTATTATCTGTTAAAATACTTTATTCATAATCTGAAATATCATTTTGAAAAATTAAAAACTGAAAAGTTACAGGATTTAAAATACATTTAATTGTAGTAAATATATTTTTCTGTTCTTTTAGGCTGTAGAAAAAACAGGTGCATCTGCCACAATGATTTATGTTCCAGCCCCTGCAGCAGCTGCTGCCATTTCTGAAGCTATGAAAACTGAAATTCCCTTAATTGTATGTATCACTGAAGGCATTCCTTTAAAAGATATGGTGATAGTAAGGCAAAAACTTTTATCACAAAATAAATCTCGTCTTGTGGGTCCTAATTGCCCTGGTGTTATAAAAGTAAGTTTATAAAATACATTATATTGTAATATAAGAAATTTCTTTTCTATATTTAAGGGAACCAATCGACCTCCTTTAGGAAGGGTAGTCCTTCTTTTGTAAGTTCTGTTCTCCCTCATAAAGTGTCCTGTTTTTTTATTTGTGAAGACTAATCTTTAATCTTCATATTTGATTGATGCCTAGTCGATCCATTGCATATGATAAGATGTATTTGTATTTAACTTGATGATTCATGATGGCTCAATACAGTGTGGTGAAATGCAATCATGAGGCTCGTGTACTCCACACAGAGTTTGTAAGAGTGTGCTTTATGTAAGTGGTTTTGTTTACTTCTTATCAAATCACGGCACATACACATTCAATAGTCCTCATTTCTCAGTGAATATTCAATCATACTCAGGTAACCACAATTCATGTTTAATTAATTCATTAATTTAACAATTTCAAATAGGTGTACTTTTATTTACAAGATTATGCAATCCTGTTGTCAACAGAAAAGTGAAATAAGTTAAAATTTGGTGGAGTTTATTCGCTTATGTCCTTCGATTTCAGTTTTTACAATTAATTTTATTTATTCATAATGAGTTTGTATCATTTGTGTAGCTCTATATCTTATAATTTATTTTAAATTTCATTTAGGGGTGGAAAAATCAAGACAGAGATATTTAATGATTAATTGAAAAAGGGATGTCCATTCCTCTTATCATAGAAAGATACCAATGTTTTCTGCAATATTTGCAGTGGGGAATTTTATATTGCAACTGGGGGCAAGTAACTGTTATAAAACGCTTGAATATTAGCAAATATAAGCAATCTTTAGATGCATCAGCTTGAAGGGTTTGAAACAAACATCACGAGAAATAACAGTTTTCCATGATGATGAGTTTTCCTTTAACTTCATCAGAAGTCTATTAAATATTGTGTTGAGTTTTTATCTAAAGAAATTCCAGATATTAAAAGTAGACTATAATTGAAATGGTTTTTTCAATTGTTAATGATTTTTATGCAAGTGAGAAATTGAGATAAAATTTTGATATTCTAGCTACAGCACTTACTATGAAATTCAATATGTTGAATATTTCTTGTTTAGATGTTTCCAATATATTGTTTGAAAACTGATACATTGACAAAAAATATTTTTTCAATGAAAAAGTACTGCTTTAAATAATAAATAATAAGCATGTAAGTATAATTACAATATAAAATGTTGCAATTATTATATGATTTGGGCATTATTGATTTTGTACAGTTTATCAGTATTTAAATAAAAAAATTAATACAAATGTTAGGTTATAATTATTTTGCTTTTTATTCCAATATTGTTTATCATAGTTATTTAACTGTAATGAATAAAATGAAGCGATCCATTAAGAAAATTAAACTTCAGTTGAATATTAAAATTAAGTTTATTGTGAGTATATTTTAATAATGTGTAAATTAAATGTGAGTAAATTGGTGTAATCTAAGTTTTATGCCTGAATAAGTTATCAGGCTTGCTTGTTAGCTTAAATGCTTGTTAGACAGCATGTGGTAGTCCTTCTTTTGTAAGTTCTGTCCTCCCTCATAAAGTGTCCTGTTTTTTTATTTATGAAGACTAATCTTCATATTTGATTGATGCCTAGTCGATCCACTGCATATGATAAGATGTATTTGTATTTAACTTGATGATTCATGATAGCTCAATACAGTGTGGTGAAATGCGATCATGAGGCTCGTGTACTCCCCACAGAGTTAGTTATAGCATGTGTTAGTTATAGATTTCAAATAATCTTCCCAACTAATACAAGTATATCATTTTTAACTAATTTGTCATACAATTTCAAATTATTAGTCTTAAGATTTTTTTTTTTTTTTTTTTTTTTTCATCATTGATTCTCTAATAATAATTTAAATATAAAAAAATTGTTTTTCAGTACCTTACTGATAACTTTATTAAATAAAAAATTCTGTATTATGTACAATATTAATGCACCTTTTATGATTGATTTCAAAATTTTGATAAATGATTTTTATATTTATTCGGATTTTTGCCAAAAAATAAATAAATTTAAATATTATCATATAGTGAAGAAATTTAAAAAAGTATCAAATTCTGAATAGTGTAAACTTTTTAGCATGTTGAACTGTCTCTTAAAAATGTTAATCATTTTTTTTCCATTAACTATAGTCAGAAATTATATCAATGCTTTAATTTTTCAGCCTGGAGAATGTAAAATTGGGATTATGCCTGGACACATCCATCATAAAGGTAAAATTGGAATAGTATCACGGTCTGGAACACTTACTTATGAAGCTGTACATCAGACTACTCAAGCTGGACTTGGTCAGTCTTTGTGTATTGGTATCGGTGGCGATCCTTTTAGTGGTACAAACTTCATTGATTGCCTTGAAGTATTTTTAAATGATCCTGCTACGAAAGGTATTATTTATTTGTTCGTTCTTCTTCTTGTATTTGTTTCTAGTACTTAATCATTTGTTTAAATAAAATTCCTCATATGATGAGTACACTGCTGCTGCTTTTAATAACCAAATTAAAAATATTTATAGTGCTTCACAAATTTTTACATAGACGTACTGTATATATAGATCATTAGGTATTAGTTATTAAACATAATTATGATAATTTATTGTTTTTAAACTATTTAGCATTAACATGTTTTTTACTTATTTACATTTTGTTTCAGTTATTTAGATTAAATTCATTTTAATTACACGAATTATTGTTGCTAACAAGTATTTGCATAAAAACAATTAAATTCAATAAAAATCTTTCAGCTGCCTAATAAACAATCTTTAATTCTTAGTTAAGAATATTTTTTAATCATTTTAGTATAGATTCAAACAAATTTATAGTAAATTGTGGAGATATTTTTTTCTTTTTTTATGACTATCTGCTTCTTTAAGGAAATGTTTTGCTTACATATTTTATTTTCAAATTCTGATGTAATATGCTCTATTGGGTTCAAATCTGGTGACTGAGGAGGCATTCTAATGACTTCTTTAGAATTGTAAACAACCGTAATTGAACATTAAAGGCAGTGCTTTTGAATGTTATTCTGATAGAACTCTCAGTCCATTTGTAGACAGAACTTTTGATTGATGATTTAAAATTTTTATTTAAATTGTCAATATACTTTTACTGTCATTAAAAAAAATTCAAATTCATGTACTCTAATGAATCATGTGCACCCCTACTCCTTAACTTCTACATTGGCATATTCAATAAATAGATTAAAGTTTCATCTTTGAAATTAAAACATTTTTGTGTTTTCAAAATACAGCAAACCTGTTTTTGTGCAGGGGATAGGGACCTCATAAAAGAAATCATTTAAAAACACTATCTTGAAATTTCATAAGTAGTTATAAAATATGTTGTTTGCAGCACATTTAAAAAAAAATTTTTATACAGTAAATAGGGATTGCATAAAAAAAGTCCCACATAGAAAATATGTAAATCAAAACCTCATGATGTAGCACTGCCTCGCATCTATTAATATTCATCGTAATGAGATTATATAATACCAGATGGGCCAACAGTTGGATTATTTTTAAATCTGCATGTTATTTTTACAGCCATCTGTTTTTATTTTATTTTGTTCATAATATGCATTTGATGGAATTTTTGCTATAGACCGCACACACAAAATTACACAAAAAAGGACTGCTTAAAGCTAAATTTGACAGTACAGTAGCAAAGAATACCCTAGAATTTGTTTCTTTGGACTATGCCAATATTAAATCACTGTATCCTATTAATTTGTATTTATGGGAGTCAGAGATGTATATATATCTTCCTCAGAACAGATGAAGAATTTCTTAAACCATGTCACATCTAGACGGAAGAGATTCCATATATTTTAAACTTCTGATCTTAACATTTAAACATTGAGGTTAAAAAACATTTTAAGATCCATAAGATTTCAAATAACTTATTTTTTCATTATTAAAATATGTTTTTGGAACAAAATTATTGAAATTTGACTAGAAATTCATTTAATATAGCTGTTATTACTTGTAAAAAGTAATATTATAAAATTATTTAAGTTAATTACTTATCCAAAATTAACCAACTCTTTGAAAAAGCATCTATTCTTCTGAAACAATGATTAAATGGCTTATTTATAGTTTCTTTTGTATTTCAGTTTTCTCTATTGCATAAATTATTATGACAATATGTTTGATGCACAAATTGAACCCTCAAACAAATAATAATTTAGTTAATGGGGAATTCGTTTAAAATAGCAAGCTTTTTCATTTAAAAAATACTTATTTTTTCAATCAGAAATGAGAAAAAAATCAATGTTGTTTATGCTTTATTTCAGTTGAAAAATAGTTAATGTTTTTTGAAATTATAATTTACTTTACTTCTTAATGAAAAAAATTTCATAAAATAAACATTACTAAAAATAAATAAATTTCTCAAATTACAAAAGGTATGTTATCTCTTAATATAATATATTATGAGATATTTCGTATAATATATAGATAAAGTATATATATCGTATATATCATAGATAAAAATTTTCATCATGTCCAAAAAGAGAATCAACTTTAAGTGTATTTTTATTGTAAAAAAATTCTCTTCACTTAAAGAATTGTTTATATCTATTTATCTGATTCATTAGTTATTTACATCTGAATTTTTTTCAGGCATTATTTTAATTGGAGAAATTGGAGGTGTTGAAGAAGAAAAAGCTGCCCAATATTTAAAAGAAAATAACCATGTAAGTTTTTGTAAAAGATGCTTATTTTTGTGGTTTGCTGTTTCAAAAACAATGTCTAATGGTATTTCTAAAAACATTTCTGACAACATGACTTTCGAAAATTACTTCCTTATGACTAGAAAATCACTTTTAGTATACCCTTTTAAATGTATTATAAACAACTAAGAGAGAAAATGCAGACTAATATACTTGTGACCCATTTTCATATGATATCCTCCTCCTCCTTTTTGCAAATGCAGGAATCCTTTTTCACTTTATATTTTAATTAATTGAATCTACAGTATCTTTGATAGTTTCACAACAAGAATTGGCAGAGGATTTTTTTGTTTATATTATTTATTATTTTTTTTAAATTATTTTGTCATGAATGTTTTTAATGTAACTCGTTTATAATTTGTGATCTAGTATATTTATATCACAGAGAAAGAAAATTTTTGAAACATTCCAAATTTCTTTTTTAATATATTTGCTAACTTACATATAGGTCTTCTATTTTAAAATAATACTATGTATGAAATATATTAAATTTTGTAATTTAATTAATTTGTTCTTATAAGTTCAGTACCTAAGAATCTTCATTTGGCCAAGTATGGAGAACAAATTGTAAATTTAAAAATATTGCATTGATCTGAATTCAATTCATTTATAAAGATCAATGTTTTGGGACTTTTCCTCTAAATTGGAAAAGTGTTTTAATTAATCTGGGATTTTTAATTTTCTTTATTTGTAATCAAGTCTGATTATGAATTTCGTTTTGCAAATTGTTCATAAATATTTGTGCTCTTATAAAACACTAAAACAGCTTTAAAAAAAATTCTCACATCAAGTAATTATCTAATAAATTATGGTTTTATAATATACAAGCAATTTTCCTTTTCTTAATAGTGATAGAATTTCAATGTATTTTTGTTTCCTGAAAATAAATAAATAACAATCATTATTTGCTACGTAATTTTACTAGAATTGAAATTTTTTGTTTATTTAAAGGTTTTCTATTAAGGTCTATTTTAATTATTTTCTATGGAATCAGAATGATAAAGTATAAGTTCTATTTATCCCTAATATGTAATAGTGTTAGAGCTGTTTTCTTTTTTTCTTGAAATTTTATTAGCAAATAATTAGAAATATTTTAATTAATTATTTTTCTTTTTAAAGGCATTTTTTTTTCTAATTACAGTTTTCAAATATTTTTTGTCATGCCCTTTTTCTATTTCTTTTTAAGAAAATATCATTGTAGCTTTTATATAAAGAAGAGACTGCATGTTAGCACATAAGAAGAAAAAAATGGTGTGTGTGTGTGCATGAAATAATTATCTTTTCATAAGAAAATCTAATATATTGTTTGAATATATATAAAAAGATATTTATACAAAGCAACAATAAAAATTGTTATATTTGCTTGAAAGTAAAATTTATTTAAATCCAGAAAAATATGTTCTATAATTTTCTTAAAATAATCAGCTCCATCTAAATATCTCTCCATTCACTAAACAACTGGATAAGATAAAATGGTTTCCTCTAATAGATGAACAAATTTTAAAGTTATAATAATTCTGTCCTCAAAAAAATGTGTTTTCAGTGTTAGTATTTTTATAAAAATCAGTAGACAAATGGCCTGAATTAGATTATCAAGTGAAAGATAAAATTTCTAATTTCTACTAAAAAGTATATTTATAACTGTGAAATTATAACAGTCAGATGACAGAATTAAGTTCAATTATTCATAACCCTATATTAAATATTATAAATATTTGAATTGACTTTATATGATATTTTTTTTAAAATACTCCTATTTTTAAATGTTATTCATAAATCTTATTTTCTTATTTTTCATTTCTGTTTTGAAACTCATTCATTATTTTTTACTCTAATTTTTCTTTTATTTCGCTGTATAATTTTAAGCTTAAGTTTTCTTTCTTTCTTCTTTTTTTCTACCTTAATAAATGTAAACTGTTCATTTATAGTTCAGACAATGATGTTGAAACACTCTGTGTACCAGTTTCTTATAATGTAAGTCTTTCTCTATTCTTCTCATCTCTATTCTTTCACATTCTTCTTTGTGTTTTTTGTAATTTTGTTGTTAATATAATAAAATTTTATTTTTCTTATTTTAACTAACATAAGTAACTGTATTTTGGTAAATATCAGTATGATTTATTATTCAGTAAAAAGTGAAAATGTATAATGTTTAGAAAATAATTAAGTTTATTTACAATACTGTGCAAATTAAATCAAACATAAGTTTTTATGTGTGTCTAGAGGGCCTGGCAGACGTTGTCATGCCCTGAAAATAAAAAAATTCTGGAGTCTAATCGCAGTTTGAATCTAGACCATCTAGGAACAGTCATCTATTCAGTGACAAACACACTTACAGAAGAATTATATATATAAAGATGCTTTTTTAACAATTCTGTCGAATGTTAAATCAACAGCATTTTTCAAATGGCATTTTATGTTCGATTGGCCTGACAATTTTGACATTTTTTAAAGTTTATATTGGTGTTTAAAGTCTATTATCTTATTTTTCAAGGAAATATTATTTTGATTCCTGTATTATTAGGATTTTCCTGTCTTTAATTTGAAAATTCTAACCATTAACATAAAAAAGCATATTAAGATAATTTTTCTAAACAAGAGTACTTACAGGCAAATATCTGAAATCGTTTAGAGTTTGTTTGGGTTTCAGTAAGTAGGGATGTTAACTAGCAGATAAAAACAGAGTTGGTGTGTATCAAACACAAACGAAGCTACAGCCAGAAAAATAAGAACACAAGAGATGAATGATTAATTTTTCTTTGAAAAAAAGTAAAATTATTCTATAAAAGATTGTCTTCAACCTTAATCGAAAAGTGCATGCTTTTGTAATTGATGTATACATTACATTGATGTATGTAAAGCTCATAGAAGGACTAAGAAACCAACTTACAAACAATTTTGTCATGCTGAAAAAGTGTTTGATTTAGGCAAAAAAATGTCTTCATTAGACAATTGTGAATAGGGTGAAAGTCCTGAAAAGTTCTTTGAAAGATTTTAAAGCTTTCTACACTTTATGTTTCGAAGAATATTTAACAATAAACCAACCCATTTTATATCGGGAGTAAGTATTAACTAAATGCGCTTTGCAAAATTTATTTTCTTCACTTTTCTTCCTGGAGATTTATAGATTTTATCTCAAAAAACTATTTAATAAAATTAACTGAAATTATACCATTCAGTAAAAGCAATATGATTGCTTACTAGCATTATGAAGAGATCAAACAAATATCCAAGTTTTGTGTTTTAACTTATAATACGTATAGCTTCCTTTAAAATAACATAAAATTGTTCAAAACCATAAATTAACTTCACTAGAAGAATAAAACTGAAAATCGACTAACTTTATAAAATCAGATAATTTTAAATTTAAAACGTTTAATTTAGAAAAATTAAATTGGTTGTTTTTGGCACAATGACGAAATTCTTTTTTTAATGTGTGTGATACATTTATTCCTGAAATATCTATTTTTAAAAATTTAATAAACCTTGTACAATCACTAGTCATAAATTTCAGATATCAAATCCAATAGACCTCTTAGTTTATATCTATTGCCATAAACATCTGTCACAGGAACAATAATAGTGTTTAACAATACTGATTCCCCTTCGTCTTTCATAGTTGCAGTGGAAAATCAAAAAATGATTTTCGTAGCAGCTTCAGGATAGCTTTGTAGCAGGATAAATTGCATATTTGTAGCAGCTCTCTTTCTCTCTCGCAGTGATTTCGTAGCAGTATATTTATACATTATGCTTTGAAATCTGAAGATAAACTTTTAAACTAATTCATTTTATACAATTTAGCTATCATATGATTCTCATGAAATAAACTTGTATGATTTAAACCGAAATTAAATTAAACTCAATCATTTCGTATGGTATCGGAAATTCAAAACGAAATTAATTTATTAATATACACATTAATTTCAAGAAGAAAAGTAAGATTAGAATAGAATATTAAAAAATTAATTTTTTGTTTATAGTATAGATAATAAAATAATTTTTTATTTAATGTATAGAAAATAAAATAATTTTGTATTTAATGTATATATAATAAAATCATTTTAAATATATTGTAGAAAAAAATAAAAATTCATTTAAAATTTAAGAGCATCAAATGATATACGAGTTTCAATTAAGTAAGAAAAAAAATGCTTATTTACTTCTATTTGTATAAGCAAAAGTAGTGTTTTTTAGTTTTAAAATTAAATCTTAAATTACATTCATCCAATTTTGAAAAAATACTAAATATAGCACACAAAAAAGGCAATATGTCATGCATAATGAGAATAAACAATTACGTATAGGTAAATAATGAATAAGTCATAAATATCTTTTTAAATATTATTTAACAAACCTTATTTTTGAGAATTTTATTATTTGTACATACAACATAATGGTAGATTTTCCTGGGAAAAAGAATGCGCTAACTAAATTCAGTTCAAGTACTAAATGGGAAATAAAGAAATGCTTTAATCCTTCAGATCACAGATTACAGATAATTTGTTAATTTTTATTTAAAAATAAAATTATTTTAAAATTTTGAATATTTATCAAGATAATAAATAAAAAGAGGCAAATAAAACATATTAGTTATAGAGGAAAAATCAATAATTCTTAGAAATTAAAAAATAAGGGAGGAAGTGAAAAAATTTTGCATGGCTGTGAAAAATTTACAAATATAAAATATTAATAAAATTTGAAATTAATTTAAATTTAATACATTTATTTGAAATAGATGTAGAAATATTTAGCAGTATATGTTACAAACAAATTATTTATCCAATTTTTTCCCATAAAGCATAATAAATGGCACCATGATATAGTACGAAACATTTGACTCAATCATTTAAAAAAAATTTCAAACTATTCTATTCATTAAAATGATTCGAATCACCCATCACTGAAGACGGCAAGAACGGATGACTAATGCTATTGTTGACATAACCAATAAATCCTATCGCCAGCAAAAACGTCATAAAAGCAGAACTATTGGCGATCTTAAACGAAGACTGAGGATTGGCTCATTCATATTTGACTATTTTTTCGGTGTTGCTAAATCAAAATAAAGAAAATATCTCATTTTTGGCACAGAAATGCGAAAATTGCCATTTTTTAATTTTTTTTATCAGAATATAGCAAAGAATGGATTTTAGCGCAGATTTTCCACCCCTGTACTTGCGATGAGACTTTTTCATTTATGCGGGGAAGAACCGACAAGATGTCAAAAAGGGAAATGAAAACTGTAATATGAGGTTCACTTTTCCATTGCATTTCTCTGAATGTAAAATAAAAATATATGTAATTTTTGTTAACTAGAAGAATAGAGTTAAATAATATTAAGACCCGACTTACTCTAGTTAAATATACACAGTACAGTCACATTAATGTGACCACCACCTACTTTCGACGTCAACGTGAAATAACCTATCACAAAAGGCAGGTGGCAGCACATTGCAGTGGAGTGTATATAAAGGATGTCCTAGGGCATCGGAAAGTATTTCAATCGTTGGCGTAATTCAGAAACGTAGCGATTTTTCCGACGTCCAGAAGGGCATGATTATTGGCTTTCGGGGCAAGGGTGGAAGCATTTCGGAAACGGCTAATTTTGTGAACAGTTCGCGTGCCGCCGTGGTAAAAGTATACCGTGCATGGCAAAATGGCACTATCCAAAATCAGCGACGTGGCATATGTGGTGCACCACGGGCTATAGATGACAGAGGCGAACGAAGGCTACGGAGATGTGTTCGGGCGAATAGACGTGCAACTGACCGCCCAGATGAATCAAGGGGCTACCAAGAGTGTATCCTCAACAACGGTTCAGCGAACGTTGCCGCGCATGGTTATGCTGACTTCTGTTCATCGGCGACGAAGGCTGGAATTTGCACGCCAGTACCAAAACTGGACGTCCACAGAGTGGCGACAGGTGGCTTTTACCGATGAATCACGTTTTATTCTCCATTGGACAGATGGACGTTGGTGTATACGGCGTGAAACGTCTGAAAGCAAACACCCTGCAACAATTGCCGGAAGGATCCAAGCTGGAGGAGGGAGTATTATGGTTTGGAATATGTTTTCCTGGCATTCACTGGGTGCACTCATCATTGTGGAAGGCACGATGGATTAGCACAAGTACGCATCTGTCTTGCGGACCATGTCCACCCCTACATACGAATTATTTTTCCTCAGAATGATGGCATCTACCAGCAGGACAATGCGAGGTGGCATACAGCTCGCAGCGTATGTGCATGGTTCGAAGAGCACCAGGATGAGTTTACCGTACTCCCCTGGCCAGCAAACTCACCGGATTTAAACCCAATCGAGAATCTGTGGGACCAACCCGATCGGGTTGTTCGCGCCATGGATCCTCAACCGCGTAATCTAGCGTAGCTGGCCACGACACTGGAGTCGGCATGGCTCAACACCCCAGTGAACACCTTCAGAAACCTAATTAACTCTCTTCCTGCACGCCTCGCAGCGGTCCGCTCTGCCAAAGGTGGTTATTCTGGCTTTTGACAGGTGGTCACATTAATGTGACTGGACTGTATATTTATGACTTATACATTCAAAATTCAGTTGTTTAATTCTGATTTCTTTCTCACATATTCTTTTAATAACAATTAGTTTGTTATTATATAATTGCTGCCTTAATATATCTCTTTGTATATTCAGTCGGTTTCTTCATTTCCCACGATCTTCAAAATGATAAACACTTTTAATTATTTGTTTTGACTGCCAAGGTGGCCAACAACTTCCGCCGTCTCATCCCGTATATCTCAAATATCCTTCTTGGCGGTAGCATGGATATTTGTTAGTGGTTCTTAATCCACATTAAACTGTAGGTCCCGGTCTAATTATCCTAAAGTATACAAAATGACCGTAGAGAGACAAACCCATATGTTTCTCGATCTGGATCCTAACTCTGAACGCCCTCCAATCTTAATAAAATGGTTCATGGTTATTCATTTGTTTGCTAATTCCACTTGGCTTTAGACTACTCCTTGCAGCAGCATCCTAGATATTAAATAATAAATAGTTTTATTAAGTTGCTATACCAAGAGTGCAATAATATTATAATGGTGCAAACTAGGAAAATTTTACACATATTAAGGAAAATATAAATGCATGGAAAATTAGCTTTGCTATTTGCTTTCGAAATTTATAATAGTTAAGTTTCACTGTTTTTACTTTGTTATTTTATCTTGTTTTCCCTTCAACACTACTTCTTTGTGTTAAAGCTAACAACATTGTAGAAATCATTGTTTAATTTTCTCTTGATATTTTTCAGATATTCAATTACAATAAATTCTCTGAATAAACAAAAAATTTATTCTAAGAGATACAGCAGCATTTTTTTGCAAAGAAAATATCATTTTTATTTTATTTTGTAATAATTTTTAGGGTTACAACTCGAAACCAGTAGTCTCATTTATTGCGGGATTAACTGCTCCTCGAGGAAGAAGAATGGGACATGCCGGTGCAATAATATCTGGTGGTAAAGGAGGTGCTTCCGAAAAAATTGAGGCTTTGAGGGAAGCTGGTGTAGTGGTAACAAATTCTCCAGCTCAAATGGGCTCAACAATATTGCAGGTATTATCAGTTTTCAGAAGTTCCAAAAAAAAAAAAACTTTTTCTTTACTTATAGTTATATTTCAATAATATATATATAATTTACCAATTCTTTGAAATCAAATGCGTTCAAGTTGTGTGTGGTTTTTTTTTTCTGTAGTTGAAAATGTAATTGAAGTTAACAAATTTTAAAAAATCTCTAAGAAATTTAAATAAACAGTTTTATAGCTTCTTACAATATTTTTTCGAATATTCTAAAATTATGTTATTAAAACTCAGGGTATTATATTTCTAACATTTATTTCTTTACTTATTTAGGTTATCAATAGAAGGAAGTGTCCTAATAACATAATGCCTAATTAATTTTTTTTTCAATGCATTATACCAGCAAAATATTTAATTGTATTTTAAAAAATTCTGACTACTACTGCTTGTGCTTTAAACATTTCAAAAAATCTTTTCTTTTTGCATAGTTATATTTCAATATTACATATAATCGACCTATTATTTTTGTGTTTGAGAACAAATATTTTTAAGTTGTTGTCTTTTTTTCTGTAGTTAAAAATGTAATTTAAATTAATCTTAAATTACCCCCAAGAAATTTAATTGAAAGTTTTATAGTTTTTTTACAATAATTTTTTAATAAACTAAAATTATATTGTTAAAACTCATTTCGAACATTTATTTCTTTACTCATTTAGGTTATGCAACAGAAAGGATTGGCCTAATAACAGAATGCCCAATTAATTTTCTCATTGCATTATTCCAGCAAAATATTTGTTTATATTTAAAAAAGTAATTCTAACTACTTCTACTTGTGCTTTTGATGTCATTGGAATCCTGCAAATAGAAAACGGGTATATTGATCGAAATTTTAAAAATTTATTTTTAAGAATATGTGTTTTGTCTTAGAATTATTCTGCTATATGTAATTTTAAGTATACTGTACAAATTGTTATTATATATACTGTACAATTTATTTTAGATACTTATTAGTTTTATATTATTTTTATTAGCAAATTTGCTATTTACTAATGTTAAAAAAATAAAAAAACACATCCTATTTTTATGTATTTTTTTAAAGGCTGAAATAAAATTTATGATTGCTTATAAATTTTCTGTTATCTTTTTTAAACCACAATATTGAAGAAATAATTTTTATAATAAATTAAAGAAAATATTTAAAAAAATTGAAATCTATATTTGTTAACAATCCAAATTTTAAAATTTCTAGTACATTGAAAGATGTAAAATAACCAGCCTTATTATTTGGGAATTTTTCCAAAATCACAGCAAAATTTTTTCATATCAAAGTATTGTTTTTGTAAATGTTTAGTCGTATCACATCTGAATAAATTTGATGTATTATTGTACAAACAAAAATTTAAAAGCTTGACACTTGTAATATTACAATATACCACTGTATTACTTTGACACTTTTTTAAAAGGCATTAAAAAATTGTTTACAAAATTAAATTAATGCATTATTCATTTATTGTGCAATTTTATTTGCTTAGATAATGTTATAAAATAAGATGGATTTTTTTTATATTAAAAATAAATTATGAATTTTTATGTTTTAGGTGATTGTAATTTTTTTTTTCTTAATGCAGTTAGAAAAGAACTCCTTTTAATATATATATATATATATATATTCCTAAATACTTGTCATTAGAAAAATTATGCCCCTCTCTCTCTCTACAATTGAAAACCAAAATCCCCAAATATAAGCAAAGAGGTACAAAACAACTGCAGGTTTGATATGTGTTTTTTTTTTTTTTTTTTTCTTTAAACATTGGGAACTTTGACTAAAGTCACTTCTGCCATAATGTTATTTAAGATGTACTATGAAAGCCTGCTACAATGCGCCCACATTTTGTCACTTAAATTTTGAATGAATACTCAAGGGATGACAACTGTAAGGTGTTCACCTCGATCCCAATAGAAGAACATTCCTACCTACAGCTTTAGTGTGCCCATACCTGCATAATTTTCGGTTAGACTCTATTATTATTAAGTTTGAAATTCAACATATTTTTCACCAAGCTTAGACCTTAATTTACTGGTGTGAATAATTAAAAGAACAATCAGAAAAAAGTACTTTACGTTAATTTTATTAAATGAAGTCCCATGAAAGTAATTGGCTGGTAGATCAAGGTCAACATTATCACAGCCTTATTGGATTTAATTTCTGAGAAATTTTCCCCCATTCTTTTGGCATGTATAGAAATAAGTCCAATGAGGTGCTTCGAATTCTAATTGCAAGAATTGTACGAGTAGTTGGATGAAATTTTCATGTCTGGATGGTTGGAACATGACTTTGAGATAGCATTTAATGGATTTTGAAAATGATCATGCAGTTGAGGAGATAGAAACTGACAAAGGTTTGTAAAGAACTAAAAGCCAAGAATATGGAATGGTTTAAACTAGCGATGTATGTAGGTTGTCGAAAAACGTGCAGCTAGACTTTCAGAACAGTTATTTGGCAATGATTGCTAAAAGAAATAGGCAACTTACCTCTGCCTTGATTTCAAGGAAATACAATCCAGCTACAGGAACTCGACTATCCAGATCTATTGTGCCAGATATACTACATAATCTAGTTATGTTGTTGTTATGCCTTTTCCTCATTGACTGGCAGTACGTTTAAGACACGAGATTAGTAGTCTACTCGTGGATGGAGAAAAAAGTGGGCAGCTTTTGTTGTGATGAAGCACCGATAGGTAGAAATCTGACTTAGCTCAGAGTCCCTGAAGAAGGGCAATACCTTCTGGAAGGACTTTTAGGGGTAACTACCCGCATTAGCGTATCGTATGGGAGAAACCCCAGAAGACTTCCACCAGATATTCTGACTAATGAGACAAGAAGCTGAACATCACAAACGCCATCGAGTCTCCTCGTTTTTGAAAGTGTCTACAACAATGCCGCCAGCAGATTGAAGCTGAGCCTTAATGCTCTTCAGTGGCACGTTACCACTAAACCACGAGTCGGGCAAATCTAATTATAGATATACTATACAAGCTACATAAATAATTTGAATGCCATTCACTTAGGCTGCCAAATACGCTGGGTTAAAGTGATACAGATATCGTGATTGAAATGCCACAAACTACAGGTGGGTGTTTTATGGACTAATTGTTTTTGTTTGTAAATTGATTCCAGGCATGTTACCGTCTGGGCAGATAAATCTTAAACACATGTGAAAGATATTGGTACATATGTTGTGGAATCATGGTATGAGTGGGCATTTTTTTAATGACCACATTGACATGTGTTTTTACCAGTGCAAATATAAATGCTGACATATATAGAAAGGAAGTTCTGGATCTTGATGTCAAGTTGTTAGAGGTAAAAATGGCTATAATTTCCTTCTAATGGACGATAATCAGCGTCCCCATCTAGTAATTAGATACTAGTAATTGATTATCATCCCATAATGCAAACTACTATCATCCCATAATGTATTTCCGTTGTGCAATAGGTGCTCAAAAGATCGGTTGGCAAAATTCAATTTTTAAAAATCCTTGTTTCTTTGTTATTTATAATCTTCCTTGTGTGGCAGCACTTACACATACCATTTTCGCATACACATTCCATTATAAAATCTACCTATTTCGGCCCCTTCTGCCTGCCTATCTTTGCATTATTGTAGAAACACCATATAATATACATATAGATATAATATAAAATTAGTTCACCATGAAGGAGTTGGAGTAGTAGGACCACTACAAAACGTGATTTGTATCAAGTACATGTACAATCGATTCAAATTTCAGCATGTCTGCGCATTACGCAAGGCCAATAAGCCCATAAATAGCCCAAGTTCATGACATCCTTCAGTGATACTTCTGCCTCTCATAGCAGGCTTCCTAGGAGACATTTTCCAACAGCAATAGTGTCCCAGGAATGCCTTGTCAATATTAATAACTAACACGGCCCACTTGATTCCGATATTTGTCACGAATTGAAACTTTGTCAGTTGACCTGGGGAAACAATTTGGGTAGCATAACAGTTTGGTCATACTACACCAGCAATTGTGGGATGTGATATTGCAGGAAAAAACAATAAATCTGTATACCTTATTTCGACTATATTAAAAGCTATGTGACTTAACAAGATATTTTTAAAAGTGCAACATAATTCAAAACCTAATCATCGAAGAGATTTTGATAATGAATGGTAGGAAACAATTAAAAGGAAAATATAATAAAATCGTTAGTGTTCCCCGTAAAGGATCAGAGTAATGTTCATCATTCTCCATAATTGGTACCCGACATGTGAAGATAGAGGAGTGTTGCATTTTTTAAAAAATATAATGGATAGTATTCCATTTTTAAACCTTCATCCAAATTTTTAAAAAAAGTATTTAAAAAATTGCTTATTGAATGACTTCATAAACTATAAGGTGGACGCAAGAAAAGCAACAGTGTTTGCCTCCCTAACTTATACATATAAATTTCAATTGATCTTAGCAAATCATTTAAGTCACCAGAAAATTTAACATATTTAGCTCACGGCCTAGTGAAAACATGCACAGCTTGGGTGAGATTCAAATCCGCTGATGGCATTGTTGTAATCGCCACTTTCAAAAATTTGGAGACTATGGTGGTTGTGGCAATGAGTGCAAAGCATTTTGCATCGCTAGTTGACGACGAGATTGAATAAGGGTGGTGTTTAGCGATTACAATATCGGACCAAAAGTTCAATATCGGTATTCGGTATTTTTTAGATCCTAATACCGGGATACCGGTTTTAATACCGGTCAAATTTCTTTTTCTTTTCTAAAATTTCTACTACCGGTAGTAGAAATTTTAGAAAAGAAAACACAGGTGGTTTTTTATTTTATTTGCCAGTTTTATTAAAGAATGTTAATATCACAACAAAAATTTGTAACTTAAACAGTATATAAAGAATCAAAAAATTAAAGGAACATCTTATTTATTTAAATCACAAAAAAGTGTAAATATCACTATTCAGTCTGGGGTATTATTACAAATTTTTGAAATGTGATCTTAAAAAACATAATGCATCAATTGTACTATCATTAAGCCTGGAACTTAATTTTGTACAAAAATTACCAGCTGTCGAAAACGATCTTTCAGCATCTCGATATGGCGAACCATCTAATGCTGTCATTTTACTTCTAATTTCATCCAAATTATCTTTTTTTTTTTCAAAATAATTTAAAATCGCTGATGGCTTGGGCTTAGAAATTTTGCTTAAGTTTGTATCTTCATCGCAATTAGATTCTTTCCTCTTTAACAAATTTGCATCATGCTTCGTTTTTAAATGTGTATGGAGTCCACTTGTACTTCTTTCATTCACTTTAATAACTCTTGCACCATTTTTACATTGTGCCACCGCATTCTTTTCGTCATATAAATAAAACCAAACCGAAGTATTATCAACTGATTTTTTATGTTCTTTAAAGTTATTCTTATTCATTAATATGGGGTATTATTTATGAGTATATATATGATAAATCTGAAAAATATTTTGAACTTTAAAGTATGATATGCAAATACAATTTGAATAACAAACTCGCCAATTTAAAAAATATCGAAATATTACACACTTTCTTCACAACTACAACTTTGTTTTCACAGATAAGAATTTCTAGTTTTGAGATAAGAATTCTGAATAAGAATAAGTATTTCACAGATAAGAATTCTAAATTTCTAGTAAATACCGAAAAAACGGTATTTAAACTTGTGAATGCCGGTATTACAAAATTGTACAAATGACTAAAAAAAATCGGTATTCGGTATTGCAACCCCTAATCATATGTGTACTCGTATATATATAATTAATGTCAGAGAAAAATAATATAACATCAACAAGTTATTTCTAAATATTATTCTATAAGTACTGTGCAGTCTCTGATTACGAGTAATTTGTCATATGATTGTGCTGTAATTTTTGTGCATCTTATATAGCAAACAGATTTTGTGTATTTTATAAATTATACAATTATATTGTAAACATTAATTATTTAGAAATAAACCTTGTAAAATACTATTGATCTTTCGTGGTCTTTCATACTAATGATGTAGCCTCCTTGTTATATGCATAAAAACATAAACCTTTGTAAATATCCTACAGAAAATTGAGAAGAGTTTGAGAATTTCTGCTAGAGGAATTTTTCTCTCGATTTGTATCTTCCTAAAAAGTGTTATAAGTCTATAAACTAAGTTTTTGCTACAATCACTTCTGCTACTAGTAGTTTCTGCTGGTTTCATATGATCTTGAAAGCGTATATGTCATGTATATTTTCACGTGCCCGACTCGTGGCTCAGTAGTAACGTCCACCACCGGTGAGCATTAGGGCGATAGTTCAATCCGCCGTAGTAGACATCATTCGCCATCATTTCAAAACATGAATTTTCATGTTGTAGACATCATTTCAAAAAACATGAAGACTCGATGGCATTTGTGATATTCAGTCTCTTACCTAGTGAATTGGGACTACCTGGTGAAAGTTTAGGGAACTACCCCGCAATTACAATGGCCGGAGCAGGAATGGCCAGGTAGCAATGGCCGGGGCGGGAATGGCTAATTTCTCAATTCGGTGGTGTACAGAAACAACTCAATTCGCATATCTTTCGAGTTTGAACGGAAGAAATCATGTTTGAATAGGATAGCATTAGTAAAATTCAATGGCATTTGTGATATTCAGCCTCATGCCTAGTGAATTAGGACTACCTGGTGAAATTTTAGGGAACTACCCCGCATTAACAATGGCCGGACAGGAACGGCCGGGTTAGGAATGGCCGATCAGCAATGGCAGCGGCAGGATTGCCAAGGGCAGCCATGGCCGGGCAGGAATAGTGGAGGCGGGAATTTCTCAAATTCTTGCAGCTTGCTGCTCATAGGATCTCGATCTGTTGTTTCTGTGAAGCGCATTTAATCGTTTGTATGCAGCGTCTGTCGTGTTTTAGAGTCATCTGATTTATATTAATAGGGTATAGGCTCGGGCAGGAATGGCCGGGGTTAATAATATCGGACCTAAAGTTCATTACCGGTATTCGATATTTTTTAGATATATTTTTTTTTAATGCCGGTAGTAAAATAAAAAAAATAAAACACAGGTGTTTTTCAATTCCTTCTATTAGCTCACACTCTCCCTATATATATCTTGTTCAAATTTTCAATCGTTAATAAAATACTTTTTATTCATCCACTCAAGTTCAAATACATTTTTTTAAACACTTGACACTTGTTGTTAATACAGTTTTTTCAAATATTAATATTTGAAAAAACTGTAATATTAATATTCAGTAATTAAATTAAATTAATAATTTATAGTTTTTTTTTTTGCCGGGCAGGTATGGCAGGGGCAGAAATGGCCGGACAGGAATAGCAGGGGCAGGATTGGCCGGTGTAGGAATGGCAGGGGCAGGAATGGCCGGAGTAGGAATGGCAGGGGCAGGAACGGCCGGGGCAGAATGAGGCAGGAGCAGGAATGGCTAATTTCTCAATTCGGTGGTGTACAGAAACAACTCAATTGTCATATCTTTCGCGTTTGAACGGAAGAAATCAAGTTTGAATAGGATAGCATTAGTAAAATTCAATGGCATTTGTGATATTCAGCCTCTTACCTAGTGAATTGGGACTACCTGGTGAAAGTTTAGGGAACTACCCCGCAATTACAAAGGCCGGGGCAGGAGCAGGTATGGCCGGGGCGGGAATGGCTAATTTCTCAATTCGATGGTGTACAAAAACAGCTCAATTCACATATCTTTCGAGCTTGAACGGAAGAAATCATGTTTGAATATTTTGAATAGATATATATTTTTATTCATTAGTAAAATCAATTAATTACTATATAAATTTTAAAAATGTACGCTGAACTAGAACAATTTGCATCTTTGCATACACTTTATACACACATGCTAATAATGAATGAATTATACACATGCTAATAATGAATGAATTATACACATGCTAATAATGAATAAAGCATTATCTGTAATTTTTTGAAATAAAATTGTTTGTAAATGTCTCGCCGAAAAGTTGAATAAAATGTTTGATCCTTCGTTTTATTCTAGGTTTGCACTTCACAAAAAAAATGTTTAGATATTATAAATTAGGTATTGCAATCCCTAGTGGTGTTCCTGTGCTTACTAGAGCACATCTACACAGTTGCAAATAATAAATTATAGATTTAATTAAAAGTTAACAGTAAATTTAGAACAAGCCTATCTCAATTATAACATCGGAATAATGGAGGAAGGAGACAAAAGTGTTATTTTATTTTATTATTATAATTGATATTGAAATGTAAGAAAGTGGAATCCAGGAATTTTATGGAGGTCTGAGGTCAGCCGACCATTTTGTTGTTGAAAATGGAAATTTGTATTTTCCCTGATTGTGTGCAAAGAATATTTGAGAATTAATCAGGCTATTTTCATGGTTTTGAATATTAATAAAGAATTTACGTGAAAGTTTGGTTATATAAGAATCTATTGTATCAATATTGAGGTCATTATGTAAAACACTATTTCTAATGAACCATGGTGCCCCAGTGATGATCTGAAGAATTTTATTTTGTAATATTTGAAGTTTATTTTTACTGGTTTTGCAAGTTAGACCCCAAATAGGAAAGCGAACTGGACGAATTACTTGCTTGTAAAGGAGAATTTTATTTTTGATAGAAAGAGTTGAATATTTTCCTAAAAGTGGGAGACTGAAGTGAATTTTCTTCCAGCATTTATTTTTGATATGATTAATGTGACTATTGAAATTTAATTTTTTATCGATAATAAGATCTAAATATTTCACTTCAGAAACCCATTCTATTGGTTCGTCAAACAGATATCATTCATCACTGGGGGTTGAAGCATTACCTTTTCTAAAAATAATTGCTTGACTTTTATCTGCGTTGACAGAGATTCTCCAAAGAGTTAACCACTGCTCGAGAGTTTCAAGGAATTTTTGCAGAGTTCTAGTCACAAATTTAAGAGTTGATCCTTGCACGAGTGCAGCGGAATCGTCAGTAAATAGACAAGAACTCACAAAATCCATCTGGGGGAAATCATACGTATAGATGTTATACAGGATAGGACGCTTTCCTGAGGAGAACCAGCTCTAATTTGACCGATGTGGGACAGGGCTCCATCCACATTAACCTGAAAGGTTCTATTAGAAAGGAAATTATTGATGATACAAATAATGTAATGTGGAAAATTAAGAATAATCATTTTATAAATGAGCCCATCATGCCACAACCGGTCAAACGCTTTAGCCACGTCAAGGAAAACGCCCCCGGTAATTAATTTAGTATTCATTCCCTCAGTAATGATATTTGCAACTCTAAGAAGTTGATGTAGAGTTGAATGTTTGGGACGGAACCGAAACTGCTCGGGAGGAAAAAAAAATTTTGTTAGGTTGGTTATTGCTTTAATGTGGAGACACTGCAGTGCTTTATTTGGGATATTATCTGGACCACTAGACTTTCTGATATTTATATTTTTAATGATGGAGATGACATCGCTCGGACTTATAAGAGGAGGAATAACATTATTGTCATGGTTATGGAAGTAAAGAGCAATTACGTCTGACGAAAACACTGTAGAAGAAGAAATGAATTCGCCAACGTACGGGTTCTTTTAGTTGTTCACAAATGTTGACTTATCGGTGGTTCAAAATAAATCAACTATCTTGAATTAATTATTGACTATTTTATTACACATACTAGGAATATTTAAAACTTTGTACAATATTTACAAGTTGATAATAATGCCACACATTCTAATCTCTAATGCCTCTCCCACTTCTAAGATTACGTCTCTCTCTCACTTGCTATCCAAGCACTCTCTCAAACTCGCACTTCTTTCGTCCAATTAACTTGGCGTCGCAGCGCCCTTAACGATCATTCATTCATCTTTTTTCCACATACTCCCCACCTGTACTCTTGTTAAAGAGTACACACAATTGCACTACATTTTACACATTATGAACATCACATAAAATAACATCATTAATGAAATCATAATAATCATCATAACATGAAATTAAATGAGAAATACAAAATTCTAGACTAATAAATGCAAAGAAATCATACATTAAAGTTCTAAATAAAAGTTCAAAATTGCTAAAATAATAAGTTCTAATAAAAAGTTCAAATATCTGAGTTAAATTTCAAAAGGATATAATAATTGTACGGCTCTTCATAATTGTCCTTTGGGTGTGCGAACAATGCATGCTCGTACATGGCCGTCTCTTCCAACGATCACTTCTTCAACCACTCCCATATCCCAGAGGAGCTTAGACTTCTTAGGTCCTTCCACAAAACAATGTCCCCGGACTTAAGGTTCCGCTCCGACGAAGGATTAGTAAAATTGTGAGCAGTTCTCAGTTGCAAAAGATATTGATCTTTCCACTTAGTCCACAGCTGTTTTAAAAGTCTGGACTGATATAATTTACGTCTGGTCAAAGTCTCTCTATCAACAACTTTATTGAAAATCTCTAGGAAATGTTCAGAAAGGCTGTTATCACGTTCTGGGAGTAAGAACAGGGAAGATGTGAGACAACGTGGCTCACCCAACTCATTCGTTTCATATGTTATTGGCCTGTTGTTCAAGACACATTCGAGCTCAGTCATTATTGTTGTGAGTTCTTCGAAAGTCAAAAGGGCCTTGCCCAATATTTTTCTCGGAGGGTCTTTGATACTCTTCATGAGTCGCTCCCAAAAGCCTCCCCACCATGGCGTACGTTTAGGGATGAACTTCCACGTAACACCCTTGGACGATATGAACTCTTGAACACTTGGATCTACGATAATTTTCTTAAACCCTTTGATTATTTCACATGCACAGCGAAAACTTTTCGCGTTATCTGAGTAAATCACTTTGCAGCCACCTCTTCTTGATAAAAAACGTCGAAGAGCAAATATGAAACTTTTCACGGACATGTCTGAGACGACTTCAATGTGCACCGCGCGTGTAACTGCACAAGTAAACAAGGCTATGTACACTTTCTTGCAACTTTGATCTCCTGCTTTGATAATTATAGCTGCCGTGAAGTCAATTCCTACAACAGCAAATGGAGGACTTTCGACGACACGATCTCTAGGCAGTTGTCCTGTAAGTTGTTTGGCAGGTTTCAGTGCATATTTCTTGCATATAAGGCACTCACTAATAACCTTCTTGGCCACTTGTCTTCCTCTAGGTATCCAGAAATTATTCCGGATTCTAGACAAAGTTGACACAACTCCCGAATGGAAGGATTTTATATGCTCGCTCATTATAATTAAGTCAGTAAACTTAGATTTGGGCAATATTGCAGGATGTTTCTCATTGTGAAATAATTCCGCTTGCTCCAATCGTCCCTTGACACGCAAGATTCCTCTATCGTCTACATACGGTACTAAGCTGTAAATTTTTGAATGAGGAGGGACTGGTTTATTTTTCTTTAAAAGATGAATATCTAAACAGTAATTCTCTAATTGCACTCTTCTTACCCAGTATTCCTCAGCTTCTTTAATCTCTGCAGCAGTCAGCGTTCCACTCTCGCAGGTCTTTTTTCTTAGCTTAGCAACAAATCGCTTCATCCAAGCTGTAACTCGAAGCAATTTTCCCAGATTGCTGAATTTATTTTCATCCAAGATAATTTCTGTCTGCGGAAGAATTGCATGAACAGAAGTATTTAACTTCTCTAGTTTCTGTTCGTCAGTCACTCTTTCAAATTTTTGTCTTGGCCACTGATTCCTATTACCTCTCAACCAAACTGGGCCCTGCCACCAAACACTATCATTCAACAATGTATGTGAATTTTCACCACGTGTTAGCTTATCTGCTGGATTTTCTAGACCTGGACAAAATTTCCATCTGTAAGGAGATGTGCTGTCCTGAATTTCTAGCACTCGGTTCGATACAAACTGTTTCCATTCACGTGCCGAACCCTTTATCCAACACAAACAAATTTCTGAGTCTGTCCACAAAAACACCCCGGCTACCAAACCACAAAACACCTTTGACAAATACTTCCACAACCTTGCAGCAATAAGGGCTCCCATTAACTCTAACCTGGGAAGTGAAAGTTTCCTCAACGGCGATATTCTACTTTTTGACATTACAAACGACGTACTAACTTCTCCTCTCAAATTCACATACCTAAAATAGGCGACCGCTCCATATGCTACAATAGACGCATCACTGAAAATATGAATCTCAACCGAGTCCATTTTTCCCACCACCTTCGAAAAATAGCATCTTTCTATTTTCATTTCACCTAATACCTCAATCTCCGCACACCACTTTTTCCACTTTGACTCTAAATCTTGCGGTAACTTCGAATCCCAATCTAATCCTCTCTCCCAAATCTCCTGCATAAGCCTCTTAATTCGCACAACAAACGGTGAAAGAAACCCAACTGGATCGAACACCTTAGCTGCCGTACTCAAAACTGACCTCTTAGTATTTTCCAAGAATTTAAAACTCTCCAACAGTGATGTTACATCTACTCTCAGCATATCCTCCTCCAAATTCCAAACTAACCCTAACACTTTCAACTTATTATCTTTCTCAAAACTATTTTCTTCACACAAGCCATTCTGAATCCACAAATCATGCAACTGTTTCGAATTGGTGTGTAACTTCCTTAAATTAAAACTTGCATCACTCAAAATAGATACCGCGTCTGAAGATAGATTAAATGCTGACTCGACGTCATCTGCACCATGACACAAGTCGTCCACGTACAAGGAACCATTAAGCATCTCAAAACAACTTTTATTCGTTTCCGAATATTTCCCTGTGATATTTAATGGTGGCACTCAACAAGAATGGGGAACAGTTACACCCAAACACTACTCGGTTCATTTGCATAACCTTAAATTCCTCGCTATCATCATCGGGATACCACAAAAATTTCAAATACTTTTATCGTCCTCTGCGATTCCAATCATTAAAAAAGCCTTCTCAATATCACCGTAAAATCCTATCTTAAATTTTCGAAATCCAAGAATGATATCTAAAACACTCGGATTTAAATTCGGTCCTTGATCCAAACAATCATTTAATGACAAATTTCCCTTTGCACAACTACTGCAATTAAACACCATTCGGACCTGGGTACTCAATTTATCCTTGCGTACCACCGCTCGAAAAGGCATAAAATATCCCTTTTCATTTTCACCACACTCCTGTATAATATTATGTTCTTTCTGATATTTAATTACTTCCATTAATTGTTCTTTCACAAAGGTATCATTTTTTAACTCTTTCCGCACTTTATTAAATTGCCTTCTTGCTAAATCAAAATTGTCACTTAAATCCCCTGCATCTCTTTTCCATAACAATCCGGTCTCGTATCTATTGTCAACAAACTTTAAATTCTTTTCAAACCTCTCAATGACCTCCTTATCACTTTCACTTTTTTCAGAATCACAAATCCCTAGACTTTCAATCTCCCACATAGCTCGAATCCCTTCCGATAAATTCTCCTCACTTTCGTCACTACTTCGAATAAACAACCCAGCTGATTCTTTCCCCACAGTCCGCTCATTAAACTCGCCATCTCTCCCACTTAGAGTCCAGCCAAACACCGAATCACATAACATCAAGCAGTTGTTTAAACGATGCGTTCTCCCTGTCAAAACAGCACTTAGATAGCCATTCCCAATTAATATATCTACTCTCCCACTACTGGCCCCACTGTCTGATAACTCAAACCCTTCATTCTACAGTAATTCAACCATTCTTGAAGATGAACTAGAAATCTTAGATGCGCAGATGGTTTTGGTTGCCAATGCCTCAAGGGTAATAACTAGGTCACTGTTGCAGTTTTTCAAAGTGATTCGCTTTCTTTTTAGTTCTGATACTGAAGCTTCATTAGACGCGAAAGTAAAGATTTTTAATTTCTCTTTCCCAACGGTTTTTAATCCAGCTCTTTCAGTTATGGATTCACAAATATAAGATCTCTCAGAAGCTGAATCACAAATTATTCTTACATTATATTCACAATTATTATTTATAATTTGCGCCCTCAAAGTCTGATAGTATATTGTTTGTTTTGGAATATCTTTACTGGGGTTTCCGGGAAAAAGGAAACTAACGTTGGTCTCCGATGCTATTTCCTTTTTATTATTTTTGCTTTCGGGTGGCACCACAGAATGTGAGTAACATAGGCATTCTAAATGAGATTGTGAATTGCATAATTTACATTTAAACCATTTCGCTTTGCAGAGTGGCTTCTTGTGACCCTTTTTTAAACACCTCTTACATTTGTATTGATCATATAATGATTTATGCCGCTCTGACATTGACAAATGACAGTTTTTCGATTCGTGATCTTGAGAACAGAAGTCGCACACTTTTTTCTCTACTATGGTATTTAGGGTTGATGCAGAAAATACTTTCTTTTTTGTGGGAACATAATTTTTATGATAATTTTCAAAACGTTTATCTTCGCTTCTCGTAAATTTTGAATTATTAAAGCAAACTGTCTTTTCTCGCGCTTCTATTTCTTTCTTAATACAGGACAGTAAACTTGTCACTGTAGCTTCACTCTCTGAATTTTGGCGATTAAATCGCAATACTAAATCATTTGGGATACACTTATATAAAATTGGTAATAATAAATTACCATAAGAATTAATGTCTACTTTAAGTGATTCGAGACATCGAATTTGAATAATTTCATCGTACAATTTTCTTAAAGTAGAAACATCACTAGATTTTCTAACTGGCTCTAATGAAAGAACATTCATATGAGTACTAATTAATATATCTGTTTTTCCGAAACGATCAGTTAAAATGTCTATTGCCTTTTTATAACTGTCCGCTTGAGGGGCAGTCCACTTATAGCAATTAAGGCTGAATCAGTAAGTAAGGTCTTCAAATAATTGAATTTTTCTATATCATTAAGATTATGATTATCATGAATAACGGATGTGAATTGCGGCCAAAATTCTTGAAACCTCGAGATATCCCCATTAAACTTCTCCAAATTAATTCGGGGGAGTTTTGTATTACAATCCTTTTTGATTTCACTAGTAACTACAGGAACTTTATTAATTTCGTCTTTACCGACTTGTACCGATTCACTCAAATATCTATTAACTCGCGACTTATACTTTATAATTTGTTCACTGTATTCTAGAGAATTTTCCATTTCAGTTTCTATTTCTGCATCTGGGCTTTGAAAAATAATAATATCATCTAAATTCCCAAGTTTCTGTTCTCTCTCAATTAATATAGTGAGCGAATCTTGTAAACTGTCAAAATTAGGGTTTGCGCTTGCTAATTCCTCATCTATTTTCTTAATTAATTTTGTAACATTTGTTCTTAATGAACCTCTAATTCTCCTATTTTTTTCAATAGGTTCAGAATGTACTTTTAATTTCTCCTCTTCACTCATTTTCCTAGCAATCAATGATAGTCAATTAGTAAATAAAAATCTACTCACCCCTCTTCTAAATCTTGAAATCACTTTTAAGACACACACTACCTTTTTAGGCCTCTTCGCGGCCGGTATGCACCAAAAAACTATGACGAAAACACTGTCGAAGAAGAAATGAATTCGCCAACGTACGGGTTCTTTTAGTTGTTCACAAATGTTGACTTATCGGTGGTTCAAAATAAATCAACTATCTTGAATTAATTATTGACTATTTTATTACACATACTAGGAATATTTAAAACTTTGTACAATATTTACAAGTTGATAATAATGCCACACATTCTAATCTCTAATGCCTCTCACACTTCTAAGATTACGTCTCTCTCTCACTTGCTATCCAAGCACTCTCTCAAACTCGCACTTCTTTCGTCCAATTAACTTGGCGTCGCAGCGCCCTTAACGATCATTCATTCATCTTTTTTCCACAACGTCTTCAACTTTTTCAATTTGTATCGTTGTACGGCTCAGTAATTTCCTGGAAGGAGTCAGCGAAAACATTAGCCTTCTCAAGCGGAGTAAACACCATTCCATTACTGCCCTGAAAAGAGGGAGTTTTATTTACCTTTTTGTTGAAATATCTATTGATGTTGTAAAGAGAATTGTCCTCTGGATTGAGGCCGATTAGTAATTCATTCCAGCGTTTATTTTTAATGATTTTTATTCCTTTTTTAATACGATTTTGGAGGATATTTAAGCTATTTTTATAAGAGGGGATTCGTGTTTCTTGCCATAATTTCCGAATGCTATTTTTAATGAAATGAGATTCCTAATCTCTGCTGGAAGTTTATGGTGTTCAATTTTCACCTCGCGAGAGAAGCTGGAACAATTGATAGTCGAGACGATAGCAGAGTTAAAATTACTAAGCGCCGAGTCGATGTCTTTATTAATAATAATAGGATTGCCGAGTATATTAATATTCAAATTATTGTGAAATTTAGGCCAGTTGGTAGTGGTAAGACAAAGGAACTGGGGAGGAAGTATTGTAGCGGAGGAAAAATAAAACAGGACAGGATTATTATGATCGCTGGAGAGGTCGTTAATAGCGGAAGATGAACTATTGTTGTAGTTTTTAGATATGGCAAAATCAATGGTGGGTATTAGAAAAGTAAGTTGGGTCGCAAGGAGCTCTAACAATTAGACTACGATATTGTACAATATCGTACCATTTGTATTACCTCTACTATCATTCCAGAGACTGTGTTTAGCATTAAAGTCACCTAGAAGAATGACTTCGTTGTTAGCATTTAAAATGTTATCCAGTTCTAATATATTTAGTCTACCAACTGGGGGGGGGGGGGCAAGGTGCTTGAAATAGTACCGTTTGGACTGTTGTTGAAAGAAATGACTATTGTAGTTGAGTTTTCAAAAGAAGTTGAATGATAATTTCGTGATGAGCAATATTTTTCTTAATACAAATTGCAGTGCCTCCACCTTGATGAGAAAGTCTATCAGATCTATATATATTGTAATTTTTAAATTTTATAGTGTCACTAGGACGAAGGTGGGTTTCCTGAATAGCTATTAAATGGGGGCTAGATTCTTGAATAAATTCCTGGAATTCACTCAATTTATTTTTGATGCCATAAGCATTCCAGCTAATGCAACAGAGGTTATTCAGACGAACTGAGTTATTGAATGTTACTCATGATGGGAGCGCCTTGGAAAAATTTCTCATAAACTCTTGAAAAACAGTTTTAATGGCAGTAACCCCAGGATTTTTTGAAGAATGAATAACAGGAGGTGGGTGAACTATCAGCGGTGCAGAAGATTGAGCGGGTACCGCTTTATTAGATGTAGAAGAGTGTTGCAAACCCGTCGGAAAAAACGATTTATGCGGAGCGGAATTCTGCATTTTTACAATCAATTGTTCAGTCCTCTGCTGCTCATTCCAAGCTAGTTTTCGGGGTGGGGGGAGGAACTAAATTCCGAGGGTTTCTAGGACAGCCGAAGAAGTTTGCTGTGTGGTTACCTTTACACAAGGCACAGGTGGCTGGAGTGTCAGGAGGCTTAGGGCACTCAGAGGATTTATGCGGGCCTGCACATTTCACACACACAGGGCTGCGTGCGCAGAACCTGGAATGGTAGAAAAATTGCAAGCAATTAAAACTGTGCAGGATCGGGCCGTTTCCTAAGCTTTTCTGCTTTAACTCTAAAGTAATCAATATTGAATCAATCGATGCAATCAATATTGAACAGCTCGATTGATTTTTTACATTTTGAAGCCACCACCAAGAAAAGAGGCATATTGCCTATGTTTTAATTGGGTAACAATCAATTTGGAAGCCATATTGGTTGAGTGCTTCATGTATTTCCGGAGTAGGATAATCGTGGGGGGAAGTCCACGAAAAACAATTTTAATTTGCTTGTCCTGAGGAAGCAAATAAATATGGGCTTGTAATTTCCGCCTGAATTTTCCTATGAGCATCCACGGT
>BPLQ01008077.1:338498-352669 GCA_021605075.1 Caerostris darwini | reverse complement strand
TTATCACTTACTACTCTAGCGGTAATTTTTTCATTGGTAAGCTTTTTTTAGGTCGTTTAATAATTGCTTAATTATTCGATCAAGAAATATGGGAGGAATGTATCCACGTCTATTTTTCGAGAGTAGGAAACTCTTCATCGATATGCATGGAGTTCATGCCCGAAATGTCATTGTTGACGCTATTTTGCATTGACGGAGCAGAAGTTATATCATTGGAAAGATCATCAATGGTAATTTCTTCTACTTCGAGGACATCATATGAATTTGAAGTTTCATTTCGTTTACAAATAGTTGGCACCATTTTTCTCGATCGCTTCGTTTTCTTCGAACTCTCGTTACTCTGCTTCAATAAATCAAACGCTTCTTCGACTTTAGCGAGGCGAACAAGAATTATATGAGAATTTTGACGTTCATCCCTCATGGTGATTTCATTACAATGGGCAATTACTTCTGTCACACTATCAGTAACAGGGGTAGTAGTTAAAAGTTTAAGCGAGTGGTTGTAGCAAACAGTATTAATTTTGTCCAAAAGAGCTTAACAGACCGTTTGATTAACGCTGGCACGTGTATGATTAAAATCAAAATTAGATTCCATATTAGAATCAAGAGAATCAAGCATGTGCTTAATTTCCCCAGAATCAGGGGCCGTGGTTAGAATGTCAATGGTACGATTAGACATATCAGATGACATCTTCAAGATTATCTGGATTCAAAATTTCCAGAAAAATGATTATAAAATAAAAAAAATAAAAGTGCAAAAAGACAAGGAAAGACGGGTAGTATTGAAAAATACTATTTTCTGTTATACTTTATAAAAGCAAACAAGGATGCAAAAAGACTACGGTACCAATGAACTAAGCTATCTTAAAAAGGCAGCGTCATCCTTCATACTCGTAGCAATTCACCAAGACCAAACGAAGCAACGAAATCAGGAGAGAAGAAAAACACACCCGCACTGGGCGAAGGCGAAAACCCAATGCATTGCTAGTCAGGTTGCGTACTGGACATCTTCTGCCCTGCGACAATTACTCTAAAGTCCCCCCAATAAGGGATGTTTTCACCTCAATCTTCCGTCTATTCATGGGATGCATGAATCCTACTGATGTTCCACTCTCACCTTTATAAATGGCAAGGAGCTACTTAACAGTAAGTATGGAGAAGAGGAGTGGAGGAAAAAAAAACCATTCATAACTAATTCAGCTATAGGCCCACTGATGAGGCATTACAATTACTATGATAAAATAATGTGTCACTTGAACATGTATCATGTTATCGGTAATCTAACAAAACATGTAATTGACTCTGTAAACGTTAGTTTATGACGAACATTTCGCAACATGCACTGGGAACCTCACGCGAAGGCAGGAACAAATTTGAATAATAGAAGAAATGAACTGCCTCCATTAAAATCTGCCCATAAATGAGGCAGGTGCTTTGTGGATGAAAATTTATTCAAATTAATCTGTCACAAACAGCAGATATGTTCTAATGTTGTAAGCATTTCATTTATTCTATAAGATACCATATGTGACAGATTTAATTATTTTCTGAACTGCAACATATTCTGCAATTTTCTAGCATTTCCCCTCCAATGTGTAACAATATAATCTTAGATTTGTGCCTAGTTTTCTAAATTCATTGAAATTGTGTAGAAAAGAAAGGTTTCCAATGTTTCTAATCAATCAAATATGCAATTTCATTCTTAACAGCACTACAGCACAAGTAATTTAATTACATAAATTTTTTTGTGTAAATATTACGTGTACAACTTGCACAAGTAAAGAATAAATTGAAATTCAAATAGAAACATTTGTAGAGAGGTCAAATTTATTCAGAAATGCAAAACCCATTACATGATTGCTTTAAACCACATTTGAGCATAGTTTTAAAACTTCATCCATTCCAGCACATTTTCAAAATAACAAATTAAAACAAACATATTATAAAACAGTTGTATAAAGAAAACAATAAACAAATGAAAACTTTATAAAAAAGATAATTCTCACAAATTAATACTTGAAATTACCAATGTACATAAAAAGAAATAACTTTATTATTTGAGAAAATGTAATGAATCATTCCAAAAAGTCAGTTAAATCTTTGAATTCCACTACATTAAATGAATGGCATCTTGTAAGCATTAATCCTCGTTGCTTTTTCTCTGTTATTGCTTCCTTTGTATTTTACACATAAGAAAAACAAGGATATATCAATTCCCATAGAACAATGGGCAAAAAGAAAATCGATTTTAACTCATTACGTATTTATACACATTTATTAAACAATTGCAAAAAATTAAAATCTGGCAAGCAATTGATTTTTCTCCAATAAGTTTAGTATGCAGTTTCATTATAAAATATTTCTGTAATACACAGTTATATATAAAGTCTGAAACAAAACAGTTTTAAAATTTGATATTTTAATCAGTATAACAATGGAAGAACTTACTGACTCAAAGAGTCTATTTGAAGAGATTTTTTTTAATGTCATTTTTATTTTGTTTTCTCAAAAAGAACGTTGCTACTTTTATCAAAGAATGAATCCAACTTTTCTAAAGAAAGTTTTTATATTGCAAACAAATTATTTCAAAAAAAAAAAAAATAAATAAATAAAAATAATAATAATAATAATAATAATGCATATCCTTTTTGGTAATGAATCAAAATTTTATATATAGCAAAATACACTCCATTATAAAAGTAAATAAATGTTCCTTATGCATTATTTTTCGCCTGACTTTTATTGCCTGATATATATAAAAAAAAAAAACAAGATTTCCTGCATGTCTGCATAATAAAACATTTTATATTTCAAATCCCTTAAGGATTTTGGGTCTCAGTTTATATGCAAACAAAGGAAGTTTGATAATCACAAATCATAAAATTTTTTGTCAGACTCAAAACATTTAGCCTCCATCAATTATTTTGAACATGCTTCAGTGTATATATTTAAAATAGTTATGCATATAATCAGTCATTAAATAAATTTAGATTTTCAATCAATCATCTTAAAACTGTGTGAAAATGAAAAAATAGAAATTACAGCACAGTTAAAAAATAAAAATTTAAATAAAATAACATATTGCTTAAATATAGTTTATATATGTATTAATCAACAATTTTAAAAATCTTTATAAAGGTATGAATAGATCTTTCATACTTTTAACAACAATTGTTTACTTTTAAGTATGAGCAATTTGAGTCAAAACATTCTCAAGTGGACTGAAATATACTGTATGGAATTTAAAGATCCAAACTTGAATTATTGTAACAAGTAAAAAAAAAAAATAATAATAATAATAATAATAAAAACACCTTATTTGCCAAATATTTTTTTCTGTGAATTACAAAATTGTTGCAGAAATATACAGAAAGAGAACTGTTTTTCAATAACTTCTTACTCATGCAGTCAAAACTATTTGGCATGCAAAATGAATGTTTTGTTTTTAACTCAAAAATTCTTCACTGCTCCTCCATCACCTTCTGAAACGAAGCGTTTACGTCCCCTACGAAAATTGAATAGATTAATAACAAGATTCATCTGATACAATCATAAATTGTTTTGAATGCAATTGTTTCTAAATTAATTTAATATTCTGGATGTTCTAAATAACATATACAGAGTAAAGATGTATATTGATTTAATGGTATATATATTTCATAAAACATTTATGATACTAAAAAAAGAAATTTTAATTAAAAATATTTTCAGCATTCAAATATTAGAATGTTATTTTATAATCTTGATATGTGAACAGAATGAGAAAAAATATTACTATATGAGTGCTCATTTGTAACAAAATGAAAAGCTGATAAATAACAAGAAGCAAATAAAGAACCTGGTTACAAAAAGCAGAACTAATGTGATCAGCCTACATGAGATCAAGTATAGAATGAATTACAGACTTATAAACAGAAAAAATAACAGTTATCAAATAAAAATTATATGTATTTCATTACAATGTTAATAAAACCATTTTACAATAGCAATACAAAATATTTTGTTTAATTAAATGAAACAGAGTAATTTGTATAAAGCCATTTTCATTATAAATTAAAAATATGAATATATTATTATGTATGAAAATATTTCCCATCATATATTTTATAGTAATACTAAAGTCAAAACTAATCCCTAAAATCCTAATATAACTTTTTTTCTTACAACAAGTGATATGGAGACAGCTAACTGTGATCGAAAACATAGTAGCATTGAATGTATTTAAATAATTCTAGCATGCCAGTAGACGGCTTCTAAAATTAAGAGCATTTTAGGATAAGATTGGTACCTTTACTGATAGGAGTTGGATAATATGTTAAGGCTTTTGAAATTTCCATTTTAAGTTACACCTCGTCTGTTAGGTCCGTCATTAAACAGGTTACATTTTAAAATTTCTATGCTTTTGCTTCGGTTTTCAATACTGAATATCCTTAAATACAACACAGATTTCAATATATAATATGTAGTATTATTTTAGCCATTAGTTTTGACTTTTCGATTAAAATTATTGAAATGAAAAGAATTCATATTCTCAAACCAAAATTAAATTCATGTCCCAATCTAGTCCTCATGTACACTCATGTCCATAAATTAGGGATAATTCAGAATCACACAGAAATTGAACTCTAAAATAAAAATTTCACCTGTAGAATTATCACACACATCTTGAAGAAGAATATGCAAATTACAGGAAACCACCAGATGGCGCGGATAGTACATCACAATGACGAGAGTGTAAGAGAGGGATATATAAGGAATGGTGGCAAAGAAGTAAAATTGTTCACAAGCGCTTTAAAAGCCTTTCAGTGCAATAACCGCATAATTATGGCACAAAGGAAGCATTTGGATGATTTTTTACATGGTAGAATTATCGGATGACTGGAATGTGGACGTACCCAGCTGGAAGTATCCAAGGAACTTGGAATCGCCCAGAGGTCATCTCCAGGCTTTGGCAACGATTTCAAGATGATGGTAATGTGAGTAGACGTTAGAGCACAGGTCGCCCCCGAGTTATAACGCCGAATGAGGACCGGTATTTAGCAGTTACTGCCAAAAGAAACAGACGGAGCACAGCATCAGACCTGTCTCGTCAGCTACCGGTACGACAGTTTCAAGGCAGGCCGTGTACAGACGCTTAGGGCACATTGGTCTATATGCTCGTAGGCCTGTCAGATGTGTTCCACTTACCGCAACTCACTGTCGCCTGCGATTAACCTGGAGTAGTGAGCATGCATTGTGGACACCGCAACAGTGGTCTTGTGTGATGTTTTCCGACGAGTCCAGGTTTAGTTTGCAGTCTGATTCTCGCCGGACTTTCATATGGAGAGCGCCAGGTACCCGTTACCACCAAGAGAACACCATTGAACGACACCGTTACGGTGGTGCAGGATGGCTCGTTTGGGGAGGAATTATTCTTGGTTCCAGAACTGACCTGCCTGTTCAGAGTGTAACGATGACAGGCCACATCTATCGGGATGTCATTCTGGAACAACATGTACGTTTGTTTCGGGACGCCATGGGTGCTGAATTTCTGTTTATGGATGACAACGCCCGTCCTCACCGTGCAAACATTGTAGACGAATGCCTTCAAATGGAGGATATCACCCGTATGGATTGGCCAGCATACTCACCGAACTTGAATCCAATAGAGCATGTGTGGGATATGCTTGGCCGACGAATTGCAGCCCGTCAACCCCCTCCCACCTGTCAAACGGAACTTTGGAGAGCATTGCTTGATGAGTGGTGTAATATTCCCCAAGATCAGATTACAGGTTCAATATTAAAGATACGGACAACTGCATTTGTGGTGAAACTGGCACGCCGGAACACTATCTCTTCTCCTGCGCTTTAACAGACTCAAATCACGTTCTCCAACCAAATCCAGATACATATGCAACCTGGGCACAAAATGCAGCATTCTCGAAAACAATAAAGGAAAAAATTATTAAAGTGATGGACTTTGTAACCCATAATATAGACTACATTACACAATAGAAACAAAAAGCATGTTCTTAATCTATTATTGTATCTATATCCCCTAACAGCTTGAGTAATACTAATTACCATACGCAGCCACTTCCTTTAAATAATTGTGTTAACAATTTTATTGTACATATGTAAATATCAGTAATCTTTCTCTTAGTTGTCTAATTTTTGTTTTCCTTTTCTATTATTTAATGATAGATTACTATAAGTAGTTTTAGTAGAGTGATTGCTGCCGATGGCCATAAAATGTGTGCTATTCGCCAGGAATCACTCAAACAGGCCTAAAGCAAGAGTTCTTAGAACTCCTCACGATTGAGAGCCGTTCTGGTGTGTTTATATGCACCAGACAACTCCCAAAGCGGAACGAACCCAGTGATTATCACATTATCAACAGTGTACTCAGCCAAAGGGCTGCTTGCGTTGCCCAGAGTGGTTCTTCAATCCTCCCTCTCCGTAGATGTGCACCCAACACTGAAATCTCGTTAACTCGGGAAGGCCAGTGGCACGCCTGCGGCGTTCAAGTTCAAGATCAGATTGATAATTTGATACTCAGCATGCCTAGGCGTTGTAAGGCCTGTATTGCATCGTCCGGGAGACATACTCCATATTAACCATCATACTAACCATGTTATACTGTTTTTTGTAAATAGGTTTTTTTTTTTAAATTTGCTCCAGGAAGTAAAAATCGCAATTTTTATTAATTATGCAAAACATATAGCATCTTTTTTACTCTTTACCTTTTGTTTAATAAATAGACTTTACAAATAAGTCAAATTTGATTTGCTTCTGTCTCTTTCTTTGCCTGAACTTCATTATCCTTAATTTATGGACATGAGTGTATTGTACGGAAACAAAGGTTTGGTTTCTCGCTCTACTGTCATCTTATGCACATGAAGGCTAAACAAATCGGGACATACAGTTTAAAGTGGATTCCAAACCACTAACAACATCCATGCCACTGCTAGGACTTGGCCACCAAGTCACTGGAAACAAAGGTTAAAAGATGAATGAAACATAGAATTGAATTCAGTCGACTTCAAGACAATCCTTTTTCTTAGATTTCAACATATTATGGTAAATGCCTTCTTCATTCCCGATATCCTTAAAGATATTGCCTCTATTGAAAGACTCGTAAATTGAAGGGAATATTAACGTAATAATTTCTAAAATAATTTAAACTTTCAAACTGAGGTGAACATCTGCATGAGATTTTCTTCTCTATATTCCACTGAACAACAGTATAGATAATAACAATAGTTCTATTTCATATGTATAACTCTGCCAAATGTTGAATATTTCAGCAATTTATCACAAATTAGCATAATCACTGGGTAACTTTTAACCTGAAATCAAAAATTTAAAGTCTATATCAATCAGCTCAGAATTTTAGAATCTAACTGGCTAGGTGTAGTCATTATCTCCAAAATATATTAGGACATGTTAATTCAGAAAAACTTACCAATAATGTCATTGAGGGACGTTATCTATTTAAGAAATACCTAATTTCATAATTTGCAAATTAAACTGTTTGTGTGATATTTGATGTAAAATATTCAAGGTTTTTAAGTTCTTATGTAAATTAGTTCGATTAAAAGTATCTTACCTTGATGGCATTTTCTTTATAACTTCTTCAGTAAGAAATCCAGCAGTATGGCATTTAGTAACAAATTTCTCCAAAACAGTATATGCAGGGGGAACATCTATGCAAATATCTGGCATTTCCTCATAAACACGGAAAAAGCCCTTTTGATATATGAAAAAAATTTTTTTTTTAATCACAGATAATTATTTCTCTTATTTTATTATAATCATAGGACAGCTATATTTACTCAGAGTTCTGGAAATACACTTTAGCAAAGAAAAAAAAAACCCTTAAAATATTCATAATATAATAAATAATTCTAATTTATCAAAATTCAGAATTTTTTTTAATAAAACACAAAAATGATCAATGAATAATACAAATAAAAACTTAAAATATCTATTAAAAAAATTATTAAACCAAAAGACAATATAATTAAGATAAAACTTATATTAATAATGCTTAATTAGAGAGAGATAATGTTTTTTTTTAAAGAAAGGAAGTTTCTGTTATGAATAAGTAATTAAATTTATATTTTAAAAACATTAAGATTCACATTTTTTTTTTTATTCCCATATACAATTCAGGTTTTTTTGAACAAAATAATTATTAATGAACAATCAATGATATTGAAGTCGGGGGACCGTATGTGTAAAGATAGATTTCACTTTATCGTGTTCATCAAACCATAATTGGACAGGTTCCGCTGCATCAATACGTGCATTATCATCCTGAAAAATTCCATCCCCTGCAGGAAACAAAGTTTGCAGCATAGGATGGACCTGGTCAGCTAAAACTTCTCTATACTTATCTCCAGTGATCCTCCCTCAGGGTTATAAGTAGAACAACAGAAAACCACAACATACCTGCCTATACCATGACAGATCCACCTCCAAATTTATGTAAACATATATATTAGATAGATAGATAGATATAGTAATATAGATACAGATAGACAAATATATAAATATTTATTCATAAACTAATTTTTAAAAGCATTATATTTTAAAATTTGCTTTTGAAATGCCAAAATAATATTTGGGTAATCCCATAAATTAAAATTTTATTTCCAAATTGTGATTCCAAAAATAAAAATAAAAATTCTTAAAAAAAGTGTAATAATCATGTTTTACCTGAAAATAAAACATTATCATATACACTCTAAGGATTTAATATATTTAAAAAATAAATCTTTCTTACTCTGTTCATTTGATCAGGAGTCACAATGACACTTGCTGCCAAAACTTGAAGAAGTGAACACATAAGATCCATGTTTTTTTCACGCATATCTTCAATGACCATTATTAAAGCCTAAGAAAGAACATTTAAAAATAATTACATCTTTTAGTTATTTATTATGAGTCAAGTTTAAGAAAAAGTCATCAAACATAAGTGTCAAAAAATGTGTTCTGTTTAAGCCTCAATTATAAAGAGAAAGATAATGCTATTTGTCAGTTTTAAAATCTATTAATGCATCTTACATAACTTAATGACGAATCTTTGCTTAAGTTTCATAAAGAACATACAAGGTTGTTTATCTTCCTGGATAAGCTGAACTTAGGCACTCTTTTAAATAATAATTATAAAATAATTTTACAAGGAGGAAACTAAAAATAAAGCAATGTGTTTAACACCCGAGTTGTTTTTAACAAACAACGAACAATATAGTTTTTCTCAACCAGTACAAACAGTTTTTTAAACATTAGCTAAAATATTTTTTATAGGTTCTGGATCAGCAATTACGTCATGGCATTATATGTGCATATATGTTATCAACAATATATTTTTACTCATATTCAAAGAGTCTCCTTTTGTTTATTCTTTTACTTTCAAAAACAGGCTCTACATATAATTCCGTAACTTTTTTTTAAAATTAGCTCTAGTGGTTTTACACAGTTACACAATAATCAATGACGTCCCATCAATTCATTAGCTAAACCATGGTAGACAGTCGAACAGAAGTGTTTTGCATAGTTTTTCTGACAACATTTATCCTGCTTAAGACATGCCAGATATTTATCACTAAAAAAGTGTAATCTTATACTTGTGTTATAATAGTATCTGCTACATGCAGCACTATAGAATCATATGCAAGCATATTTGAAAATTTAAAAAGTGCATCTCAAATTCCTGTGATTTCCTATTTAATGGTTACGACAGGTTTTATTCTGCACTCCTATCTAGTCTCACAAAGATTTTACAGTGAGACAGTTTACATTTTTCATCAGTGCATACCATCGCCTAGGAGAGGCAGAAAAGAATATATACTAAATGATTTGAACAGCATCAAAAAAAGTAGATTCATGGCAAGTTGTTGGTCTCATCAATCATCAACCACTAAGTTTAAATTATGACATATACTTGATATATAAAACACCAGTGGATTTTGATACTTGAACATAATTGATACTTTATTTGCAGACTTGAACCCCTTTATTGTTTTTCTTTCACATTTGAATCATTATTGCAGTCCTAGGTTCTGCAAATCTTGGCTCTATCAGAAAATCAAGCATATTTTCATATAATCCTTGATTTATAGTTTCTATTACAAATTTATAGCTAGCAAAATATTTCTCTATTGCAATATTTATTCTACATCTAAACATTGCAATGAAAAATGTTTTCCACATAACTTATACCATATAAGTCTAAAATAAGAATAAACATTTGGCTGATTTAACTCTTAAATATATATATTCCTGAATAGAAATTCCTTCAAATTGACTATTTTGTTCTGAATATTTTTCCAACAATAGTGAATACAAGTGTCTTTTAGACACTGTCTTATCTCATTATGTCTTATCTTATTATATCTTGTCGTATTAATCTTATTAACATTCATTATTAAATAAAATTTTCCAATGAACTTAACAAGACCTAAAAAATTCCCATTCTGAGGTGTAAATGCTTTAAAATTTCTCTGAAAACCATATTATGTTCTAAATGCTCTTGTTTGTTGCTTTTTTCATCTGTGACTGAAGCTCCTTACCAATAGTTTAGTATAATTGTAATGATGTTTCAAATCATCTCTTTAGATATTCCAGATGATGCACATTTTCATGTGACTTAGTATTCACGGAAATGTTGTATAAATATTTAAAACAGATAAATGTTTCCAGTCATTTACTCCAGATTTTTCTAACATTAATATACATAATTTTTTGCAACAATAGGTGCTCTCTGAATAGCCATCTTCTAAGAAATAACTCATCATTGTTTTCATGATATTTTATGCATCAATGTAACAGAAAAACTATATTTATTTGCTCGGTTTGTTGCTCTATGGTCATTTATAGCACACAAGAGTTAGACTGGAACCTATGGTGTAAAGCAGATTTCAAACCACTACAAATATTCATGCCACCGCCGGGATTCGAACCTGCAACCTGTGATACTGAGAATTAGTAACTTGACCTTCAGGCGACTACATTTATATCTTTTGGAATACTTTACAGTTTATTAATAGGAAGTGGCCCATTCATAATGATGTGATCATTTTCAACAATTGATAATTCAACTGGCTAGCGTGCTGAATCACTGTAGTTGACAGTTATTTAGTTAAGCGTTCAAAATTCTCATTATTCCTTGCTGAGAGAGTGACATTACAACCTAAGATTGCCTTTAATTGCATTACTGTTATGATCTTGAAATTTAAATTCATACATGCATTTGTAATTTTTTTTCACAAAGTGCACTACCTTCAATGGGTTTGACTTCACAATCACTAGATGACAAATCACCATTGACTGACCTAGAATTTGAGCAATAAATGACCGTTGAGCCTGACTTAGAACTGAAAATACTTTATAATTTTTGGTATTTCTTAACTCCTTTTGAAGAAGACATCTTTTTGAGTTTTTATAGTCAGATAACTTTTTTAGAAATATTTTCTAATTTAAGGAGTATGAAAAAATAAATTAAATCCAAAATATTTGTAAGAAAACAAATAAAAACACTGCAACGAGACAATACAATTAAAAGATGTTTTATACATAGAAAAGACATTGTTTACAATTCAATGTTTCAAATCAGTGTCAAGGCAAAATTCACACAAAAAAATAACTTAATTATGAATTAACATTTGCACAGATAGGAAATTTCACTCTATTTTAAAAAATATTCAAAACAAATTATCCCATAACCAGTTATTTTAATGCAGTAATATCAAATTCAAATTTTCTATAACTAAAGGATTATAACAAAATTATTTCATTTACCTCATATACTAATTCATGATGAAAATGAGGAACTTCAAGATCCTGAATACAGCGACAAGCTTCAGCACTATCACCAGAACATAAATATTCCTTCAGAAGTAAATGCATCTAAAATAAACAAAGTTACCTGCTATAATAATAATAATGCTAGATCACCAAATAAAAAAAATAATTCATATGAAAAAAATAGAATATCACCAAAAAAATCTAAAAGTACATATACATCAACATCATATCAATCTAAAATATCTTCACAGTGTTACATATATTAATTCTTCATTAATCTAATTAAAATTTTCTTTTAAATAAAAATTAAAATCATGATAAATAAAGAAATGCTACATAATTTTTCAAATGATTAAACATATCACAAAAAAAAAAAAAAAAAAAAATAGAGGATTAGCTTCTGCTTCTGTTCCATTTTGGCAAAATCACCTCACACTAAAACAAACTAAATTTTATTTTGAAAGCTAAAACATTTTACCTACATAAATTTATCATAATATAAATTCAAACACACATACAGATATATATATACATAAAATTATTCTCAATATAATAATCTTGAAACATTTTACCAGATTTATCCATCAGCAGTTAATTTGAACATATGTGCAAGTGACATTATTTGCCTAATTACAAACTTCCAAACCAATGGTAGGCAAATGCAGTTAATGAAGCTGTATGCAACTTTTTTGCTGTTTAAATGCAGCTCCAAAGAAGTGTTTTTTTTTTAATATTAAATTTGCCACAAAAATTACAATTGCTCATTTAATTGTTTTTTGTAGTACTCATACATTGCCATGTGCTTACATGCTATTCCCATGACGAACCGAAAATCTCTACTTGCTGATCAACTTCATACCATTAGTAACTGTTCACAACAATTACATGTTTACTTTGAAGCAACAATCAACAATATTCAGTACAAATATTAACATAGTGATGTTTAGAAAAGTAAACCATGTTGATGTTATTAATGTAGCTTTGTTTTTAAGAAAAAGTTCATTATTCAATTACTTCCCTATTCTTTCATTAAATAATTTTATTTCAACTTATAAGTAACATGACTACAGAAGTAAAAAAAAAAAAAAAAATAGGGAGAAGAAAATACATACTTTCATACAGGAAAAGTTTCATATTTATTGAATAGAATAGGAAGTCATTATTATTTGCAAAACTATAATTGCAATTTATAAAATACGCAACTTGCACAGACATTATGAAGCAACTGATCTACAATTTTTTTACTCAGTATCCATTGGATATAAAATTAAGAAAAGAAAATTTATACCATTAAAAAGTCGACTCCAGGAATAAAGACTCCAGGCTACATTCAGTATCGAAGATGATAGGCAAAATGAAGCTGATTTTCTGATATCTTGGAATACTGCTCATAATAATGTTCGTATGGAGAAGAATTTAATAAAAAAACCTGTACTAAATGTGATTAATGTTTTGAAAAACATTAATCACATTTAGATATTCACCATAGATATTCAGCATATTCCGCAATTAACTATTATCTAAGTTTCTGAAGAACTAAATATAAAAGAATTGTTAGATCTTGTAGCTGTCAGGGAAACAACTTGTGGCATCAATGTAAAAAATGCAATTGATGAGGTATTGAATAATTTTCAGTTACCTATTGATAAACTTGTAAGCGTTGCGATTGATGGATATTAGGAATGCAATATTAGGAAAACACCAAAGTCTTATAGGTCTTTTAAAAAGTGATCCAATAATATATTAGTTTACTCATAATTCACCACAAACACATTATAACCAAATATTTAATATATGAAAATGTGTGGAAATTTTTCTGATAATTGTGCATTTTATTCGAACAAATGGCAAGACTAATTTTTTAGGAGAATTGAAAGAGGACAAAGAGAAATAACTTATAATTTTACTGTAAAATAAGATGGTTATCAGCTTACAATGTTTTAATCAATTCATAGAATTAATTGCTCCAATTTCCAGATTTTTAAAAGGAAAAGGAAAACCATAACTGGAATATTACTAGAAGACGAATGTGGTTTCAAGATTTAATGTTTCCAAAAGATACCATGCAGCACTTACAAACTCTAAATTTAGTATTGCAAAGAAAAGAAAAAACAAAAAGTGACTTGTCTCAAACTGTATTTAGTTTTCAATTAAAACCTCAGCTTTTACAAAATGATCTGAAGTAAAAATATATTTAAAACATATTCCTGGTTTAAAAGCAAATTCCTATAACACTGAGCAAGTACATTTAATATCAAGAAAAGATTGAAGAAAAAGAATTAAGTTAAGAAGGAAGGATAGAAAAGTTTCAGATTCACATTTTTTGTTAATCCATTGCAATTGATGTTATTCAAGATGGTTTTCCAGCGTCTCATGCAATA
>BPLQ01008077.1:314776-335174 GCA_021605075.1 Caerostris darwini | reverse complement strand
CATGCAAATATATAAATACTATAAAAAGTAATATTGTTCTAAAATATGTTTTCATCAAGTAAACTAAGAAGATGCCTATTCTTTACATGAGACAAATAACATAATGGCAAACAGAAAACTTACACAATCTATTTTCTTTGTTATATCATTCTAGCTAATTAAAAATTTTAATTAATTAAATTTTTTACTAAGTTTCCTAAAAAAAAAAGTGATTGATATATGCAATGTATAATACATGATTTAATTAATACAAAAGTTATTAAGAAATGGTTTTAAATGCAAATTTATCAATAAAGCTTTTGATTAAAAATTTATTGCATCTTTTTACAAAATGAGCAAAATATTTAACAACATCAAAATTGACGTTTAAATTTTATGAGTGAGATCCTTGAAAATTGATTTCTGAAAATAGAAGTTATAACTTTGCTATTATTTTGTTTTTAAATTATAAGTTAAGTTGTTCTGCAGAAAGTTAACAATTAATCATTGCAAATTTATGTTATGTTAAAATTGTTCTCTGTTGCATCTATTATAGTATTATTAATAATTTATATAAATTGCAACAAAGGTTTTTCAAAAATATGATCTAAATTTAATATAAGTAGCCTAATAAACTCGCATGCAATGTTTATGCATGTGCATGTGTTTAATTTGCTTTTAATAACTATTACTGGAAAATATTAGCGTACTTGATTCAATATATATTTTCTTAAGTAAATTAAGTATTATAATAAAAATTAGGAGGATAATAATAATTAGCTTAGCATTAAATGTTAGAAAACATTTACACTCACTATGAAAATTTAATCATTTTTTTAAAAAAAAAAAAAAAATTAGGTATTAAAATTTTCTGAATAAATATTAAAAAAATTTCTTATATAAACCGAAAAAAGAATATCGCAACATAATGATGCTGTTGTCTTATTTGAAGTTTTATTAAACAAGTAACTTTTTACAGCTAATTTAATTGAATTTTTTAAATCACAAAATAATGTTTTGATAATTTTCAATATAGAAACTTGTTAAATAATATGCAGGGAAGAAGGAGATCATAGTTTGAAACCATAAATATAGTGATAATTTTGACTAAACTGCGAAATTTGCAAAATACATATAACCTTAAATATATAGCTTTTAAAAAAATTAAATAGCTGAATATATTTTTAAAAAATTAAATAACCTACAAATAAAAAAAAAGATATTTGCATAAAAAGGCATACTAACAATAACTTCATGGGTATCACCATGTTCAAAATACTCGTGCAATAGAGGATCAACAGTTTTTTCAAGATCTTCAGGTGTTAATTCAGGAGCAATAGCTTCAAATTCACAATCATCCTTAAATGGAGTGGAAGAAAAAGTAAATTTTATTTCTCTAAGCATAAATATTAAATCTATAGCTCAATAAAATTTTTTAAAAACTGCAAAAGAAAATTTTTAAATTTCTAATTAAATAGAATTTTTTAAAACATATACAGAACTTTTTAAATCATTGCAAAACAGCACATTACAAAATATAAATAATCCATAAAATAAACAAAAATAAAAAAATCTACAAGAATACTAAAACTAGTTTATATTTGTGACTACTTAATTAATAGTGTTCTAAGTAAAATCATCAAGCAGTCAAGATTCAGTCATGATGGATAATCTATGTATATAACTCTGAAAATCATCACAATTTTTGTGAATAAAAAAGAGTATGACTATAAGCACAAAAATATGAAAAGCCTTCTTAGCAATAAAGATAAAATCTAAAATGTCGAAAGAAAAAAAAGATTGAAAGAGTTACTTTTTTCACACCCATATCTATACAACTTTTTTAATAGATTGTCCTTCATCCAATCACTTTAATGCAGATATTTCTGTTTAAATTGAAACAATGTTTATTTTGTTCTTTCATCTTTTATACTCATAGTATTAATTGAATTTCATGATTCAACTGCCAATGAAAAAATGATGACCAGCTGCCAGTGAAACAAGTGATGTCTTGACTGAAACAGGGCAACAAGCATACACATTCCAGAATGATGCCTCCTTGTGCAAATGCAGTGCCTTTATATCACTAAATATCATTGCTACTTTAGATTTTATAAATGCACAAAAGTTTAAAAAGTGTTTTGGTTCCTTATCAAATTGCCTTCTTCAATACAATAATAGCTTATTAACTAAGATTTATTTCTTAAAAAACTGTAATTGAGAAAATATAAATAAATTAGTTCATTTAATAAAATTAAACACACACACATATGTGTACATTGTCTTATCAACAATTTAATGCATTATTTATTCAGCAAGAAATTTAATGAAATTTAATCTTCGAAATTTTATTTACAACATACCTGATTTTCAAAATCATAATTTGGATCATGAATATCAGATATAATTTCTTCTTGTTCTGCCATCAGCTCAATTCCTGGCTTTCCCCAAGTTCCTTTGCCACCAGCACCTCCTGATTAAAACTGAACACTTTAGAATTTGGACAAATAATAAAAAATTTAATTGGTTAGAGTAAAATCTAAAAATTAACTTTTATAAATGTATTAAAAATTATTATTATTTTTATCATTTAAAATAAAGATGAAATCAAGTAGCACTGGTTAATACACTCTTAACTTAAATAAAGTGTATTAATTTTATCTTCTTATTTCTAGCTTTCATTTTATTAGTTCTTTACATGAAGACCATTTTATAATGCAGTATGTGATAAAACGTTTTAAAGAAGGATATAAAGATTGAAAACAAAGCAAGAGAAAAGGTATCTTTTGTTGCTGGATTTAAACACAGTGAAACATATTTGACAATAACTGGAAGTTAAAATATGAAGATAAGACATTAAAACAAAAACAGAACTAAAAACAATAATGATCAAAGAATAGAGAAACACAGATGCAAATATTATTAAAAAAAAAATAAAAATAAAAAATAGTGAGCTTAATGCCTAGACATTTAAAAGCTGTTGTGGATGCTGCGAGATATCTTGCTCAGTACTAATTAATTGATCGAAATATTACAATATTTACTAATATGCAAGATTGTTTCTAAGCATACAAGGACTTTTTGCAAAGCAATTTTTTTTATTACTTTTTGATAATTGATACTTCAAAAAAGGTTTTACATATATAAAAAAAAAAAAAAAAATTTTAATCTGAAATATTAATTTTTAATAATGGACAGTATAGTATATTATGAAATTTGTAAGTGTATAAACGTTTGGGAGCCATTGTATACATTTTTTTTTCACTTGAAATAATGCTATTACATTATCTTCTTTTGCTTGTAAATCTCAAATTTTGTAACACTTGTCAAGCATGCAGCCAAAACAATTCAATATTATAACCTCTTTAAAATACTTTTGAAAGAAATTAAAAGAAAACACAACACATAAAAATTTCAAATTTGGGACAAGCAATGTACCAAAAACGCCACTCTGCAGAGAATGATATGGTTATATTATAAACTGCACAGTTCATGAATATGCCAAGTAAATCAATAAGCAGTTGAGTTCAGTTATAATGAGCAAGTACATAATTTTCTCCTATGATTTGTCAAGTAAGAAGATTAGCCTAGCCATATGATTCATTGTTAAAAAATGCATGAAAAAAGATGAGAAAGTTTGAATTTTTTTTTACAATGTATAAAGTTTCTATCATTTTTATAATTAAGTTTGGCAACAAAAACAAGTTGTAAAAAATATGTATCATGGTTAGAGCAATGATGACAAGAAAATTAATATACAATTTTGACAAAGCAAATTACAATATTGAAAAATATGTGAGCAAATACATTTTAGAAGCCATATTTAAAATCTTACTCCTAGAAAATTAAAGCAGATGAGGCTTTCAAGAGGTACGAGCTTCAATTTACATAAACAGGGCCTACTTTACAAAGCTTTGCATAAACATTCATAGATCAGTATAAACATTACAATTTCTAGTATTAAATTAATTTAGTTTAAATTGAGACAATAACTGATAAATTAAAAAATAACTGATTTTCGTTAACTGATAAATTAAAAAAATTTTAATAAATAAACAGATATTGGTTAATAACAGGATAGATAACAGGTCTTAATATTTAAAAAACATTAGTTTGACTACCTCATATCAATCTTTCATAAAATAAAAAGTCAATAACTAAGCCAGAGTATTCAATTTGTTTGATTATATCTTCTAATGAAGTCATTTAATAAAACTTATAAGAAAAACAATTGTATCTCCTAATGAAGTTGCAACTAATTTATTATTAAATTCAAGTAATTTTGAGAAAAAATTACGTATTTAACATTTCTTAAAAGTTATGTCAAAGAACTAGATTTTACAATATGGAGCTTACCTTTTACTAAGAATCATTATTTTACATGTGAAAATAAATTGGCATAGTTAATATGAAGGAGAAATATCAACATCTTTTATACCATTTTAACCAATTATAAATAAAGTTTTAAAATGGTGTAATACTGCTAGAAACTACCAAATGTGTGATTATAGAATAAACGATAAATTTACACAGCCAAACAATTTAAATTGTCTTAAGCAATATGACATAGTAAATTATTGCTTCTAACTTTTCTCTTAATCAGGCTACAATAGCAGCCTTTAACACATAGAAAACTTCCACCAGTTTCTTTATTAATTTAAATTACAAGTACTACATATATATAATATAAAAAAAAAAAACATGTAATCAAAAACATTTTTTATAATTCTAACAAATACTATACTTCCTAGGTTACTTTTTTACGATATTATTTAAACACACATTTATCAAGTCATCGAAATTGTAAGTATTAACAGTATCCATTTATACATAGAAAAAAAGTATTAGAAAAAATTCTTCAAATTAAAACACATTAATCAATGGATTGATATATTTTCTATTTGTTTACCTTTCCCAAATAGATAAATTGAACTAACGCAGCGGAAAATTAACACCTGAAGCAAATTTAATCAGTATAGATGTTTACATATCTTCAAGCAGATTTCCAAAATATCTCAGCACCGTTTAGGAAATGAGATTTTTATCTTAAAAAGTGCATTGATTGCAATGTTAAAAATCATGCACAGTAAATATTTAATAATATAATACGTGATTGCATATTTTTTTATAAATCAAATCAATGAATTAAAACATTTTCACACACCGCATTTTCCAATAAATCTGAATCAAGTTCATAACATCACTGAAAAAATTGCGACAGTTTAGAATATATCAATACAGAACAAAGAATAAAAATTACCTTTCTTAGGCAATCCTCGTCCAAAACCATTCCTAGATCTACGACTGTTTTTAGTGTAACGCAAATAAGACCCATTCACATTCACAACATTACCTACGTTGCTTTCCTCACTACTAACAGATTTTGAAAGCCTTTTCGCTTTTCGTTTAACCCGATCGTCTAATAAGTCATCTAAAGGAAGAATATTATTATTTTCAAGTACAGTTTTCGGCAAGGATCCATTCTGAAGTGCGACATCAATGCCTAGTTCCACTTTCTCCACAAATTCTCCAAGCACATTGCTTTTAGTATCGGAAGCCATGGATAAGTACCGCGATACCAATAAAGAATGAAATAACAAGTAGTTGGCAAGTAAAAATATGAAATTCAAAACTATAACAATAAATAATTCTTTGAAATAAACTAACAAATTAGTATATCAAATTTTAATCAATTCGTATGGGAACGATTAACTCGATTATATTCACAGGAAAGGAGAACCAAACACTATACAAATACCCAGTATCAAATTTACACTAGATGCGTATTCAAAAAAGCGTGAAGCACATTTCGAAAATTCACCACTAGAGGACATTCTCACAGGTTCAATCAATTTCATAAGGAATGGAAATATAATAAATAATTTGCTTAATAAAATACTATTTGACTACTAGGCCACAAGGCCAGTTCCTATTGAGAGAAAAATTGGTTTAATTTTTATAAAAAAAAAAAAATATTTACGCAAGGGAGAAAATTCAAATAACCTACTGTTTATTCAAATTAGCATCGCCAATAATTCGATGTTTGTAATAATTTAGTTTGAAAATGCTTTCATATAGATCATTCACAAATATGTGTACCACTAAAATGGAATAAAAAGCTCAACTTAAAATTATTCAACAAAATTTTCCTTTTCTTCCTAAGAACAATATATTAATGACTCATTTTTCCTAAGTAAAAAGGGTAGATTTCGGAATAAAATTACTGCTCCTGGTCCCATTTTCTCCGATATAAATGGGCTTCAGCTTCAAATCCTGGCGGTGGCATGGATGTTTTTTAGTGGTTCAGAAACAACTTTAAACTGTTGGTCTCGATCAAATTAGCCTAAAGTAACCACAGAGCCTACTTGAAAATATAGCCGATATATACTTTCTACGAAAATGTTATAACATGAAAGACAAATTTTAATCTCTGATTGCAATGCTTCATCTATTAATTATTATGATAGTTAAGTTAATTTGTTTTATTAAAGAGGCTGAATTTGGACTAGCAAAATAGTTAAAAAAAACTATTTGTGAGGAAACAGTTGATTAAGTAGCCTTGAATTCTAGGAAATTATAAAAGTAGTTCACCCGCAATGTAAATTGTACTTTTAAACGGATTTGAAAAAATTATAAGTGAATTTACCCATATATAATTCCTGAGATCAATCAAAATAACCAAATGAATCTCCGTAGTTACTTCGAAAAGGGGGGGGGGGAGAATAATTTTAATTAAATTGTTTATAATCAGAAACAACATTCCTTTTCACTCCGAATTTTGTTGTGAGTACGAACACAAAATAATTACTGATTTATCAGAAATTGCTGATTTAATATATATATACATTATTTCCTTTCTCCAAATACACCGGCGATGTTATTTAATCGTAAATTATTTACTCGATTGAAATTTATAATGGCTGTGATACACTATTACTAGGTCAAAACCAATTCCTCTTCGAAGTGAAAAGGCTTATAATGGTAAAAAATTGTCTCCATATTTTTACCATTATTTTAGCTACATTTTTCCAGCAGTAAAAAAAATATTTATTTTAAATTTTACTATGGGTGAGGGAAGCAGAGACCCATGGTCTTTTCTTTGAATTTTTAAGACACACTTTTATTATGATTTTCCAGTTGTCGTTATTATTAAAACGATGTAAAATATTAAAAATATGCTAAGTGCAAAAGGATGTATTTAAGCGTAATATATTTTTGAAAATTTATATCAATAAAATATTATGAAATTATAGTTGAAGAAAATTTTTTAGGTAGTTTCTTCCTCTCTTATTTTGAAAATGTTCTACGTGTGGCCGTTGCTTTGCACAAGTTTGCTGTTAGCTCTTACAGGTAGAAATTAAAATCTAGAGTTAATCTGTTGTATATATAAGAGTAAAATTTAAATCGGGAACAGTAGCGTAACAATAAGGAGCAAGACGGGCAAATTTCCATGGGCCCGGCCAGAGTAGAAAGGCTACGAGTACAGGTAATGAATGAAATTTATTATAACAAAATAAAGTAAAATTTATTAATTCTATATTTAATAAATTTCAGTAACTGAAGTGATAAATTAAAAAAAAATGCTTACGTATCAATATTTAGAAAAATTCTTGATATGTAAGTATTTACTTGTATACGTAGTATTCTAATCTTGATATCAAGATTAGAATTCGTTTGTATGAAAAATGTATCACATCTGGTAGAAATAGTAACAGAAATATTTACGCAAGAGTAACCCCGGAGCTAGGGACTTAACTAATCTCTAGTTCGTGAATAGGTAATTACAAAATAAAAAAATGGGAATTCCTGCTGTCTTCCATGCGCTTTTGGGACATTGAATTCACTTTTAGAAGTTTCCACTGATTATTGAATAGGTGTTTACAAAATTAAATGTGGAAATCCCGCTAATAAGTCAGACCCTTGTTTCGCGGATTCTCCATGCGTCACTATTATTTTACTTTTTGTTTAATCGGATCCGCGATCAGTCGTAAAGTTAATTAGTTGATTGTGGAAATTAGGTAATAGCCTGTCTAGTAAGAGAAAGTATCTTAATGGGAATGAAAAACGAAAACGAAAGATAGAGTTGATGTCATTTTTGCTTTAAATGTTCGGTTGGTCTAAGTTCAAAAAGCGCTAATAAAAACTATTTTATTAAACTCCAAAGCAGATGAAATAAATTAAGCTATTTTACTGAAGAAGAAGATGGAAAACTACAAGCTTATTATGTTATTGGTTTTTTTATTGTATAATTTTACAGGTAATCACTGCGACCTCAAAAGCACTTCAGTCTAAAACTATCGATCTTTCAATTGCCTTAAGGCGCTTGCAAGTCGGTCTGGGAGAATTTAAAAAGTATCTACTTGAATATGAAGATTTAAAAAAGCAAGCAAATAGTATGGCAGGAAAATGGTCTATTCACCCAGAATTTCCTAAAATTCGTCAGAGGAAGTTGAAACTCCATTTTAACGAAATTTGCAAAAATGTACGTCTCCAAGCTTGTTTAAAGGGAATGTATTTTATCGTGTATTGGACATCATCATCTATCAACTGAGACAGCTATTCCATGAAATGAAAGAAAATATTTCAAATTTCAATGTCTTGTAACCTGCAACTTTGCAAAATTTAAATGATGTCGAATTATTGGAAAAGGTTGAATAATTTGATGATGTAGATAGAAAGACTATCTCGTTTAAGAAAGAAATTCTCAGTTTTCGCTCCACTTTTATTCATGACATAAAAAAAGTCTTCTTCCTTAAGGGAATTGGCTGATTTATTAATCATAAGGAATCATTTTATGTCTTCAAGCTTTCCTGAAGTGTGCACTGCATTTATGTTATTTGTAACAATTCATATGATTACTTCTAATGCTGAACGATCATTCTCTAAATTAAAATTGATGAAAAACCTATTTAAAAAATTCTTTGGGACAAAGAAGATTACTGAATTTGGTTAATCTATCTATTGAACATTCAATGGCCAGAAACTTGAACTTTGATGCTGTCAATGACACTTTTGTTGATCAGAAAGGCTGGAAAAAAATTTAATAAATAAAATTTTTACTAAAATAAAAACGGTCATATTAATTCAATACTCCCTTTAAATATAGAATTCATAGTATCAATAAAAAATAATATGTATTTTATGTAGTACTTTATTAAAAAAAAATTGATGATACTTTGCATTAAGGAGCCTCATTCGAAAAATTTATCACTGGCCGCAGAGGGTATAGTTACGCCACTGATTGTGCACTAAACACTTAAAGCAACAGACTGAAATAGCAAAATATTTGAATCTGAAAGATATTTCAGAAGAAAAAAATGTAACTGATGACCAAATATCCGAAATTAAAAATAATATGAACTTAAAATGAAATTACAGTAACTATAACTTTGCTTTCCTGAGTTTTTTTATTTTCCCCTTAAGATAAATCATTTGAAATATGTTGTGCTCGTTTTAACCTTTAAAAGAATAATGCCTTTATTCAATTGTATCGATCTTTCTGAAGCAAACACTACTCAAATTCCATAGTCGTTTTGGGCGAAAAAGCCATTGTTACACACAAAATGCATATATTTTTGCATGCTTTGTTGTTACATGCAGCATCCACATTACCATCAATTAAAGAATAGAGGTAGAAACACATTTTTTTATTAAACCAATAATATAAACTGAAAAAAAAAACACTTCTAATACAAAAAAAAAATTTAACAAAAAATATGTTGAAGTTTAATAAGATTTATTTAAATTTTTTAATTGAAAATATGACTAGCAATGAAAAAATTTCCATGTAACACATTTTCTACTTTCTAATTTTAAATAATGATCTTAATCGACTCATTCTGTCAATAATCAGATACGAATTACATTAATGATGAATTTAAAAATATCAAGTAAGGTTTTATATTTTATAAAAGCCACAATTAAAATATTAATTTTAAAAACTGCCGAAATAAATCCAATATAAAATACAATTTGTTCAAACAAAAATTATTAAACTTAAAAAATATAAATTATTTAGATTTAATTCTAAATTTAAAAAAAATCAGATACATTCTAAAGTATGTATTAAAATTACTTAAAAATAAATAATATCAATAACAAGAAAATTCTACGAAAAATGACGCTTCCCCCTAATTTTATAAACATATATTGAACATATATATTTTAAAATATGAAATTTATTAAATATATAATTAAAAATATTAAAAGTAATCTTAAAAATTCTATAATACTAAATATAATTAAAAAATTAAGTGAAATTTTTATTTTAAATAAAAGTTTACTTTTTCAACTGGAATATTTTTATGCTTGCCATTTATTTAAAATAAAACAATATATTAAAAATGTATTATTGAGAAATATATTATTATTCCTAATATATTAAAAATTTCTATATTGAGAACATTGATATAATCAATAAACTATAATAATTCAAAGTATTTTGTTGAAAGCAAATATTATCGAAACTATGAAATGTAAAAAAGAAATTGTTTTGAATATTGTAATTATTATTATTTTTTATTTTCATTGACAAATCGAAAGTAGCAAAAATATTTCGTCTGTCTTTTTTTATATATATATAATTATATCTCTTGTTTAATGTTCTTCATTGGTTGCTGATATCTTTCTACGGAGAATTGCACATGGGCTTGCAAACATCATAGAAAAGCAAGAAATCAATGAAGTTGGGGGGAGGGGGAATTAATGAAGGAAAAGAAGAAACTAAAACAAATACGAGTCCAGTTTAGGGGTTCTGCTGCTACGTCTAAACATAAACTTCATCTAAAGGCATGACAAAAAAACAATTGGAATGACAAAGAATATTGTGTGGTTCGCGATATTGCGATACTTGCTTAAAGCATTCTTTTATAAATTTCTACGAATTTTTTAACGACTTTGAAAGTATTCAAAATAATCAAATCTAGAATCTTCCAAATTATAATAGATTTTTCCTTAACTATAAACATTCTAAATCGGGTCTCAATATCTTTAAATAATTTCTGTTTTTCGATGCATTCTTCTTATCATTATTATGAAAATTGAAGCATTGCTGATAAAGAAACAATTTCGATAAAAAATAACGTTTTCGGTTTAAATTTTTCACTTAGCTATTTAATTTAAGCATTCTCTAAAAATTGAGAACTTATAGCACCCAAAGTTCCTCGGCTACCTCAAAGTTCTTTTTACATCGTGAGAAGATTAAAAATTTTAGTTGTTTCTACAAGAACACTAGCTACGACATGATGACGCAGTTCAGACGCAGTTGCAGATGTAAGAAGAAGACTGAAATACAACTAACAAATATTTATTCACATAATAACATTTAAGACGATCACAGGAACTCAACACACAATTCTAATGTAATTTACAGCTATTAACAACCTGATACAATACATTTTCGGGCAAAAACTGTTACGTTTCGACACGCTCAGAGCCACAGCAGCCAGATCACACCATGCCTGCAGAAAGCCAAAATTTAGACTGAAACTAAAACAATTGTCACGTGAGCTATTACATTGAGTATGACGTTTTACTGCTTTACGATGAAACAAAATTTAGGAAGATTTGAGCCAGGAATTCTCCTCATAGGGAATCTTCCTAATAGGAAAGGGAACATCTTTTCCTTCTGTTACGACTCGTACTGGAAACAGCATCACTTTTCATAGGACTTCCTCTTTTCCCCAGAGGTACAATAGGCAGGGTGTCTACTTCTGTAAACGGTATTAATGCTGAAACGTGATGTTCCAATTGGCATGCCAGATTGTCAAAATTAGCATCCTCATACATGATTGGAGATCTTTGAGTGATCCATGAAGTCCATCCTGTTTTGGCGTAAATTTCGATGTTTTCTTTTTGTGTGCATGGCTGATTGGATGCAAAACAACCCAAAACTTCTGACCAGGTGTAAAATAAAGTTTTTACAATTTTTGTCATAATAGGTTTTCTGTCATCTTGTTTTATTTTTACATGTTCCTTGATAGTCATTGAGATCATGGCCAAGCTCTTTAAATACGGAGTGATCTCAGGAACAAAGTTATCGTTGTCTAATACAGCTTTTAGATCGTGAACCACATCATCAATTGCCGGTAATTCATGTTCAAATTTTAAATATGCTGCAGTATGTCCAGTAGCGTCCGACTTGTGTGAGTTTAGAGCAAAACAAATACTAGGCAGTTTTTCTTATCAAGAGTCATGAGTATCACCTACCAAAATTATAAGGCCAGTTAAATAAGTCTATATTCTTTCTTTTGAATGGATTCGCTTGCGTATGATATACTGGAGTTAAAATTTGGTCTATGTCAAGAATACAGCAAACTTGTTGCAGCACAGCGCTCACGAAATATTAACCATTATCACTGATTAACTTTCTGGGTATTTTTAAGGAAACTTCTTCAATTAACTTCGTTGCATACTCACATGCGATGGCTGAAACTAAAGGAAACAATTCCACCCATTTAATGGCACACTATTCCACAATAAGAATCCACTTGTGTTTCTCTTTACTTTCTGGTAAAGAACCAAATAAATCTATACTTAATGTTTCAAATCGCTGAGCCTATGCCGATGTTCTTAAAATTCCAGCAGGCTTCTGGTTGGTTGCTTTAAATCGACAACACGTCACGAGTCATGATGCAGTTTCAGGATACTTTCTCTTTCTTGGAATGGTATAACGAGTTGAGTTTCTGTATCAGAGTTTGGAGCATATCTATGAAAGATACCTTGATTCATCAGATATTCCCTATCTGTCCAGTTTACAAAATTTTCATCCTTTTGATTATCCTCAAAACAAACTATTTAGTTTTTCACCTCTCAGTTAGGTTTCATGAATGCTGCTAGAGCTTCTAGTTCTCCCAAAGTTACAATTTTCTCCATTATTGATTTCAGTGTCCTAGATTGGGCGGAAGAGCATGTCTGTTACTATATTCGATTTTCCTGGAATATAGTCAATCTTTAAGATTGTAAGATTGGATTTCAAAGATCACCAGGTTAATTTTCCGGACGGTGACATAAGATTCATCAGCCACTTCAACGGTTGATTATCAATAGCTACTGTGATTTTATATATAGCTATGAAATTTATTAAGTGCCCACACCACAGTTAAAACTTTCCTTTCAGTAGTTGAGTAATTCCTTTCTGCCGCTGTAAGTAGTTGACTGACATAATCATTGTGATATTCATTTGTTTTGTCATATCCCTGTAAAAGCACGGCATCTAATGCATAATTACTGGCATTAGTTCTTAAAATGACTGATTTTTAACAGTTTGCTTGCTTCAGTACAGGAGGTGATATAAAAACAATTTTTTAATTTTCTAAAATTCAAAAAATTTATGTTCTGCTATTTTCCAATTCAAATAGTTTTCTTTTGTGTGAAGTTACTAAGAGGTCTGGAATTATCTACAAAGTTAGGAATGAAACTTTGATACCACGAACACGATTGTAAGAATTATTGTACTTTTTTAATTGTTTTAGGGGGAGGTATATTAACTATAGCTTCTACTTTAGCAGGATCAACTTCTAAGTGACTTAAGAATTTTATTTTTTCACAAGAAATATGACACTTTTCCTGTTATGCATTTAACTTGAATTCCAAAAGTCTTTCAAATACTGCTTGAAGATCTGAGACAGGGTTCTCAAAAGTATTAGACAAAACGATGATGTCATTTAGATACGACAAAGCTAATATTTTTTTGAATTTCTTCTGAATTGTTCAATTAGCCTCTGAAACGTGGCTGGAGCATTGCGGAAACCAAATGTTATTTTCAAATAAACGAAAGTTCCATAAGGGGAAATAAATGAATGCAGTCTTATGCCGATCTGGTAGATAAACGCCAATTTGATGATAACCGGATCGAAATCGAAAGTAGACATGTAAGAAGTATGCTGAGCTTCATGCTACAATTCATCCATCAGTGGCAATGGATACGTATCAGCTACTGTAATAGCATTGAGTTTTCGGTAATCCATACATAACCTCTTCCTAACCTTGCTACCATCAGGTTTAGGAACTAGAACTACTGATGAGGTATACTGGATTACAAATATGAGAGGATGGAACAGAAAACAATACCATTGTAAACTTTCCAATATTGGAAGTTTCTAACAAAGATTGATTCAGTTCAATCTACACAAAATTCTCTGTCAGCTTTATTAAGGAAATATTTGCTAACACTTGGAAACATTACACAATGACTTTAAAATTCGATCTATGGAAAAATAGAAAGAATCCGTGCAGGTACAAATTTATTGAAGCAGTTGTTATGGAAACATGAATTCCTTGATAAATAGCCAAAATATTATTTTCATTAAAGTGTAACACAAATATTCGGAATACGAAAATAAATTGCAAGATATGAGAATTCCGATGTTTGTTGCTTAAAAAGGTTAACAAGTTTTTTAATCATTTTGAATTCTTATTTTATTATTCGAGAGGCTTAATTTCGATGTTCATCAATAGAAATATATAAATGTCTTTTTCGTTACATGGATTAAAGGTCTCATCGTCTCGTTTGTGTTAAATAGTGAAAGTAACTCTGCTTAATGCAACTTTCAAGTACATGTATTTTGATAAATTCCTCTTATCTCTCTTCTTTTCTTGGGCTTGTAAGATATAAAAAAGTTATGCACATATTTAAAAAAAAAATCTACTTATTATTATTTTTACTTAATTACATTTTGTCTGTTTTACTTAATTCTGCAGTAAAAAATAATAGTTTCTTACGAAAGTCATTCATGTATTTCACAAAGCTATTTACTTGATTGGTTTTTTTTGTTGTTGTTGTTTGTTGAGTAATTACTGATTTATCAATTTTTTGCTACTTGGATAGCAAAATATCTCATTTATTCGAAAATAATAATCAATATTCAAACAGAAAGAACTAAAATAATAACGAATAACTGAAATGTTTTTTCTTTTGTTGAACATCGGTGGACCTCGCGTTACATCGATGCGTGCCACGAACAATCCACCGACGGGTTATGAGGGAAGACCTTTCCATCCAGGAGGACTTTTAAGGATAACTGACACGCATTTGAGTGTCATATGGAGAAACCCGGAAAACTCCCAAAAGGCCGTCTGACTATCGATGCGAGATGCTTTACCACATTGTTATAGTCACCTTCGAGTGTAATTCACAGTATTAAAAATGGAAGCATATAAAATACTACATACACTACTGGAAGGGAGAGATGATGTAGCATTTCAAAAAATTATAAATAATTGTTTAAAAAATATGCTCTCAGATCAGGACACTTTTACCATTATAATCCTTCTAACGTTGAATCTTGGACATACTGCTACAGGTTACATTATTGCATTAATGGGCCGAATGAATAAAGCAATTAAGTATATGAATTTGCAAGACAAGCATGCTAAAAGATTAGATAAAACAATCAATATTTTAAAGAAATTCATGAAAGTAATCGATGGAATGATTGTTTTATTGAAAACTCCCCATACCTCAACAAGCATAATAGACACACTTATGCAAGTCAACCCAAAGCCATAAACATAAATAGTTTCAACCTGATATCAAAAATATTATCTCTACAACACCAAGAACAGAATGTGAAATTCCGATGAGAAATCTTGCATAATATTAGAATACTCTCTTATTCAATGAATCACTTTCATTTTTTCACCAAGATTACCAGTAAACAGAAATCTCCTTTGAGCCCTTAGTTCCTCTTAGCATTCTCCATAGACAGCAGATCCTGTTTGTTTACAAGCAAACTCTCGTCCGAATCTCAAGCCCCTCCTAGTCCCCTTTTTACCATTGGCCAGTTGACAACAACAGGAAATATATATATATATATATTTCCTTTTCATGCTATTTTGGATAGAATTCAATAATTTTTGCCCCTATATTATCGTAAAAAAAAAAGCATTTTTAGAATTATTTTACCTTCCTGTAATTCCTTGAATTTTGGGAAACTTCTTAATAATACGCTTAAATCCTTAATCATTAATAATATTCTAAATAATATGCTTAATTGGAGATACAAATCGATTCGTTAAAGTAATATAACACTTTTATTTATTCATAGAAAATATCTCAATATAGACTGATGAAAATAAAAATAGAGCAACATGTATTTGCTAGTGTTTGCAAAAGAATTTCAAACTGATATAGTCCTACCTACAATCAAAGTAGCATAAAAAATAATGCAGTCTATAAACTTTTTATAAAAATTAGATTCATTTTTCAAGCACCTAATCAACTTTAAAACGGACAGTGGCGTAATAAGTAATGAGTAAATGATATGTAAAATAAAATATTGGTTACATAAACATATTTTTTTCTACTAAATCGTTTCAATAAAGTTAAGAACATGAACTTTAATAGACGGCAGTTGGATAGTTCGTGCTGCCATAAGAACAAATTCATTTTAATTTTCCAACTTAATGCACTAAATTTTTAATATATGTATTTGCAAAATAGGCTATTATTAATGTGTTTCTATCAATCCATTAAAAAGTGCACGGAGCCCAATGTTTTTAAATCAAAAAATTTTATGCATAGAAAACTCTTTGCTTCTGTAGTCTTGACATAAATTTTATTTTGTATACTACTGTGCCCAAAAAATAAGACCAATTATTTATTTTTTTCAAAAACTCTATATTTATTCTTCCAAATAAATTTCCTCGCCTTCAAAGTAATCCCCTACGGACACGCACTTATGGCAACTTTTTTTCCAATCCTCAATGCATGCTAAAAAGTCATCGGCAGGGATGGCCTTCAAAGCTCGCGGCAATTACGTTGAATCTCTTCAATCGACTCAAAACGGTGTCCCTGGAGTGGTCTTTTGAGTTTAGGGAATAACCTGAAATCGCACGGTGCTAAAACAGGTGAATACGGTGGTTGTGGAATGATATGGGTTTCATTTTTGGCGAAAAAGTCACGAAGAATCAATGCAGTGTGAGCTGCCGCATTCAGTGTTTTCAGTACCAATTGAGATTTGACGCGTTTGAGGCCTAAAATGGAATTTACCTATCCTTTTGAAATTCCAATATCATCAGCAAGGTTTCTAATTGTAAATCGACGATTTTCAAGCACCACATTTTTTGGACATGAGCTTCGTCAGTTGAGGGTGATGATCGACCAGAGGGCTCTTCTTCTTCAACGTGTTCTCTGCCTTCTTTGAACTGTTTATACCACTTCTAAACATTTCTTTCCGATATAGGAATGCTCACCGAATGCCTTCTGAAACATTCTATACGTTTCCGCAAACAAAACTGAATGCAAGTTCTTTACTCAATTGATTCAGACATTTCAAAAATCGTCGGAATCAGTTTTAGAGTCTCACAAAGCTAAGCGTAACTCAAACATTAATGAATATTTTGACGTCACAGTGCACATAGATACCAAGAACAGTGCTAGCTACATAAAAAAGAAGAAGAAATGAAATTCCATATACCCTGGGAATTTTAAATTGAAAATTTGGCCTTACTTTTTGGACATAGTAGTATGATATAAATTTTAATATATAATATGCAAGAAATCTTTGATATTGATTGTTTTGTGTATAAAAAGTTGATATATATATATATATATATATATAAGATAGATAGATAAAAAAAATACAAGCTTTCAGAGAGTTCATTCATATTTGAGTGTTTCTTAAACTCATAAACCCTTTTTGCTAAAATTGACAGAGGATATAAATTCAGAGTTTATAATATCCGGTGCAGGACATGTGGTGAAAAGTGTTTTTCACCGGAGGAAAGGAATTCTCTTGAGAATAAAGTTTAAATTATCGTCGCCCCTGTTGGGGGTGTTTTATACGGAATCTTTTCCAGACATATCAGATGCTGCCTCTAAGAAAATGTGTTTTCGACATTGTGTTTCGACTTATTATACTATCCAATTAAGGGATATTTATGCGACATTGAGAATAGGAATTCAACCTTTGACCATCATCTCGAAACTTGTCCGGAGTAAGGAATGAAACTAAAATTGAACTTAGCGGAGAGAATCTCTAAATGCCTCTGGTGAGGAGAGACTATGCTTTTGAGGGTGAAAGCAACTAAAATGGAGAAGAATGTATTGAAGAGTGGGCGGACTGTTCTGCGCGACGACGAAATCACCAAGATGGGTCAATCACAAAGAACGTCGACACCAGAGTCAAAAGAAACCGACCTGGATGATCTCTCTGACAAGCTTCCCTATTCGTGAGAGATTTTTTTTTTCACTTGGTGGACACTGAATACTTTGCTGTGCATAGATAAAAAAAATTAAGTCTAAAACTTAAGACTTTTTCAGTAGGGGGGAAAAAGTTTATTTCATGAATGTATATTACATAGCCTATTGTTTATTACAATCAAACTATTGAATTCAAAATTGACATCTTAATGTTAACTGTACAAATAATCAACATATTAACGTTGATTTTTACTATGGAGTGATGACCAATATACAACTGTACGTACTAAAATAGGTTAATCGTATTTAGTTTAGAAAAAATATGTATATAATATGTATAAATATATATAATATATATATATATATATATATATATATATATACATATATGTATAATGTATTATATATACATGTAATGTATGTATTGTATATTCATATATAATATATATATATTTATATTATATACAATATGTCTAATTGTCTATAATATAAATAAATCAATTCATTTTTATTTTAAATATGTGTCATAATTTATATCACGCTTTCCTTCTCCACATTATCAAGCCTCTGAGGGCTTTCGAACCTGCCTTGTTATATTGATTGATGGGTTATTGCGGATCACAAATTACCTTTGTAATGTTTTAACGTATCGGATTTATTAATGTTATTTATGATTATTGACGATTTTCATGAGATTTAGAACTAGTGCAGGAATCGTACCCTTGGTTATTATATGTATTAAATAACAACGCACTTCTCTTTGAAGATATTAATTTAGTATTGAATACTTTGTCTCTTTAACAAAAAAAAATTCTTTTATTTGGTATACACAAAGAATTCTAACTCTGCTCTGGATAAATCACTAAAATAATTGAGATAATATTCTGAAGAAATCCTGATACTGAATGCTTAATACAATTTTAAAAAAATTATACATGAATTTTAAAATTAACTTAAATTATAGCATTTAAAAATAACAAAAAATGTATATGCATATCTTGTTTTGAGATTTTATATATATGTACAACACAGATAAGCACTTGTATTCCAAAATTCCACATTTATGTTGATTTTCTCACAGATACAATCGAGCATGAAATCAAACGGGATTTTATTCCTAATTGTTGAGAAAGACTTCGATAAGTTCTGGCCTAACAGACTGTTTTACAAAATGGCACAATATTTCACCAGAATTAAAATAAACCAATCTTTTATCACTGAAAGAAAATTCAGAGTCAACGGAATCATTTCCACAACCGGACATAGTTAGAGGTCTGCCTCAATGTTCACTAAGGCACATAATAATTTTAAATGTTTTCTACAAAATCACTAAATTAACTTTTTACGTAAATCTCACAGCTATAATAGTACATCAAATTCGAATTTATAAACTAAAAAATTACACCAATTCGCTCTAAATCTCGTAAATAATAGAGGATAACACTTTTATTAATTTCCCAAAAATAAAAGGAATCTCCAGTCAACTGGGCGAAATCATTAAATAAATGAATAGAGATCCGCTCCAAATGTCTCAAAAGAACCAATTTTACACCTTCCTGCCACAAACGATTGAGGTACTGATCTCTTTCTCTCCTCCCTCCTTAATGAATATATCAACTGTGTAAGAAACTGTAAACATGAAATCTAAAGACACGCTTACATCACACGTTTCTCGAGGTCCAATAGTTAAAACTGGGTTTAGAAAGATAGTACGACCATTCGAAAAACCGGTAGATAAGAAAATCATCATTGATGGTCAAAGGAGCTTACAAAGGAGGATAGCAAAGTAAAATGGATACTCTAACAGCACAACCGTTCAACGATGGACGCAGTTTACAAGAGGTTATGAGAAAAACCAGCTTACCGAGAACTGTGTGCTTAAGAGTAGTGCAAGGAGTCTTAAGTAAACAAATTGCACAGGTGCTGAAGCAAGACAATATTCAAAAGCAAAAAGAATTAACTGAGTAGGTCTGAGCGCCTCTCCATATTGCAATGCGCTAAAGAAAATTCCCAAAAGTTTGATCAAGAGAAAATAATAAACCGTTTTTGCAATAATGCATGACCCTAACAAATTTTCTAAATTCTCGGTTACGTCTACCTCGTCTCAGATGAAAGATGTCATAAGTCGCAAAATTCTGCAATCATCCCTGAGGTGTAAACAAGAAAAAATACATTTCTCACCCAATTGCAGAATGTTCTTTATATCTGATGGCTTTGTGGTGGTAAAACATCAAACATTTGCAGTTTTTGTTCTATCAATAGGACATAATTTAACTG
>BPLQ01008077.1:279929-305521 GCA_021605075.1 Caerostris darwini | reverse complement strand
GGGGGGGGGGATGCAATAAAATTCGACCATATGTGCGATTGAAGGAAAAGCGGATGTTGCTTGGTGCGCTACTATAACCTGTTCCTCTATATGTAACACCCAATTTATTCAATGAACAAAAAAATTCGTATAAAAAATGAAATAATGTAAATGAATGACCACCCCAAAAATTATATAAAATTGCAAAATAAAATAAAATTATAAACATAAATAAAAATGACAAATTATTTATTTTTGTATGAACAAATACAATATCAAAATTTAAAAGGAACAATTAAAATTTATTCATTATTTTCGTTACTAACAAGTTAAACTCATAATATATGATTAAAAATTATATACAAAATTTTACAGCCCAATTTTCATTGTCCCTTAAAATAAAAGTTTATAAATTAATTTTAAAAATATTTAAAAAAAATTATACTTGTAAATTACTGAAAGAAAAAGATAGCACATATATAAATAAAGAAGAAAAAAATTTGTAACGATATTTTTTTCTTTAAAAGATAAAATTATCAACATGTAATCTTAACTAACCAAAGTTACTTTTAGTTTTTTTTGAATTATTTACTAGTACTAAATTATTTATAATTATCATCTTAAAAAAAATTTATAAATATTTTTTTAAAAGGCATAAATAAAATATATAAAGTAAAAAAAATATCTATTACACATAACTAATTAAATTAGTAATAAGATAAACCCCCGCAATTTTTATCATTTCGAATATTTTAATGTTTGCTGCTGATTTAATAGTAAATTAACACAGAATTTCTAAAAATGTTAGATATATTTAAATTAAATTGATTTAAAAGAAATTTTTCAAATCATGATAAGAATACTTGTGTAATCCAAAGTCTAATAGCAGAATTATATATAGTTATTTATAGAAGGCATACAAATAGAATTGAATTTTATAATAAGGATTAAACAATCTTTTCCAATATTTCATTTAAATGCTATAGAAAGCCTAACATACTGAGTTTTACAATTTGATTATAACATTAACCAATCATAATTTATCTTCCCATATGCACATAATACAAATATATATTTTACAATATTTTCTTGTAAAGGAAGAGAAATTGAACTAATTAAATTCAAAATATTCGTCGTAATTCATCCAAAGTAGGGTTTTTCCAACATTTTACTCTAGGATCTAGCCTCTTTAAAAAAGGAAAGAATGTGTCATAACTCTCTAATCAAAGGAAAATAATGTGAAATTTATAGCATTGTTTTCTTTATAAAATACAATAATATAATTAAGTCTTTGTTCATTTCTTATATATATATATACACTGACGGAAAGAAAAATCCCAACGCCAAGAAAAAATTATTGTAGAGTAATGAAATTCGAACAATGCATTTGTCTAGTTAATATGTTTAATAGATTAAATTTTGAAGATCACAGGTCAATTTAAGATCAAGAAAATGCATTTCAAATGTAAAATGCTGTTACATTAATAGCCGGTGTAACCTCCAGAATTTTGAATGCAAGCCTGCAAACGTGCATGCATTGTGTCATACAGGTGCCGAATGTCATTTTGTGGTATGGAGTTCCATGCTTGTTGTACTTGTTTTGTCAATACTGGGACGGTCAGTACGGCTGTGGATGATGCTGGAGTTGTCGTCCAATGATATCCCATACGTGCTCAATTGGAGACAGAGCTGGTGATCTCGTAGGCCAAGGTAACATGTTGAAACTCTGCAGAGCACATTGCGTTAGAACAGCGGTATCAGGGCGAACGTTATTTCGTTGGAAAACTCCCCCTTGAATGCTGTTCATGAATGGCAGCACTACAGGTTGAAATACCAGACTGACGTACAAATTCGCACTCAGTGTGTTTGGGATAACCACGAGAGTGCTCCTGCTGTCAGAAGAAATTGCTCCCCAGACCATGACTCCAAGTGTAGGTCCAGTGTGTCTAGACCGCAGACAGTCTGGTTGCATTAGTTACCCTGGCCTCCTTCTGACCAACACACGGTCATCACTGGCACCGAAGCAGAACCTGCTTTCATCCGAAAGCACAACAGATGTCCACACTTTCCTACAATGAGTTCTGTCTTGACACCATTGGTATCGCAAACGGCAATGGCTTGGATTCGTTACAGTGGAATGCACGTTACAGGGCGCCTGGCTGGGAGCTGTCCTTGGAGTAACCGATTTTTAATAGTCCGTTGTGTCACTGTAGTACCAACTGCAGCTCGAATTTCTGCCGCAGACGCAGTACGATGTGCCACAGCTGTACGCCGAATGCGGCGGTCTACCCTCTCAGTTGTGCCACGTGGCCGCCCGGAACCCGGTCTTGTTGAGGCAGTACCCTCACTTGACCACTGCTCGCAACAATCATGCACAAGGGACACATTCCGGCCAAGTCTTTCTGCAATATCGCGGAAAGAAAATCCACCTTCTCGTAGCCCTATTATACGCCCTCGCTCAAAATCGGTGAGCTGTTGATAATGGCTTGTTCGTCTTCTTAAAGACATTCTCGGCTAGCATCAACACAATACATCAAATTTCAAAGCTCAATAATACTCACGAACTGTACAGCACTCATTTAAAGCAAAACTGATTTGCATGCTATCAGTGGCGCTTCACTTATGCGAAAAGCTCGAAAATTGAATCGATGTCATCTTTCAGGTGTATAAACACGAATACCAAATTTCGTTATCTGACACAAGTCTTTCTTGGTGTTGGGATTTTTTTTCCGTTAGTGTATTTAGCATATAAAATATAAAAAAAATTTTACGATGTATGCTCCAAAACCAATCCAAACTTTAAAATCCCGGAAATAAAAGTTATTACTTGGAATTAACTAATATGCATAAAAGCATATATAAAAAGATCTAACAAATTAATAGGTCTCTAAAAGATAATACAAAAATTTTATTCTGGTCTGGATATTTGGCATACACCTAAGTTTTTCCAAAATTTGTTTTACAATATTAGTCAAGCTATACAATACAGAGCCTGTCGTTCAGCCCTTTTTAGATTAAAGAATAATTGGACAGTCAAGTATAAGCAATTTTCTATAAACACGGGATTGGTACTTCTATACAAAGAATAATGAACTGTATAAACTTTATATATTGCATTACATTTATTTTTTTGCCCTGAGCATCATAACAAATAAATTTTTACAGAACTAGTATATATAAAATTAAAATAAATTACATTGAATTTTCATAACATTATCAAAATATTTATATTTAATTCAAATAAAATAAGACATCATGAACATTTTGAGGTTCAAAAAAAAATATATATATAATTTCGTAGAAACTAATAAGTTTTTTCAAGAAATGAGAATTATTAGTTAATGTTAACTGTATAATATACGTGACATTATTTTATAGTAATGAATTTCAAAGAAATTAACGTTTTCGCATTGTATCACAAAAAATTTAACAAAATATTTTATTTTAATTTTTTGTTCTGATAAACTTAAACAAAACTTCTTAAATGAGAAATTAAATTTTTAATACATTCAAATCCATATCAAAAAACATAAATCAAATTTTTTCAACTCCATATCATTTCCATACTTACCGATCAGGAGCGTTCAATGGTACATTTTCCTCCCTATAAAAGAAAAATATATACTTAGTTTAATATAATTAAAGCTTTATATGTATTAACATTAATTAAAATCAAATAAAGTATGATAACTGATGTGTATAAGATAATGATTGAATCCAATGATTAGTTTAAAAGTAATAAATCAACAAAAGTAAAGTTGGAAAGTAAATTTTATAAAAATGACTCGAATACAGCCGATAAATCCTACTCAGTTAATGGTGAAAAGGGAAAAGGATTCTAAAGAATAAAGCAAAATACTTTAATTCCTACTTTTTTTCTAATAAACTTAAACAAAACTTCTTGAAGAAGAAATTAAAATTTAAAACACTTCAGAACCATATCATTTATATGTAAAATGGATTAAAATTTAGGCAACCTATCATACTTACAGATCAGGAGCGTTCAATGGAACGTTTTCATCACTGTAAAAGAAAAATATATACTTAGTTTAATATAATTAAAGCTTCATATGCATTAATATCAATTAAAATCAAATAAAATATGATGATAAAAATATGATGATATGATAATAACTTATAATAATTAACTAATAATGTATCAAAGTATACGCCTAAGAAGGCCTAACTAATTGGTATGTCTTTCAAATATATAATAAAAACTTTATTCTGGTGTGGATCGTTGACATTCTCCTGAGGATTTCCAAAATTGGTTTACTATATTAGTCAAGCTATACAATACTGAGCGTGTCGTTAGGCACTTCTTAGATTAAAGAATAATTGGACAGACACGTATAAGCAATTTTCTATGAACATGGGTTATTACATTCATTTCATCTGGTACTTCTATACATATAATAGTAAATTGTCTGAAATTTGCCCTGACATACTGCGTTTTACAATTTGATTGTAACATTAAACAATCATGTTTTATCATCGCATATGCATATTATATAAATATGTTTTATAATATTTTCTTGTAAAGGAAGAGAAATTGAACTAATTAAATTCAAAATATTAGTCATAATTAATCTAAAGCAGGACCCCTAGCATTTTACCTTAGGATTTAGCCTCTTTAAGAAAGGAAAGAATGTGTCATAACTCTCTAAACGAAGGAAAATAATGTGAAATTTTGAACATAGTTTTCTTCTAAAATACAATAATATAATTAAGACTTTGTTCATTTCTTATATATATATATATACACTCATGTCCATAAATTAAGGATAATGAAGTTCAGGCAAAGAAAGAGACAGAAGCAAAACAAATTTGACTTATTTGTAAAGCCTATTTATTAAACAAAAGGTAAAGAGCAAAAAAGATGCTATATGTTTGACATAATTAATAAAAATTGCAATTTTTACTCCCCGGAGCAAATTTCAAAAAAGAACCTATTTACAGAAAACAGTATAACATGGTTAGTATGATGGTTAATATGGAGTATGTCTCCCGGACGATGCAATACAGGCCTTACAACGTCTACGCATACTGAGTATCAAATTATTAATCTGATTTTGTTGAATATTGCACCACTCATTAAGCAATGCCCTCCGAAGTTCCGGTTGACAGGTGGGAGGCGGTTGACGGGCTGCAATTCGTCGGCCAAGCATATCCCACACATGCTTTAATGGATTCAAGTCCGGTGAGTATGCTAGCCAATCCATACGGGTGATATCCTCCAATTGAAGGCATTCGTCTACAATGTTTGCACGGTGAGGACGGGCGTTGTCATCCATAAACAGAAATTCAGTACCCATGGCGTCCCGAAACAAACGTACATGTTGTTCCAGAATGACATCCCGATAGATGTGGCCTGCCATCGTTACACTCGGAACATGCAGGTCAGTTCTGGAACCAAGAATAATTCCTCCCCAAACGAGCCATCCTGCACCACCGTAACGGTGTCGTTCAATGGTGTTCTCTTGGTGGTAACGGGCGGGTACCTGGCGCTCTCCATATGAAAGTCCGGCGAGAATCAGACTGCAAACTAAACCTGGACTCGTCGGAAAACATCACACCAGACCACTGTTACGGTGTCCACAATGCATGCTCTCTACTCCAGGTTACTCGCAGGCGACAGTGAGTTGGGGTAAGTGGAACACATCTGACAGGCCTACGAGCATATAGACCAATGTGCCCTAAGCGTCTGTGCACGGTCTGCCTTGAAACTGACGTACCGGTAGTCAAAGAGAGCTGACGAGACAGGTCTGATGCTGTGCTCCATCTGTTTCTTTTGGCAGTAACTGCTAAATACCGGTCCTCATTCGGCGTTGCAACTCGGGGGCGACCTGTGCTGTAACATCTACTCACATTACCATCATCTTGGAATCGTTGCCAAAGCCTGGAGATGACACTCTGGGCGATTCCAAGTTCCTCGGATACTTCCAGCTGGGTACGTCCGATAATTCTACCACGTAACAAATCATCCAAATGCTTCCTTTGTGCCATAACTATGCGGTTTTTGCACTGAAAGGCTTTTAAAGCGCTTGTGAACAATTTTACTTCTTTGCCATCATTCCTTATATACCCCTCTCTTATACTCTCGTCATTGGGACGTACTATCCGCACCATCTGGTGGTTTCCTGTAATTTGCATATTCTTCTTCAAGATGTGTGTGATAATTCTACAGTTGAAAATTTTATTTTAGAGTTCAATTTCTCTGTGATTCTGAATTATCCTTAATTTATGGACGTGAGTGTATTTTATATGCAAAATAAAATTTTTACAATGTATGGCTCCTACACCAATCCAAACTTTAAAAACCCCGGAAATAAAAGTTCTTACTTGTCATTAACTAATATGAATAAAAGCATATATAAAAAGACCTTACAAATTAGAATGTCTTTAAAAGATACAGCAAAAATTTTATTCTGGTCTGGATATTTAACATTTATCCTCTCCATCGTCTTCCAAAATTGGTTTACTATATTAGTCAAGCTACACAATACTGAGGCTGTTTTAGATTAAAGAATAATTGGACAGTCAAGTATAAGCAAACTTCTACAAACATGGATTATTAAATTCATTTCTTCTGGTATTTCTCTACAAAGAATGATAAACTGTCGAAATTTTATATATTGCATTATATTTATTTTTTTCCATGAGCATTATAGTAAATAAATTTTTATGGAACATTTATATATAAAAATTAAATAAACTGCATTGAATTTTCATAACATTATCAAAATATTTATAATTAATTCAAATAAAATAAGAGATCATGCACATTTTGAGGTTCAAAAAGGTATAAAAATATTTTATTTTGTAAAAACTAATAAGTTTTTTTCAAGAAATGAAAATTATTATTTAATGTTAACTGTATAATATAAGTGATATTATTTTATAGTCATGAATTTCCAAGAAATTAACATTTTTGCATTGCATTACAAAAAAAGTAACAAAATATTTTAAGTCCTATTTTTTTCTAATGAGCTTAAACAAAGCTTCTTAAAGGAGAAATTAAATTTTTAGAACTCTTCAGAACCATATCATTTACATGTAAAATGGATTAAAATTTAGGCAACATATCATACTTACGGATTAGGAGCGTTCAATCGTGCATTTTCATCACTGTAAAGGAAAAATATATACTTAGTTTAATATAATTGAAGCTTTACATGCAGTAAAATTAATTAAAATCAAATATAGTATGATGATTGACGTGTATAAGATAATGATTGAACCCAATGATTAGTTTAAAAGTAATAAATCAACAAGTTGTAAAGTAAATTTTATAAAAATGACTCAAATACAGCTGATTACATGGATTAAAATTTAAGTAATTTTTCATACTCACACATGAGGAGCATCCAATGGAACCTCTTCCACACTGTGAAAGAAAAATACATACATAGTTTATTATAATTAAGATTTTAATATGCATTAACATCAATTAAAATACACTGAAGTGACAAAAGTCATGGGATAACAATATGCAAATTTTCAGATGGCAGTAGCATCGCGTAGAACAGGTATAAATGCGCAGTGCTTTCGCAGAGCTTTCATTTCTGTTCAAGTTATTCATGTGAAGAGGTTTTGACGTGATGATGACCGCACGACGGGAATTAACAGACTTTGAACGCGGAATGTTAGTTGGAGCTAGACGCATGGGTCATGCTATTTCGGAAATCGTTAGGGAATTCAACATTCCCAGATCCACTGTGTCAAGAGTGTGCCGAGAGTATGAAATTTCAGGCATAACATCCCACCATGGACAGCGCAGTGGTCGACCGCCTGCACTTAACGACCGAGACCGGCGACGTCTGCAAAGAGTCGTAAATTCTAACAGACAAGCAACACTGCGTCAAATAACCGCAGAAATCAATGTGGGACGTACAAGGGACTTGTCTGTTAGAACTGTGCGGAGAAATTTGGCTTTCTTGGGCTATTCCAGCAGAAGACCGACTCGAGTGCCTTTACTGACAGAACGACATCGCTTGCAGCGACTCTCGTGGGCACGTGAGCATATCGGTTGGTCCCTAGATGAATGGAAAACCGTGGCCTGGTCCGATGAGTCACGATTTCAGTTGGTAAGAGCTGATGGTAGGGTTCGAGTGTGGCGCAGACCCCACGAAGCCATGGACCCAAACTGTCAGCAAGGCACTGTTCAAGCTGGTGGTGGCTCCGTAATGGTGTGGGCTGTTTTTTCATGGCATGGACTTGGTCCTCTGGTGCGACTGGACCGAACATTGACTGGAAATGCTTATGTTCAGCTACTTGGAGATCACTTGCAGCCATTCATGGACTTCATGTACCCAAACAACGATGGGATTTTTATGGATGACAATGCGCCATGTCACCGGGCCACAACTGTTCGCGATTGGTTTGAAGAACATTCTGGACAATTCCAACGAATGATCTGGCCACCTAGACCGCCCGACATGAATCCCATCGAACATTTATGGGACATCATCGAAAGGTCTGTTCGTGCCTAAAATCCTGCACCATCAACGCTTTCACAATTATGGACGTCTATCGAGACAGCATGGCTCAATATTCCTGCAGAAGACTTCCAACGACTTGTTGAGTCCATGCCAAGTCGAGTTGCTGCACTTCGCCGGGCGAAAGGAGGGCCGACACGATATTAAGAGGTATCCCATGACTTTTGTCACTTCAGTGTAAATTAAACTACAATGATTGAATTGTATCACTGCAAAAGAAAAAAAAAACTTTTGAAAGCGTTATATTAATATTATCCTCACTCTAAAATTAAAAAAAAAGTACTTAGAAAAACGTATAATAATTAACTAATAATGTATCAAAGTATACGCCTAAGAAGGCCTAACTAATTGGTATGTCTTTCAAATATATAATAAAAACTTTATTCTGGTGTGGATCGTTGACATTCTCCTGGGTATTTTCAAAATTGGTTTACTCTATTAGTCAAGCTATACAATACTGAGCATGACGTTAGGCACTTCTTAGATTAAAGAATAATTGGACAGACAAGTATAACAAACTTTTACAAACATGGATTATTAAATTCATTTCTCCTGATACTTCTGTACAAAGAATGACAAACTGCCTAAACTTTATATATTGCATTATATTTATTTTTTTCCGTGAGCATTAAAGTAAATAAATTTTTATGGAGCATTTACATATAAAAATAAAATAAACTACATTGAATTTTTATAACATCATCAAAATATTTATATTTAATTAAAATAAAATAATAGATCATGCATATTTTGAGGTTCAAAAAAGTGTAAAAATATTTTATTTTGTAAAAACTAATAAGTTTTTTTTTCAAGAAATGAAAATTATTATTTAATATTAACTGTATATTATGTTATAGTAATGAATTTTCAAGAAATTAACGTTTTGCATTGTACTACAAAAAAATTAACAAAATATTTTAATTCCTGTTTTTTCTAATAAACTTAAACAAAGCTTCTTAAAGTAGAAATTAAATTTTTAAAACTCTTCACAACCATATCATTTACATGTAAAATGGATTAAAATTTAGGCAGCCTGTCATACTTAGCGTCCAATTGTTCATTAGGAGCGTTCAATTGTACATTTTCATCAGTGTAAAAGAAAATTATATACTTAGTTTAATATAATTAAAGCTTTATATGCATTAACATTAATTAAAATCAAATAAAGTATGATGATTGATGTGTATAAGGTAATGATTGAACCCAATGATTAGTTTAAAAGTAATAAATCAACAAGTTGGAAAGTAAATTTTGTAAAAATGACTCGATTACAGCTGATTAAATCCTACTCAGTCAATGGTGAAAACGGCAAAGGATTTTAACGATTAAAACAAAATATTTTAATTCATATTTTTTTCTAATAAACTTAAACAAAACTTCTTGAAGAAGAAATTAAAATTTAAAACACTTCAGAACCATATCATTTATATGTAAAATGGATTAAAATTTAGGCAACCTATCATACTTACAGATCAGGAGCGTTCAATGGAACGTTTTCATCACTGTAAAAGAAAACTATATATTTAGTTAATATAATTAAAACTTTATATGCATTAACATTAATTAAAATCAATTAAATTATGATGATTAACTTGCATCACCATATAAGATAAAAAAAAAGCATTTGAAAGCATTATATAATATTAACATCACTTAGAAATTTGAAAGAAATTTGCCGAAATAACTCAGATGTCTACTAAAGACCTTCCAGGCACAAAGAAGGAATATAACAAACTCCTAAGAGACGCCGGTATAGAAACCGAGGAATGCCAACAGAGATCATCCACGAACAGGGAAACTATGAATATCCTGAAGGACGCTATATTTGCAACTACGAAAATTGCAATTACACACGAATCCTACATGGAAATAGATCAACTGACCTCTCCAGTGAAAAACCCAAAAAGACCCAGGACCCCAGACGAGGAAAGCTTCAACTCTCCGCCAAGACGTCTCACAGCCCAACCAAGTATATAACAAATAACAGAAAAACCAATGGAAGCAGAAAATCAATTTGCTGTACTAGAAACTACAATAGAACCAGAAAATAACCCGGAGCAAAGGAAGACTAGACTTCTTCCATTTTTCATCCTACCCGATCAGAACTGGCCGCAATTATCATGTAAGCAGAAATCGCAAGTCCCAAGCCTGATATCATCTCTTTCTCGAGGTCGGTTCCTGAAGTAAACTATAGAAAAAGAAGAACACTCCACTTTAAAAGCCATACTCACACAAAGGAAAATTCCATTCAGAACCAACAATCGGAGAAAAGATCAATCTCTAAACTTAGTCCTCAGGGGAAGCCCTACATGCGCCGACAAGAACCTAATCAACAGAGCCATCTCAAAATATGATTATACAGTACTAGATGTTATCCAAATGACGAAGTTAAGAAACAAGCAGCCAATGCCTCAATTAATGCAGAAGAAATTTTCAAAATCAACTCTCTCCTAGGAACTAAAGTTTCTATAGAAAGAATTCGTTGATCAAATACAGACATCCAATGCAGAAACTGTTATGGTTTTTATCATAGCAGTGAAACCTGCCATTTAAAACCCAGATGTGCACACTGTGCAGTAGAATACACCACCACCGAATGTACACAGCCAAAGGAATCGTCCAAAACGTGCGTGAACTGTAAAGGATCCCACATCGCTTACTGGCGGGGATGTTCCCGCTTCCCAAGGAAAAGACACCATCAATCCAAAAGGAAACTCGAACTCATCGAGAAAGCTCCAATTAGAGACTCCGAAAACTTCCCTCAACTTCAACATCTCATCCACCCACAGTCCCAGCTATCAACAAAAGAACTACCTATGCGAACATCATTTCAATCAAACCATATCAACAACCACCCCAATAAACAAAACCAGCTTCGACCTTATGACGCAAATCCTCTCATTAATTCACCAAGACGGAATAAATGGGCCCGCTGTACTGAAAGCTTATCGAACAGCTCTCCCAGAACTACAAACAACTCAGATGAAAAATCATGCATCATATTGGAGCACTACGGTGCACTAATATTCAACTAATCACTCTTTTTATTCTTACAATTTTCTGACCTCTTAACCAAGGACCACACAGTCTCTACGTTCCCTCAAGTTTCTAAGTACTAGATCAACTACATGGCATAGATCCTGTTGTTTATTTTCCTGCGACTGCAAATCGAAGCTGAAACGTACTGCCTTATCTCCAGTTCCACGAGACTCCCTTTCCTTTTCTACCCCTTCGGACCTACCCCTTAGTACTTAGTTTCTGCAATGAGTGAAAGTCATTATATAATATTAACATCACTTAGAACTTTAAAAAAAAATTACTTACAAAGCTTATATTAATTGCAATACACTAAACTAATAAATCCCAATCAAAAAAATTATTCCCTTCTTAAGTTCCTTCAATAGTACAAATAGAACATAGTAGGGAAACTTGTTTGTCTATCCGTATCGGTTCTTTAAATAAATTAAATTTTCAACCTGAATTTTTAAAAATTCATTTTCTAATTTATCCCAAGCATCCTCTTCACTTGATCCCTTTTCTGTCATAAGTAAAAAGAGAAACATCCTGACTTTTCTGATATGATGAAAAGAGTTTAATGAAATATAAGATACTTCTGCATTTTATTGTATTTCATTACTGAAAATCTTCAGTCTATGGTAATTTATCATAATCTAATCTCATACAACTATGTTATATTTTTTTACAATTAAATTAAATTAATCAATTATTATTCAGCAGGTTAATGAAAAGATAAAAATAGGAGGAAGAGGGATTAAAAAATGCACAATCCCATTGATGCAAACTTTTTGTCTCATATGGGAATTTCCATTTCTTACAATATATATATCAACATCCAGACACAACCGCATATGTAACAATATTTAACTGTGTCAGTTCTTCAAGAAATTGTGCTTTCAACTTTTTAAAACCATACTAATAATTTTATTCATAATTTAACTAGTGAATTTAAAGGGATTTCAAATTGTCATTTTTATCTAGGAAATTTGAATATATACAAAATAATACTACAGACATTTAAATGAAAAAAAAATCAACTTTTGATGACGTTAGTGAAATGATCTTACGTATTTTGGGGCCCTAGATAGATACTAAGATAGATACCATAAGAATGCCATGTAACCCAATGATTAGTTTAAAAGTAATAAATCAACAACTTGGAAAGTAAATTTTATAAAAATGACTCAAATACAGCTGATTAAATCCTGCTCAGTTAATGGTGAAAAGGGCAGCCGATTCTAAAGATTATAACAAATATTAATGCCCACAGATCAATATAGCTTCTGATTAAACTGCTTTCCGTAATAATATTTCAGGCACTCAATTGCTTTTTATGAATCATGTTTGGTCCTTTTTTATCATTCAAATTGCAGAATTTAGAATATATTTTCTATCCTTTTTTTTGTTTGTTCTTGTTGTTGTTCAAGCAGCAGCTGTTAGACTATGGAGTAGGATATCTTCTCCTTTTTTTAATTTATTAAAGGTATTGGTTTGTATTGACATTTAATTTAACAACAAATTCTTTGAAATTAAAGTAACACATAAAAACTAATATTAACCTAAGTTAAACAAAAATAAATGTATATACCTATCCGTTCTGATATAAATTTAAACAAATGTAATCTGGAATAACAGTTGCCCAACCATTTATACAAATATCCACTCAGATAAAAAAAAAACAAAAATCATTATTTAAAGAGAATAACTATCTTTTTTTATTACTGCCACACAGTATTTATGTATAAAAGCATATACAACAAGTTCTGACAAATTAGTATGTCTCTAAAAGATAAAGCAAAAATTTTATTTTGGTCTGGATAGTTAACCTTCTCCTGGGGTATTACTTTTTAGATTAAAGAATAATTGGACAGACAAGTATAAGCAAACTTCTATAAACGTGGATTATTAAATTCATTTCTCCTGGTACTTCTATACAAAGAATGATAAACTGTCGAAACTTTATATATTGTATTAGATTTATTTTTTTCCCATGAGCATTATAGTAAATAAACATTGTATGCAACATTTATGCATAAAAATAAAATAAACTACATTGAATTTTTATAACATTATCAAAATATTTATATTTAATTCAAATAAAATAAGAGATCATGCACATTTTAAGGTTCAAAAAAGTATAAAAATATTTTATTTTGTAGAACCTAATAAGTTTTTTCAAAAAAGAAAAATTATTAGTTAATGTTAACTGTATAATATACGTGACATTATTTTATAGTAATGAATTTCAAAGAAATTAACGTTTTTTCATTGTACTACAAAAAATTTAACAAAATATTTTATTAAATTTTTTTTTCTAATAAACTTCAACAAAACTTCTTAAAGGAGAAATTAAATTTTTAATACATTTCAAATCCATATCATTTCCATGTAAAAGGGATTAAAATTTAGGCAACCTATCGTACTTACTGATCAGGAGCGTTCAACGGCACGTTTTCATCCCTGTAAAAGAAAAATATATACTTAGTTTAATATAATTAAAGCTTTATGTGTATTAACATTAATTAAAATCAAATAAAGAATGATAACTGATTTGTATAAGATAATGATTGAATCCAATGATTAGTTTAAAAGTAATAAATCAACAAGTTGGAAAGTAAATTTTATAAAAATGACTCGAATACAGCAGATTAAATCCTACTCAGTCAATGGAGAAAAGGGCAAAGAATTTTAAAGAGTAAAATAAAATATTTTAATTCATATTTTTTTCTAACAAACTTAAAGAAAACTTCTTGAAAAAGAAATTAAAATTTAAAACACTTCAGAACCATATCATTTACATGTAAAATGTATTAAAATTTAGGCAACCTATCATACTTACTGATCAGGAGCGTTCAATGGTGCATTTTCTTCACTGTAAAAAAAAATATATACTTAGTTTAATATAATCAAAGCTTTATATGAATTAGCATTAACTAAAATCAATTAAATTATGATGATTGACTTATATCACCATATAAGATAAAAAAAGCCTTTGAAAGCATTATATAATATTAACATGACTTAGAAAGTTTTTAAAAAAATTACTTACAAAACTTATTAATTGCAATACACTAAACTAATAAATCCGAAATCCAAAAAATTATTCACTTAAAGAAAACATTTATACATACAACAAGAAGTTGAATTTTAACGTGAATTTTTTCTCTAATTATTCAAAATACAAAACAGCAGAAATATAATAGTTATAAGCTTCACACAAATTAATTAATTTTAAATTAAAATGCAATGAATATTATTGGTGAATATATATATTTTTTTAAATATTTTCTGAAAAAAACTATATTATCTGTCTTGTTTCTAAGTTTCGTTTCTATCAAAATACATTGAAAGGCACAATGAAATTAACATCTTCATTATAAATCTAATTGTAATTAATGTATTTGTCTTAAGTTACTGACAACAAATCTTTGCAAAGAATGAAAACGTTTTTGCTTTAAATAAGAACTGCTGGAAGAATTATGCTTCATAACAAAGACTCATTTCTTTAAACTTAGCACTTTTTCCAATGTTTCATCTAATACACATGAGCAAAACGCAACTTTTTTTTCCAAAGAAAAAGTACTTTTATATTCTATGGAGATTCTTTCATGTTTGATGCCACTCATTTTCGCGCTGAGTTGTCAATCAGTATAATCCGATGATCAAATATCGGAAAAATTCACATTTTACATTGCTATGTGGAATTGGCAAAAGAGCCAAGAAAATTCCTTCAAACATTCCAAATTCCTTCAAACAAAAATACTACAAACATAATATAGTAAGGAAACTTGTTTGTCTATCAGTATCGGATCTTTAAATAAAATTATATTTTCAACCTGAATCTTCTAATTTATCCCAAGCATCGTCTTCACTTGAGCCCTTTTCTGTAATAAGTAAAAAGATAAATATCCTGACTTATCTGATATGATGAAAAGATTTTAATGAAATTTTGGATAAGTCAGATACTTTTGCATTTTATTGTACTTCATTACTGAGAATCTTCAGTCTATGGAAATTTACTAATGTGCCCAAAAAATAAAACCAATTTTCACTTCCTTTTTCAAAACCATTTTTTTTTCTTTTTTAGTTTGATGACATTGTCCTTGACCTCTGCGTGAAATTTCACGTCAAAATATTCATTAGTATTTGGGTTACACTTGGCTTTGTGAGACGCTAAAAATGATTTCGACGATTTTTGAAACCTCTGAATTAATTGAGCAAAGAATTTGCATTAAATTTTGTTTGCAGAATGAATATTAGTGAGCAGAAACGTATAGAATGTTGCAGAAGGCATTCTGTGAGTATTCCTATATCGGAAAGAAATGTTTAGAAGTGGTATAAACAGTTCAAAGAAGACAGAAAATGCGTTGAAGACGAAGAGCCCTCTGGTCGACGCTCAACCTCAACCGACGAAGCTCACGTGCAAAAAATTAAAAATTTGGTGCTTGCAAACCGTCTATTTACAATTAGAGACCTTGCTGATGATGTTGGAATTTCAAAAGATGTTTTGGGTCTCAAACGCGTCAAATCTCCATTGGTACCGAAAACACTGAATTTTTTGAAAAAATATCGTCACGTTGAAGTGTGTGAAACAATGCTTTCTGACTATCGGGGCAAGTTGAAATCCATCATAACAGGAGATATGACTTGGATTTATACTTATGACCCGGAAACAACTGATCAATCGAGCGAATATCGTGACAAAGGTGAAGCAAGACCGAAAGCAGCACTCCAAAGTCGCTCAAAAATCAAGGTCATGTTGACTGTTTTCTTCGATTACCGTGGTATGGTGCATTTTGAATTCTTTCCGCCGAGCCAAACTGTCAACAAAGAATATTATTTATGCGTCAAGTTATTCGCAAAAGAGGCCACATTTGTAGAAAGACAACTCTTGGTTTTTTTATCACGATAATGCCAAAAATGAAACCCATATCGTTCCACAACCACCGTATTCACCTGATTTAGGCTATTCCCTAAACTGGCTATTCCCTAAACTCAAAAGACTACTCCGGGACACCGTTTTGAATCGATTGAAAAGATTCAACGTGAATCGCGCTTTGAAAGCCATTCCGACCAATGACTTTTTAGCGTGCATTGAGAATTGGAAAAAACGTTGCCATAAGTGCATTGTGTCCGGAGGGGATTACTTTGAAGGCGATGAAATAAATTTGGAAGAATAAATAAAAAGTTTTTGAAAAAATAAAAATTGGTCTTACTTTTTGGGCAGAGTAGTATTATAATCTAATCCCATACAATTATGTAATATTTTTGTACAATTAAATTAAATTATTCAATTATTATTCGACAAATGAAAAAAATTGGAGGATGAGAGATTAAAAAAATACACATGTACATTTTTACTTCTATATATGTATTTCCATTTCTTACAATAATAAATACATATCCATGCAAACATGCAGACACACACATATGCAACCGTATTTCAGCACTTCAAGAAATTGAGGTTTCATCTTTTTAAAGCATTCTAAAAATATTATTCATTATTCAAATATCAAATTTAAAGTGACTTAACGGTCCCATTTTATCTAGGAAATTTAAATCCCATCAATATAATATTAATTAGTTAAATTAGTTAAATTATCTTACTTATTTTGGGGCTCCTTTGGTGGATCTTGTCTGGGAAAAAAAACCCATATAATAATTTTGTATAAATTAATATATCATTTCAAGTAATCATCTAAATATGATTATGATAAACTACAACTATAAAGCATTTAAATAATAAAAATTATCCGAATGATAAAAAAGTTGAATTCCATAAAATGTACATTTTTATATCAGTGTAACATTCAAAACAAACAAGAAAGTACTGTATACATAGTCCTGACACACCCAACTTAAAAATTACCACCGTATTAAACTTATAATTTGTCAGATGGAACTAACTTCAGACAATACCCAGAAACCAGCCGGATGAAGAGGAGATAGTTACTAATATGCAAAAAATAGCATATTACATATAACTACGGTGGTAATTGGATGACAATTCTAAAAATGTCTAATGTTAAGGAACAGAATACTTAATTTAAAAATAATAATACAACTAGATGAAAAGCAAATTTTATATAAATGACTGGAATAAAGGTGATTAAATCTTGCTCGTTTAATAGTGAAAAGGGCATAGAAATCTAAAGATTAAATAGAATTTTTAATGCCTACAGATCAGTATAGCTTTGATAAAACTGGTTTCCCTAATATTATGCCAAGCACTCAATTCTTTTTTATGAATCATGTTTGGTCCTTTCTTATTCTTCAAATTGCGGATTTTAGAATATTTTAACTTTCCTTTTTCGAAGCAGCAAATGTTAGTCTGGGGAGTAGGATAGCGTTTCATTTTTTAAAATTTATTAAAGAAGGCAATTATTAAGTTATTGGCATGTATTGCCATTTAATATAACAAGAAATTCTTTGATATTAAAGTAACACATAAAAACTAATTTTTACTTAAATTAAAAATTTTTAATACCTATCCGTTCTGATATAACTTTAAACAAATGTATTCTAGACTAACTGTCGTCCAACAATTTATTCTAATATCCACTCAGATAAAGAAACAAAAATCTTTATTCCGCGAATTAACTTTCTTTTTGAGATTCTTGCTACTCAACATTTACTTATTCATTTTACATTAAAAAATTTTTAACTTAATATAAACTTTAAGTCATGGAAAAATAGTAATTATTTCCTTCAGTATAAAATTAGTTATCTATAACAATTATAAATACATTTAATTCCATTTACAATTGATGCAACTATATTGGTCAATTGGATGAATATTTAAATAATAGATTTGACAACACTTATCATTACCGATTTTAACAATATATACATATATATATATATTACTGAAAGAAAAATATAACACCTATTCAAATACAAAACCAATTTTTTAAAACCACATATTTTTTCACCTCTAAATGATAACTCAATATACAATCTAAACTAACGAAAGTAACTTTTAATTTTTGAAACTATTTATTAACACTAACAAAACATAAATCTAAGATATTAAAATGTCACATGCACAAAGATATATAATGTATAGATATATACTTACTGTTCTTGGTTGTCCCTGAAAAAGAAAAAAATAAGAATTAGAATTTTCTGAAGAATGCATTACAAAATTATACTTTATAACAAAATATTTCAGGATTATTTGCTATAAGATGATCAATTTAATTAAAATACCTTGACCATACTTATGAATTAGAAACTTGAGAAATCTACTTGAAAGAAAGTGATTACAGTTTCACAAAAAGAAAGGGACCTTCATTCGCAAACGTTAAGAAAATAAATTACAAAATTTTGGATGCATTTTACCATAATAGTATACAAATTAATACTTTTTACATGAAGTTTAAAATTAGAGTTAATTTTTCAATTTGCTATTTTATGCATAGCTAGTTTTTTAGTGGCTAAACGATCGAGAAATCAAATAACATTTCACTTATTATCTAAATAAGAACAAAGAAATTTTTTTAACTTTGGTTAAAATAAATTTTAACAAAATATGTTAATCTGCTAAATATGTTAATCAGTATCTAAACTAAATATGTGAGTTCTATTAATTAATATTTTATGGCCTAAGCAAATTTTAAAAAAAATCCTATTTCGCTACCCATCTCACAAGAAACCTGGGCAACTTCAGAACCCCGAGGAGAAATGTGAAGTAAAAAGTAACAAAAAAATTCGAATGGTACTTTCACAGAAAGACTACGACTGAACAAAGGTGAAAATTAAAACTTTTATGAAGGAACAATTTTAAAACTCGAAATTCTTTCTTCCATTGCCTTTGGTGGATAAAAAATTCAAGTAAGGAATCATTGTAAGTACTTTCAGGCAATCAAAAGAAAATAAATAAAATGGATAAATATAAAAAAGAAAGAAATGGATAAAAACAATAGACCAAATAGACCGTAATTTTTTTTAACAGTGGAACAATGATAAATATGAAGTACAACTAATTTTTGAAATAAAAGGGAGTGAAAAGAAATAATCCCCAGAAAGAAAACGTGGAGTACCCGACAGCTTACAGGTTGACGATACTTTTCGTAGAAATTGAAATATCATTACGCTCTTTTAAGATGCATCATCTGACGTATCGAATATCCAAGAGTAAGAAAGAACTTTATATACGAAAGTACTTTGCATCTTGTTTCTATATATTTCGCCATTGAAACGAAATGCGTTTAACAGTTTATGGAGTTTTTCAGAATGGGCATAATAGAAACGAAGTCAGGCCAAATCTATGGAGTTTAGAGTTAGAAGGGTATGTCTTTGTGCGTAATCTGGATATAAGAATGCCTCCTTTTCGATAATTAAGAAAAAGTCTATGAGAAGGTTTAATACTATTCAAATGATTGAATTCCTGAACATATTTGCCATCCATACACTGCTCTGTTACTTTTATTTGTGATTTTTTTTTTTAAATATGAGATCTTCGGGTGATATTCAATGAAATATTATTCTATCTGCTGCGGATTTTGCAAGAGAATCGACTAGTTCAGGGATCGGCAACCTGCGGCTCGCGAGCTCTTTGGATGTGAAACTGCGGCTCTTTAGCTCCATACGCAAATATTATTTATTTTATCAAAAAAACATTTTAAAATCGTTCTGAATCGATTAACGAGGAATCTGAACTGTTTCGTGACTTCAAAAACAAACCAGAAATCTTGAAAAAAATCAAAGATTTGCCACTATCTGCTAAAACAGTGCAAGATAGAATAGCTAAAATATCTTCAAATGTAACATATTTGCAGGTGGAAGATATTCAACTTTCTTCTGCCTTATCACTGGCTATAGATCAGTCTTGCGACATAAAAGACATGGCACAAGTTGCCCTTTTTGTCAGGTATATGTCTTCCCAAGGTCCAAAAGAACTTCTAGGATTGCTACCGCTATCGGGACAAACTAGACCATAAGATATAGCGAATGCCGTGCAAAAATGCATTGAAGACAATAAGATCGATTTAAATAAAATCGTTTCAATAGCAACTGATGGAGCCAGAAGTATGACAGGATAAAATAAAGGGGCAACAATGATTCTTCAGAGAAAAATAAACCACGAAATTCTTACGTTTCAATGCATAATACACCAAGAAGCGCTTTGTGCCCAAACATTTCCGGCCAAAATAGAGGTCATGCATTTGGTAATCAAGATTGTTAACAGCATCTTGTCAAAAGCACTCTACCATCGTCAGTTTAAAGAATTCTTAAACAAAATGGAGACTCGGTATTCCGACCTCCTTCTTCACAATAAAGTGCGATGGCTTTCGAAAGGTAAGGTGTTGAAACGTTTTGCTTTGTGCTTGAATGAAATAAATACATTCCTAAATAAAAAAGGCATTAATCACCCTGAGTTAGAGAACGGCAAATGGTTGCAAAAATTTTACTTTATGGTGGATATCACAGCGAAATTAAATTAGCTGAATCTAAAACTGCAAGGAAAGGGAAACCCAGACTATGTTTTGGTAGAAGAATTGGTTTGTTTTGAAGAAAAATTAATTCTTTTGGCAGAAGATATTCAGAGCGTTATATTCCTTCATTTTCAATTTCTAAAGCAATATCGTGATAAAACTAGTGCAACTGTTGACACGAGGTACTTCAGCACAGTTATAAAAAAAATTAAAGATGAATTTGTTGATAGATTTGAGCAATTCAAAACCAACAAAACCACTCTAACATTCATAGTAAATCCTCTCAACACAAATAGTAACGAAATCCACATTGTGCCATTTGGAATTGATACTGGATCTCTAGAAATGCAATTGATCGATTTAAAAAGTAAACATTGTGGAGTGGAAAATTTACAGAGTTGAAAAGCAATTTGGAAAAGTTGGAGGTCCAGAAATGTATGTACGCAACCCAACAAAAGTGGACAACTTTAAAAGAAATGCCGCGAGTTGAGGCACTTATATTCGACGTATGGAATAGTCTTCCAGATTGCTACAGTGAGGTGAAGAAGTTGGCATTTGGAGTGCTGACTATCTTCGGATCGACATATTCGTGCGAGCAAGCGCTCTCTTGCATGAATATAATTAAAAGTAAGGTAAGAAGCCAACTAACAAATGAAAATTTAGAGTCGTGTTTGAAACTTAATGCAACAAATTATGAGCCAAATTTATCCAAACTTTCTAAAACCATGCAAAGCCAATGCTCCCATTGAATTTGTTTGCTCAAATGTATGTTATTGTTTTTTTATTTTAAGTACAAATTACATCGTTTAGTAAAGTTGAAATTTACTACTTGAATAACCATGCAATGTCATCGCTCCCATTGAATTTGTTTGTTCAATTGTTTGTTATTGAAGTACAAGTTAGTGTTGTAAGTAAATGTTAAATTGTGTTAATTTTTTACTTAAATAATAAGTAATTATCTAATAATGAATAAATAGAATGATATAATGAATAAATAGATATGTTTTCTTATGAATAAATAGATTAGTTTTTTTTTAATCAAAAAACTGTATTTATGCGAGTACTAGCAGGTGGGTTAGTATTATTAAATTGGCGCTACTAGTATTAAATCCATGTGAGTTTTAGTTAGCCCTAACCTTCAAAAGACACGTGTAAAAATTTGACAGCTGTTGCACTATTAGTATGTGAGTTATAGCACTTTTAGTGAAGCAACTTTTGTTAGTTTGAAAAAATGGATAAAAAGGAATTTCGTGTGTGCTAATAAAGCATTGCTTTTTGGCGAAAAAAAATACTATTGAAGCCAAGGCTCGGCTTGATAAACATTATTAGGACTTTGCACCAGGAAAATCAACCGTAGAGAAGTGGTTTGCTAAATTTAAACGAGGCGAAATGAGCACCGAGGACGATGCTCGCAGTGGACGCCCCAAAAGAGGCTGTTACCGACGAAAACATCAAAAAAGTCCACAAAGCAATTTCTGATAACCGTAAAGTGAAGTTGATTGAGATAACTGAGACCCTAAAGATATCAAAGAAACGTGTTGGACATATCGTGAATGAATATTTGGATATGCAAAAGCTTTGTTCAAAGTGGGTGCCTCGCGAGCTCACAATCGACCCAAAACAACAACCAATTGATGATTCTGAGCAGTGTTTGGAGCTGTTCAATCGTAATAAACCCGAATTTTTTGCGTCGATATGTGACAATAGACGAAACATGGCTCCATCATTTCACACCGGTGTCCAATCGACAGTCAGCCGAGTAGACAGCACGTGATGAACACTAAAAATGCTATAACTTCATTAAAAATGCTATAACTCAAAATAGTAATAGTGCAACAGCTATCAAATTTATACACGTGTCTTTTGAAGTTTAGGGCTAACTAAAAATCATATGGATTTAATACTAGTAGCGTCATCTATGTGTCAGCCTACGAACCTTTCAGCCCACCTGTTATTTATTGATATCAAGAAAAAATTTTGTGGCTCTTTAAAAACTTTGAAATTTGTAAATTGCCATTTTTGGCTCTTCCGACTCAAAAGGTTGCCGACCCCTGGACAAGTTCATTCTCTGTTATACCATCATGTCCTGGGGATCAGATGAATTCGATGGATAAAATGCTATTGCAAAGATCTTGCACTTTATTGCCAAGAAACTGAATGATACGATTGGAATGAATATTGCAATTCTGTATTGCCTGTAGAACTTATAGACTGTCTATGAGGATTATATATTTGTAAGATGACAGGAGTGCAAGAGCTTCTCCTGTGAAAATACTGTTGTAATTTCAATATCCTCACGAAGGCTCTTGAGAATAGGAATTGATGACTGCTATTGAATGTTTAAGATATGTCTTAGAAGCGTTAGAGGCTAAAATGTCCCTGTCTTTCCAATGTACTCTTTTGTATTGTTTAAAAAGGTGATTGACATGAGGGAGTAACTGTTTGGTTTGAAAAGGTAAATAAATCATTGAGATGAATTATGACTTTAGAGTTCTGAGTAACAGGAGGAAAATTGGGAATTTAATTGGAAGGTTGAATGTTTATGTTGTCTAGAATATTTGAAAAAAAAATGAACAGAAATGGGGCGTTTCAACCTTGGGTATTGATTTCCTGAGCGAAGATATATGAAGAAAGGAGAAGAGAAATCAAACGAAATATGTTTGAGAAAAAAGCAATACTGCCACTTAAACAAAGAAAGTTGACCGGCTTCATTTAGTAAGATGGGGATCAGAGCCAGTTTCGGAAGACCTGTTGCAAAACGTAGAGCAAAATGATATAAATTCTTTAGTGTTTGGAAGTCGCTATGACAGGAAGAAATGATAGAAACTCCATATTCCTGTAAGCTATAAATTGTAGAATTTTTTTATTTGAATTAAATGCCAGGACCAACGACCCCAGGAATTAACAGCAAATAATTTGAGTGCATTCAACTTTTTAACAACTTTCTTTTTAAGGTATAGGAAATGTTGTTTGAAAGATGGATTATGAGAGACGATGATGCCTGTGATACGGGTATGTTGTTTCCAAGGGATATAGACATTGCAAATTTGAAAATATTGAAGAAAAAAATCAATAAAATTTGAAATGAAAAAAATTCACAACTTATCATTTATCAGGTTGATAGCTGAATTTCCATGTTTCGCACCACTGCGTGATTTTATGAAGGCTTATTTGTAAATTAACAAGAACTTTTTCCAGAGTTTTATCACTGCTAAAAAGGAAGATATCATCTGCATATAATAAACATTCTACATGAGCAGGGATTTCGAAAACATTTGTCATATAAATTGTAAAAAGAAAGGCAGTGAGAAACCTGCTGTATGCCACGAGTGGAAAATAATTTCATCGACTCAGAGATTCTCTCTTTAAAGTAATAATTCCTGTTATTCATGAAATTATAAATCCATTTTGCAGCCGTGACCTCTAGGCCAACCTGTAAGATTTTATAATTAAAGCCATTTCTCCATACAGAGTCATAAGCGGAATAGATGTCTAATTATAGAAAAGCAAAAAATTTTGACATTTTTTAATTTTGTGATGTAGAAAGGATAACGAATACATGTCATCTCTAAAAGGAATAAAGCCAGAATAATAGGGTCGGAATTTGTCAGGAACTGTAAAGTGAATGATCCTCTTGAGAACAATACGTACAAAGATTTTGCTTAAAACGGAAGTCAAGGCCATTGAGCGTTTTTAAAGTAGGGGAAGTGTTGTCTTTACTACATTTTAAGAATGGGTAGGTTTTTTACTGTTCACCATTCCTGTGGAATAAAGTCGGTGAACCAAATCCTATTAAAGAAATAAAGCAGTTGTTGGAGATATTTCTCAAGAAGAATTTTAATTAATTTTTCAAGAATATTATCCCTGTCAGGAGAAGTGTTGGGAGCAGCTCGTATAGCACCTTGAACTTTGCGTAAAGTAAAAGCTAATTATAATTGTGGTTGGAATAATCGTAAATATCAATAGGAATAAATTGAGGGTTGGTGGATTTATTGAAATGAAATGCTAATGTATTAGCTTGTTGATTCGGATCTGTAAACACCGAATTACACTCATGTCCATAAATTAAGGATAATTCAGAATCACACAGAAATTGAACTCTAAAATAAAAATTTCACCTGTAGAATTATCACACACATCTTGAAGAAGAATATGCAAATTACGGGAAACCACCAGATTGCGCGGATAGTGCGTCACAATGACGAGAGTGTAAGAGAGGGGTATATAAGGAATGGCGGCAAAGAAGTAAAATTGTTCACAAGCGCTTTAAAAGCCTTTCAGTGCAATAACCGCATAGTTATGGCACAAAGGAAGCATTTGGATGATTTGTTACGTGGTAGAATTATCGGACGACTGGAATGTGGACGTACCCAGCTGGAAGTATCCGAGGAACTTGGAATCGCCCAGAGTGTCATCTCCAGGCTTTGGCAACGATTCCAAGATGATGGTAATGTGAGTAGATGTTACAGCACAGGTCGCCCCCGAGTTACAACGCCGAATGAGGACCGGTATTTAGCAGTTACTGCCAAAAGAAACAGACGGAGCACAGCATCAGACCTGTCTCGTCAGCTCTCTTCAGCTACCGGTACGACAGTTTCAAGGCAGACCGTGTACAGACGCTTAGGGCACATTGGTCTATATGCTTGTAGGCCTGTCAGAT
>BPLQ01008077.1:245564-279829 GCA_021605075.1 Caerostris darwini | reverse complement strand
CACAAAGGAAGCATTTGGATGATTTTTTGCGTGGTTGAATTATCAGATGACTGGAATGTGGGCGTACCCAGCTGGAAGTATTCGAGGAACTTGGAATCGTCCAGAGTGTCATCTCCAGGCTTTGGCAACGATTCCAAGATGATGGTAATGTGAGTAGATGTTACAGCACAGGTCGCCCCCGAGTTACAACGCCGAATGAGGACCGGTATTTAGCAGTTACTGCCAAAAGAAACAGACGGAGCACAGCATCAGACCTGTCTCGTCAGCTCTCTTCAGCTACCGGTACGACAGTTTCAAGGCAGACCGTGTACAGACGCTTAGGGCACATTGGTCTATATGCTCGTAGGCCTGTCAGATGTGTTCCACTTACCGCAACTCACTGTCGCCTGCGATTAACCTGGAGTAGAGAGCATGCATTGTGGACACCGCAACAGTGGTCTGGTGTGATGTTTTCCGACGAGTCCAGGTTTAGTTTGCAGTCTGATTCTCGCCGGACTCTCATATGGAGAGCACCAGGTAACCGCCCGTTACCACCAAGAGAACACCATTGAACGACACCGTTACGGTGGTGCAGGATGGCTCGTTTGGGGAGGAATTATTCTTGGTTCCAGAACTGACCTGCATGTTCCGAGTGTAACGATGGCAGGTCACATCTATCGGGATGTCATTCTGGAACAACATGTACGTTTGTTTCGGGGCGCCGTGGGTGCTGAATTTCTTTTTATGGATGACAACGCCCGTCCTCACCGTGCAAACATTGTAGACGAATGCCTTCAATTGGAGCATATCACCCGTATGGATTGGCCAGCATACTCACCGGACTTGAATCCAATAGAGCATGTGTGGGATATGCTTGGCCGACGAATTGCAGCCCGTCAACCCCCTCCCACCTGTCAACCGGAACTTCGGAGGGCATTGCTTGATGAGTGGTGTAATATTCCCCAAGATCAGATTGATAATTTGATGCTCAGCCTGCCTAGGCGTTGTAAGGGCTGTATTGCATCGTCCGGGAGACATACTCCCTATTAACCATCATACTAACCATGTTATACTGTTTTTTGTAAATAGGTTCTTTGTTTGAAATTTGCTCTAGGGAGTAAAAATCGCAATTTTTATTAATTATGTCAAATATATAGCATCTTTTTTGCTCTTTACCTTTTGTTTAATAAATAGACTTTACAAATAAGTCAAATTTGTTTTGCTTCTGTCTCTTTCTTTGCCTGAACTTCATTATCCTTAATTTATGGACATGAGTGTAGTTCTAGTACGGCAGATTTATTGCTGACCAGATTATTATCTCTATTATGAATCGTTTAAATAATTTTATATATTTTGCCATTATAACAGGTACAGGTACAAACAGAATCCCAATAATGTTTGAAATGCAACGACGATATCTGGCAGAAATTTTCTTGTAATAAATCCAGAAGTCGCGAGAAATTGAGATCGAACTTGATGCAAAAAATTGCGTGTCTGTCTTAAAAATTTATTGCATTTTATATTCCACCAAGGAAGTTTTGGGTGGTGAGAGATTTCTTATTATTAAGTAAAACGGTTTATAAGAAAGATTGTGACTCAGAATAGGATGCAAAAGTGCAAGCGAGTTTCTGTTGATTATGAAGAAAAAGATGGACATTAAACCATATAATGATCTATCTGCAATTTTTATGTGGAGAAATGAGTTGAAAGGATAACTGTATAAAGTCATCAATGTCAAAAAGATCGAAATGTATAAAGTAAGATAAATTGAGATAGATATTTGCATTGGCGATGGAGAGATCAATAAGAGATGTAGAAGTTGGAGTAATAGGAGTGGAGGTATTGGTATTAATAGTTTTTAAATTGTTATTAAGAATTCAGTTTATCAGAGTTTCAGAACTAGTAGTAAGAGAAAAGGATCCGAGAATGGGATGATGAGAATTAAAATCTCCGAGAATAATGAAAGTAGATGGAAGCTAATGATAAATTGCACCGAGCCCTTCAATGGTGAAAAGGGCCTAGGGGGAATAGATGCTGACTATTGTAAAAGTTTTATGCGGTATCACTAGTGTAATGGCTTAATTTTTATTGTCTGAATGAGGAAGACAGACAAGGTTAAAAGGGCTGTAAGGAATACCGGAATCGAGTGCAATTAAAAGCATTCCTATTTGTGTATTATCCTGGCCTTGTTATGGATGTTTGTTAGTGATCCGGAATCCACATTAAACTGTAGGTCTCGGTCTATTTAGCTCAAAGTGTGCACAAAATGACCGTAGAGCGACAAACCAAAGCCAAAAATCTTTGTGTATTATCTGAGCCGTCAGTTCTATAAATTAGTTTGCCAGGTAAGGGAAACTGATCTTCGAAATTAAGGAATGTAGAGCTTTCGCATATCCAAATATTCATTCACGATATGTCCTACACGTGCCTTTGATATCTTTAGGGTCTCAGCTATCTCAATCAACTTCACTTTACGGTTATCGGAAATTATTTTGTGGACTTTTTTGATGTTTTCGTCGGTAACAGCCTCTTTGGGGCGTCAACTGCGTGCATCGTCCTCGGGGCTCATTTCGCCTCGTTTAAATTTAGCAAACCACTTCTCTACGATTGATTTTCCTGGTGCAAAGTAGGAATAACGTTTATCAAGCCGAGCCTTGGCTTCAATAGTATTTTTTTTTGGCCAAAAAGCAATGCTTTATTAACACACGAAATTCCTTTTTATCTATTTTTTCAAACTAACAAAAGTTGCTTCACTAAAAATGGTATAACTCACATACTAATAGTGCAACAGCTGTCAAATTTATACACGTGTCTTTTGAAGGTTAGGGCTAACTAAAAATCATATAGATTTAATACTAGTAGAGCCATCTATGTGTCTTCCTACGAACATGTCAGCCCAACTGGTAAAGGTAATAAATAAAAAGAAGCACCGAAAAGCAACATTTTAAATTTCATTAATTGTTTTATCTTCCTCCGAAGACAACACAGTATCCTCCAAAAACTTTTTGACTACTCAACAGATTTTGAGTCTATTTAACAAGAAATTTTATTTAAAAAAATGTCAATTTTTAATTTGCCACTGATGAAGCAGATTTTTGCAGCAGATTTACCGGTTCTTGCAGAATGCATTACGGGGTGGAATTACGAGGATGTTACACTGTATATGGAAGAAGGAAATATACAGAGAAAAGAATGCCTTTTTTTATGACTTTTTATAGATAATTAACTCATTTGTTACCACTGTTCAGAACAAATCAAATACCCATGCGGCCACTCTAGGGTATTGAATCATGTTATCAAATATGACTTATTATTCTGAGTGCCTCTAGTTATAGTGTTAAGGATCTAACCCGTAAGCCTCTTGAAAATCGCAATCTAATTCTTGTTGATTGTCAAGATATGTTAAGCGATTTCTGACAATAAAGAAATAAAAAACAGCCTACAAACTTTTCAGCCCACCTGTTATATATATATATATATTTACTCAATAATTTATTCTTTATTGTTCTATGCCGAACAAAATACAGATTAACGATTAGTTAATATTAAAGGTTATGAGACAAAATAGAGAGGAAATTCCCAATATTTTTTTTTTTTTTTTTTTTTTTGCTTAATAGAAAATTGTATTTTTTTTAAACGAATTAGTGACAAATTATAGTTAATGCTGTTCACCCTCAACGATAAAACTGTAACATCAGTTCAAAAACGTCTTTTGAAATTAAAGTTTAATTAATTATAATTTTATGAAATCAATTTATGTTTTAACTAATAAAATAAATGAATTTGACTTAGAGTTACAATTTTACCTTATCATTTTTTTTAATTAACGTTATTTTAAAGTTTTTTTTATTTAGATGTAAGACCTGCAACTTTGAACAACTCAACACTATTTTGAATATTCTTTTTATTTTTTTTATACTATTCGTTCGTTCTATTTCGTTCGTATTCGTGTAAGAAAAAGAAAAATGCGTTCGTTTTAGAAAAAGAAAAATTTGTTCGTTCAATTGTTACGTTAAGATCTATTAAGGTGAGTTGTTTCATATGTGCATGATTATTCAAAAAAGAAAAATGCTGCTTTTTTTTATATATCAAGGTTATTAAATGTGGATATAAAGTAATTGATGGGTATAAAGTAATATGAAATGTTGTTTTTTTTCCCTCTCGCATGCGATTCAATAAAAAAGAATTAGATAAGAAGATAATTAGATTAGTAGCCTGAAAAAAAGTTGATTCTAAATTTTACAGTGTGGCGTATTAAATCATAAACTTTTCACATTTTGATAAAATTAAAAACAGAATATTTTTAAGTCTAAATAAATATCTCAAAATTTTCACATAGTATTTAGGCAGTAATAGAAATTGTCTGCTTCACATGAATTTTCGATAATTTAGAAATATTTTTTTATACAAAGTTTAAATCATTTTCATTTAAAAAAATGAACAAATTCATCTACTTTTGAATATTACATTTTTATCTAGTATTTATTTTTTATTTAGAATATCATCATGACCAGTTCAAGCAAGCATACTAAGTTAGAAAATAGCAAATCCATTATTAATTTGCAATAAAAAAAAGTATACTATTAAACAAATTGCGAGAATAACTAATTTAAGAAATGTAACTTTCTTTTGTTCTTCTGTCTTAAAACGCTATAACAAGCATTGTAGAATAGGCAATTAATAGAAATCTTGAAGACCAACAAAACTCTCATGGAATAAAGCAAATTATCATCTGAAAAATTAAAGGAAATTCAAGTTACAGGACTAACGACAGAATTGCAAAAATATTATTGAAGTTATTAAAGCCCAGAAACAGTTCTAAAAATAATTCAATCAGTTGGATATCATGACTGTGTGGGCAGTAAAACAATTTTTTGTTACTGAAAAGAAATAGACTTTTAATTTCATTTGCCAAAAATATAGGAAAATGTCCTTTTAGGATATTGGAATAGTGTCATACTTGCCGTCGAAAACAATTTTAAAATATTTGGAATTGGTAGTTGCATAAAACTGTGGAGAAAAGAATTAAAATTAAAAAAAAAATCTATTTTCCGACCTTTAAACAATAATTAAACTACTACAGTCAAAAATCTCGGTTAATAGAATATCAAATTTGATAAGGATAATGATTCTGTGCATACTACCTTGAATATTCGATTATAGTTATTGTAAAATTGTCATTAAATCATTTCCTTATTTGCCAGACTTGAATGCAATATAGCATATTAGAGAAGAATTTGAAAACAACATTTCCTTAAAGAAACGTTAAAAATATGTAATATGGTAGTACAAAAAGAATGCGGTAAATTATGGGATGAAATCACTATAAATTAGCCTTATTCATATCATGATAATTAAAAAGTATTTAAAGCTCATTAATATCTTACTAAATACTAAAAATTATTTAGCAGATGTTTATTGAACAAAATTTTTCTATGTGAAAAATTTTGTAAGTACCATTCTTCCTTTCTTCATGCATTATTGAATTTTTTCAAGTTGTTATAAAAAAAAAATTACATATGTAAAATATGTGCATATAAATTTTTTTTCAAACCAGTAAATTTGCCATATTTATTTTAACATATATCTAAGAAATTGCATATTCATATGAAAAACTTGCGAGTCATTGTATCTATATGAATGTTTGAGATTCTTTGATCTCAAGTGGCTCCCCATCATACCCCAGTTTTCTGCCAAGTTTGCAATTGCTAAGGGGTGAATAATAAACAGTCGCCTAAAGGCAACTTGTTCATTTTTCTAACTATGGCAACCTTGCATCCTGTTATGAAGATCTTTCTGGTTTATGATTGATTTCATTTGACTGTGTGACTTAGAGTAATGTTTGTTATATAAGGGCCATCTTGGGATTAAACTAATTAGAAAAATCTAATAATAATTTGTTTAAATCTAATTTATTCTTATTTATGTATATCATTTATAAATAGTTATTAGAGCAGGAATGGTAATTATTCTCAGTATTATAGTGAAATAATGTACTTCATAATCCTTTAACATCTGTATTTAATTACTAAAAATAAAGTCTAATAAATTATTTATATATATTTTTAGTGCTTTATGTATATTTTTGCAAATTTTTAATGTATGAGTAAACTTAGAAATTTTACATTTCATTATTTAAATGCGTCCTATTTTGGTTAAATTTATCAGTATTTTCAAAATCATTATTTTTGACTTTTTTTTTAAAATTCTGTTGAGCAAATGTGTTTAGGTTTGCATTTCAGTCAGACATAAACTGTAGCTTAACCGTAAATGGTCAACGAAGATAAACAAAAATTATCTACATCCCCTAAATTGTGATTTTACAAAACAATAAGCAACTAATAAGCATAAATGTGTGTATATCTGTGTGAGAAATGCATATGATTCAAGTTGCATGCTTAAATGCATTAAATGATGTCTGAATGAAAGATTGTGACCACACCTGGCGCCATTGGATAAGAGAGGCATCAAAGATCAAAGGCTGCCCAAATAATATAAACATTTTGTTGAATGATGGTTAAATACTGACTATGTCCATATGTTCTCCTAGATTTTTACTTAAAATTAAAAAATCGTCTTTAATTTAGAGCTTCTTATTAGGTATTGTAATCTTTTTCTAGTATTAAAAATTATATGGCTATCCATAAAAACGTTTTAATAATTTTAAAATTGATCTAGGGAAGAATGATATTAAACACGATTTCGTCTTTGATATTTATCTATATATTGAGCACATTTTTCTGAATATTTCACAGATTTCTTGTTTCATATTCCCCATTTATTATTTTACTTTTTTATCTAATTTACCTTTTAATAATTTTCAGATTTATACTAATCAATGAGCTAGTTCTATTAAGTAATTAATTAAAAATAGAAAAGGCAGTTTTAAGTGTATAATAAAAATCCTTTAGTTACTTTTTTCAATTGCCTAAAATATTGTGTTATGCTACACCCGTTTTTATACATCCATAATAATCTAACATGTCTTAAATAAAACATGCACTTATGCATATAAATTCAAAATAAAACTAACAGTTTTGAAGTGCACATAAACTTGTTAGTCCTGCTTATGAATCTACATTATTTGTTCTTTATATGGAATATTGTTGTTTCTAATACAGCTGGCAAAACAGAAGTTAATCTTTATGCCATAATCAAAGGCTGCACCACTGTTACTCATTTAGCACTACCAAGGGGGCACATGTAGCTTTAAAGATACGCTATGGACGAGAGTAACACTACCCCCACAACACTCTATGATCTTATTACACAGGGACCTATAGTTTAAAGTGGATTCCGAACCACTACAAACATCCATGCCTCCGCCGGGATTCGAACCTGAAACCCGTGGTACCGAGTGCTACATGGGAAATACACATATAAAAACGGGTGTGTATCAGGTCCTTTATACGGAATAGTAGTCATTAGAATCATCATTAATATTGAAAAATGATGAAATAATACTATCATGTTTGAATTTCTCGTATGAAAAATACAGTGGTGTTAATTTTAACTCCTTATTTATTAATATTTAATATGGTTAAGAATTTGATTCCCTTGAAACTCTCATTAGTTCCTTCCATTTTTATGAAGTGAAATTGCCTCTCATAAAATCTAAATTTAATCTTTCTAAAATCCTTTCTAGTTTCCTAAGTTTCTACTTTTACCTATTTTGGTACTGAAATAATAATAATAAAAAATAGTTGTCATTAAATGTCCTTTATTTTACTAAGAAAGTGCGTAAAATCTAGATTCCTCAAACGCAAAACCAAAATCATGTTATAAAAATGATAATTAGAAGAATCCTGGGAGGAATTAAACTAATAAAATGGGAGGCAAGGGAGTTACAGTAAGGAATTATGTAACTCCTTTTAAAATATAGATGTCATTAAGGGCCTAATATTACATGGGATGAGGTGAGTTGGTCATCTTGCCTGTATGTCAACAGAATGTGTTTTCCAAAAAGATTTTTCAAGCTAAACTATTGATAACTAATTAAAAAATTATTAATTAAATATTAATAATTAAAAAATGGGTGAAATTAAAAATAATTTTTTCATTGCAATAACTAGCTTCAAAATTATAAAATTCAAACCATTACTAATTACAGCATTTAAATTGAAAATTTAAATGCCCCCCCACCCCGCCAAATGGTACCATTTCTGTTTTGAAATAAAACTTGCAATATAGGATTAAAAAAAATAAAATGAGCAATTTATAAACATTTTAAACTTAAGAAATTAAAATTAAATAAACAACTTACATGGTAACTGGAGAATAATTTCAAATAATAAAATTTAATTCTAACAGAAAAAAATGTAAAGTTTTTTTTTCTAAAGATGGATGCTGATATGTGATTGGTTGATTGAAGTAGTTTCTATCATATGTCTCTGTACAGAGTTGTCAAATGTGGCTAACCTGTAGCAAAGAGATATGAGAAATTTTATAAACCCACAAAAAAAAAAAAAAATTTTTTATCTAAAATGGGTTTGAAATAATTTAATTTTAAAATTGAATTTTTTTTAATAGAAATAAGTTTAAATAATTAATTTAAATTTTTTTTAAATTTATAGTTTAAACAAGTAATAGAAATTCTGTTCTGAAACACAAATAGGATTTAAAAAATAAAAGCAACTACAAACATTTTTAATTTTAAACTGAATAAATTTAAATTAAATAAGCAACTTAGATTCTAATAGCAATTAATTTTCCAATCAAGTTTCAAAAATCATACTGAAGAATTAATTTAGTAGCTAATTTCTTCATAATGCCTATCTTGAAATTATGGTTGATGATTAGTCTAATTAATTACCACTGGTGCGGTTGGTTGATGGGAATTATTATTTTCTATGTGTAGGGCTGCTAGATGTGGCTAATCTTGGATATTTGGTTTAATTTCAGAAGTTGCTGTTAAAAAAAAAGTTTTAGTATTCATTTTTTCGGCTAATTTCTCTTAAGTTTAAAATAATATACTTATATTGTTATTATTAATATAAAATGCATAAATATTATGATTTACTTTTTCCTAGTTATTCAGAATAGCATTGCATTGTTTTTGTCTGAATTTTTTAGAAAGATTTATTTGTTCTGCTCATTTAATTGTATTGTAATCGAAGTGGAATTTATTCCGATTTTTAAGGTATTTGTTAAACAAAAAAAAAAAAAAAAAAAAATATGATAATTATTGTATAACATTTTTTTTTAATTATTATGATGAATTCTCATTATGTATACTTATTGATGGAAAAGAAATTCATGCAAGAAAGCACTTATAAAATGCATCTAATATTTATCTAGTTAGTATTGTAAGTTTATAATAAGCAATGAAATGTGATGATAATAAATGTACAATTATGTAAATAATATGGGGATATTCCCACGCTAAAGTGTGATAATAGTTCTAATGCCATTAACGTTCCACGAGAACAAAAAATTTCTCAAAGCCTGAAGTATTTTATAATTAAATCATATATGGAGAGTAATTCTCATTGGTTAACTGAACTCCTCTATGTTGATCGGCTTTAAAAGATATAAAAGTTATCAAGGAGTCTCGGGATGAGAGCAGCACTCAAAATTATATTAGAATGGAGTGATGTTACATATTCATATGGAGAAATTCTGATTGTTGAGAAGAAAGCTAATACAAAGGCTTCAATCTGGATAAGATTGTTGACTTTAAAAAAATAATAAAATAGTGTAAATGTAACGTAAATAGTGTATGTCTTAAAGCTTTTGATGAAGGATCTCTTTATACATCACTAGTCGTTCACAAAACCTACCCACCTTGGTACATGTTCAATAATGAATTTTTATGTTACACCTACATTTGAGATGACATTCTTGTTCTCTTATAATTTTTGTAAAATGTTGGTCTTCATTTTCATGAGCCATTTATTCTTTGCATTATCGGAATATATGACTTTGCAAATGCTACACTTGGAAAGGAATTAATATCATGTTCCTCACTAATTCTAAGTGTAGAGCTCTGATAGTAATTTATATAAGTAAAACAATATTATGATTTTGCTGGGATTCTAGTTATGATTATTCATGCAATGAATCAAAATAACCGCCACTTTTCTGTACTGTTCTAATCGAACAGTACAGAAAAGTGGCGATTTTGATATTATATCCTAAAAAAGATGTTATGTTATCTGGTTTCACATATGTCATGCAAATTAAACATTTACTAGACATTCTTTTGATTAGTTGTTATTCTTGAGGAATCCAGAAGCGTTTTTGAAGTTATGCAAATGCATCCATTATTCATGAATTTTAAATGTTCTTGCATAACTAATATTTCTATGAACTTGTAATTTTTATTTAGTAAGATTAGGTTGAACAAAAACCACTTTGATGAAGTCTACTATCTATATACAATAAATTGGTATGATCTAAATAAAAACATAAGCTGTAAATTTTCTTAATATATTCCTTTAGCTTTAATGATCCAACCTCTTTTTCTTGCTCTAGACAATCTTATTCTTGTATTTCTACAATTCTATGCAAGGAATTGTCTTTTAAGAGGGACTTTTGAAGGAAATGAAAAGCATCTTCTTTCAATAGATGGCACTGTTTGCAACCAGGTTCTTTATTTATTAATGTAACAACTCTATACTTCTTTGACATGCCTATGGGGGTAATGTTTCTCCTTAGTAAGAGTTTTTTTAAATTTACCTTCCCACAAAATTTTTCAATTTTTATAACATTGTGTTTATATATCAAAAGAAAGTCTATACATAAACAATGAAGTCTGGTATTTTGTGCATTGTTGAGCTTATTAGGAGAGTTACTATGATTTGATAGTACATACATCTTATGTAAATTTCTAAAAATACCATAAAATAATAACTGCATTTGAAAATATTCATCGCACATATATTTTTATTAGATTTTGTATGATACTTCTGAAAATATTATTAAAAGAATGTGATACTATTTAAAAAATATATATATATGCAGAATGATTTAAGATAATCTACTTAATTAAGGTACACGAACACCTTTAAAACGCGGTTTTCGACCAAAATTTCGATCTTGAAATTTTTACATTTTTGAAAAGCCTGTATTTTAAGCTTTCTAAATATCTTTACAGTTTGTTTCTATCTGTTTTAGAACTAGAGTTGTGTTAGTTTAAACTTCCCTTGGAGACGAATTTTCGAACCGGAAGTATGATTTTCATAACAGGAAATGATAGTTTCAGTATATTTACCTTCATTATTTCCTCAATATTGACTGTAAAACTTATTCTAATATGAATAAAAATCATTAAATAATGTTTTTATCACTTAGAAAAAAGTTAAAATTATTGTTATCACTTGATATGATAAAGAATCTAGCTACAAGTTATCTGAAACTTTGTTTACTTTTGCTGTTGTTTGTTATGGAAATATATACAGTAATTCACTTATCCATTTGTTTTGTTATTTCTGTCATCATAAAATAATAAAACATTTTTTTTTAAAGAAGAAAATACACCTTTTTATGAGTTTGAATTGGAATAAAATATATTGAATGAAAAGTTGTGAATCAAAACATTGAACTTTTCTATGCTTAAAGTTTGTCAACATTTTTAAAGGATATATGTTGTGAACTGTTATTTCAAACACTGTGTGTGGTATTTGATTAAGAATTCTAAAATGATATGTGAGCTACAAGATAATAGGATATAGACAATCTAATTTTAAAGAAAGATGATGAATTTTAAGGATTTTTTGAAAAGTGTGAAAATGAAGTAAACTCTGCAATTATTTGATTTAATGATAACATTAAAAATTTATTAAAGGTATTATAATAGTTGCAAGTTGAAAAGCAAGGACATTTTACGTTAAAAACTTTTATTTGAATAACATAGAATTTGAGTGATCGAAGTGATTGAGTGCGAGTGCCGAAGAAATTGATAAATAGTACTTTTAAGTTGAGTTATTTAAAGAAAACAAACCAAATAAATAAGTGTTTATATTAATAAAGGAGAATTTAAAGCTCAATAACATTTTTATGTATGTACATTTGTTTTTATTTCATTTAAAAGTTGTTTTTAATTAGTTCTTATTTGAATTTTTATGCATTGTATTCATTCAAAACATTGTAATACCAATATTTCTGTTCTAAATACTTTGAAATTTCATGTAAAAGTTTTCCTTAAATGTATAAAAGGAATAGAATATGGAAATTATCCTAAATTCATAACTTATTTTTATTTTAGTTGTTAAACTAAAAATTTTTGTAAATTTTTTTTAAAAAGCTTGTGTCGACAAACTTTAAGTATGCTAAAATGTATAAATAATTAAGATAGAAATTTGAAAAAAGTATATTCTCAACATAAAAATACTTAGAAAGGAAAAAACTATTCATGTTTTATTCATTTATTTATTTTTGAATTATGAACTTTTGCAACATCACATTTTTGCAATTTTTATCCATATGTTAAAGAATAAATTGTATAAAAAATAGTTAAAGTTGATATTTTTATGTGAAATTCAAAGGTTTTGAATATATTCAATCAAAACACTTATAAAATGTCCTGGATTTAAAATATTTAGCCCTTTTATATTAAAAAAGTATTGCCAATAGGAGGAAGTTGTAAAAAGATTTTTGTCGAGCAAATTTTAACTTCTTCAAAATAGAGCTCAGAAAATATTTAGAGCTGTAAGGAAAAATAAAACTATATTTTTTAATAAATAAGAATATGAACTTGATAATTCAATGGTATTTTAATATATTTACAACATTTTAAAAAGTAATATCTCTAATTAAAAGTTGTTTTTAGCTTTTTCTCACAATGAATTTTTATACTTATTGTTTTCATCTGAAACACCATAACATAAGTAATTTTGATCCAAATGCTACAAAACTTGGAATATATGTTTTTCATAAATGTTTACAGGGAATAGACTTTGGAAATGATTCTAGATACATAAATATTTTTTATTTTAATTGTTAAACTTGGAATTACATGCAAATTTTGGAAGAATTTTGTATCAACAGCATTTAAACTAGTACAAAATAATAAAGATATAAATTTACCAGAGGTCTATTCCCTGTAAAATGTTAGTGCAAACAAATACAAACAATAATGATTTGATTTTGAGTTATGTTTTGTAACAGTATCAACTTTTGGCCATAAAATTTTTTTTATGTGAAATCATTAGTTTTTAGATGCATTCAATCCAAAGGGATGCAAAGATAAAAAATTTCAATAATTTCAAAAAAATTCCTTCGAAGGTGTTAGTGTACCTTAATTTATTGTTCATACATTTTTAAATGAAACTAATTTATAAGAGACAGGTAATACAATAAACCACCTTAGTTCTATTTAAACAAATAATTTATTCCAAACGGAGGACTATGTTTATTTTTAAAAAAAACATGCATAACATGAAGGGGAAGAAAAAATGTAATTAGCTGTTAGTCAGCGAACATTTTATTACTTTTCCCGTTTGAAAATATTGTACCTACTGTCAATTCAGGCACGCTATGTCCTACTTTAGGAATAGAATGACATTGAAACATATAAACAAATTCTTTATTTTTAAAACAATTTACACAAATTTATTGATAAAAGGTCCCATACACATTCAAAACATTACATAAATAGTCTAAAATAAATTCATTCTGAAAATCAATATTTGAAGTTACTTTCAAAGCTACATCATGTATAGAAATAATTGCACTTTGAAATTCAAAAGGCATCATTATAAAATGTGGCATCCAAATACAATCAACTTTGAATTGATTATAACTTTATTTAACAGCTATAAATGTAAAAGTTTATTTACTACTGAAATTTTTATTTTTACAAATTTGAATATGAAAATAAACTGTTTTTCTTAACCAAAAAGCATGTGCAGATTTTTGTGCATGCTTTTTTTACTGTAAAAAAAAAAAGACCCTCTATATACTAAATTGAAGGGCATTAATAACGTTTTTGATGGATGAATTTTTTCTTCATATAAAAACACAATATGCATATATATGAAAATAAGCAAACAATGAAATCTAAATATATATATATATTTGATGTGGAATTTCAGATAAAATCCTGCCTATGGTAATTTTTACATTTCGTTTAGCAGAAAATAATATTTAACCAGCCCACTAATTTTTTTTTTTTGAAATTGTGTGTAAGAACCATTTAAATAGAAACCTACGCTACATTCTTAATAAATACTAGCTGGTTTTAAAATGAAATAAATGCATCAGCGATTTTGATGAAAATTCCACTTGCAAAAAAAACTTCATATTCCTGAAATTTATTTTTTCTTACAAAATAAAAGTATAATGAGAAAGATTTTGTAAAATACCTGTATAAATTGCTGAATGTATAAGAGTTTTATTAATTTATACAGCATATACTTTCACCACAGGAAAAACAGTTTTGCATGTTAAAATCAAATTAATAGACTATATATATTTTAAAAATGGAAAAAGCTTAACTTTTTCCTATATTAACTGTAAAATTTTAAAAGTTATATATTAGAAAGTAATTCTTACAAAAAAAATATGCATAATCCTGGAAATAATTTTCTATAAAAGGTAGACAATTATATTTTTGTTTTTAATATGAGAAAAATATTGTATAAAAATGGTTTTTTTTTCTTTACATCATTTTATTCAAATTTATTGAGAGCAAAAAAAGGCTTTCAAACTTAGCTCCTAACATTTTTCATGTTCACTTCCCACGATTTTTCTCTGAAAAATATATATATTTTTTTTTGTCATTTTTCATCATATTGTTTCTTAAGAACATATATTAACTTCACATTATTATTAGAATTAAATATGTACAATTTTAAATAGATGTTGAAAATTATTCAATAGCCTGATATTCTACATTACAATTTATGCAGGCATTTAACATTTTGTTGAATAATATATCATCTACATTTTAAAATAAGGTTTGGAAAAATTAAAATCATTTTTATTTTTTGTTGAAACAATTCATTTCTTCAAAGAAATACAAGCTAAAGTATCTGCAATAATTTGGAACATATTAAATAAAAAAAAAAGCCTTAAAAATATATCCATTAGTTTCAAAAAACAATGAATTAAAAGCATATATTAGTATGATGCAGTTTCAGGAAAAAGGAAGTTTAAAGTGTTTTTTTCCACTTTAGTATAAAAAGGCACTAGAGTTTAAAAGAACACAGTATGTATCAAAAAACATCCATTAAAAAAAATATTTGCTAAATACTTCAAATAATTTTGTTTTTGGTATAAAAATAATTATTAAACACCTCAACAGTACAAACTACATTTTAAGACAATGCATGAAATGAAAAGTACAATAATGTATATTTCAATAGGGATAGGAAAGGAGAAAAACAACCTTTAAAAAGGATTAAATGAGATTAAATCAAGAAGGAACTTTATCACATTACAGCACAACCAAAAATGAATTGAAAGCAAACTAACTGAGCAAATGAATCTCTGAACTCATTTTAACATGATATATTCAGAGAGTAATAACAAACACTACAACCATTACATACATTCAATAACATCAACGCAAAAATGGAAAATTTATATTAAAAATACTTTTTTTTTAAATAGCTGTATATGTTTTGAGGTAAAAAAATAATACGTATATATATATTATCATTACAAAAATCAGCATACCTATTTAAAGTTTAAAATCGACTTCACACTACTATTCACTGGTAATAAAAGAAATAAATGCTTTTTCCTAAATGGCAGTATTGGAATATATATATATTTTTTCAAAAAATTGGAATGAATGAAAATATACAACAAAATGAGAAAAAACTGTTAACAGAAGAGCTCAATCCTATAAAACTTAAACAAAAAATTAAAACATGATTTGAATTTCTGTATGCTAGAAATTATTTTAATCTTGTACCTTTTCACAAAAAAAAAACTGAAACTTGTTTTAAAACAATTCTCATAAACAAGTTTTTTTTCACAGCATAGAAATTATGTGAATAAACATGATACTTGAAAAATAAAACAAGAGGAATTATATTACAAACATTCTAACAATAATCTTAATAATTAAAATGCATAAATATTTTCTGTCAAACATCTTAAATACAAAAGATATTTAGTAAACAAATGATAACCATAAAAATACCAACATACAAAGGTAATGAAAATATCACTCAAGCCTGACAGTCATTTAAAATTTCATAAAAGCTATATGTATATATGCTATAGCTATAATAAAATAAACAAAACATTTTAATTAATATAAAAAATACAATTAGCCATTTTATATAAAATATTATAAAGTTATAACAAAACAAGAGCTTTGCATATTATATATCAAGATAAAACTACAAAGTTGAGCCTCTATTTATAAGGTCTTAGCAATCCATGGAATGAATTCAGTGGTTTGTTTAATAATGAATGCTATTGAAAGAAATTAAAGGTGCATTTCATCCTTTGATGAACACTTAGTTGCAATTTTTTTTAATTTTCAGAGAGCAAGTGGTATTTTTGAAGGCTCACACAAACGTAGCTAAAGCAGATGGAGAAGTTGGTGCAGCTGCTTTTTTATCTTTCTCAATATACTGTCCAATAAATGAACCATCTTCGCCAAATTTACCCATTTCTCCTTCACCATAATCAGCCATGCTATCAGTATCACTCTCGTGACCTTTAAAGCTGCTTGTTAAAGAAGTTCGGCTGCCTCGTGGAATTGCATGTGTTTCAGCCCTAATATTGCAGAAAATTATTTTTAAGAATTAATACAAAATAGTAAATTTATTACAAAAAGTAATACTCTAATAACAATGCTAAGTAATTTAAGCTCTAGATCAGTGGTTTCCAAAGTGGGGTACTCCAAAAATGAGGAAAGAGCAACAGCAACGTTACAATCCGAATTTAAAAAATAATCTCTTCATATTTGATGGATGTGATCAAACACCAAATATAATTAATTACCTTTAAATTAGTAAGGACAATAATAAATCTTAATCATTTGAGTCAACATACCTGTGTGGAAGCATGTTCTGCAATGACAACAATTAAACCCACATACAGAGTTAGAACCAATGGAATTGTATTAACAGAGGGAATCCAACCAGATTTTTAAGTTATTACTAAACAAATTCAATTTCATTAAATACAAATAAAATAAGTAAATTTATAATTTAATTTAACTGTATGTATATTTTTATAATAAATAATTTGATTTTTGACCACATATATTAAATGGAGTACAACTTTTAATTATTATCCTCCAAAATGGTACACAATCAAAAAAAGTTTGGAGGTCTCTGTTCGTCATAGTTTTACATTATATATTTTAAACAAAAAATCTTGTTATAAATAGTTCATGCCAAATATTATTAATAGGCCCTTTTATTTAAAAAATATTTTTAATATACCATAAATCTTGATAGAATTTGAATATAATTAATTCAAACATTTAAAAAAAATTCTGTGTAAAAATAAACAGTTTTAAAAATTTATAAATCTTGAAAAGCAATTTTAATTTATAATCAGCCATTTTAAGAAAATTTAGCTAATAAGCATTTCAAAATATTTTTAGAGAATGTTATTAAAACTTACGGTTTGCTATATTCATTAAATCCTCCGTCATCAGGAAAATCAAGATCCCTTCCTTGAGCAACTTCTTTTTCATGAACAGAATATTTACCACCTCTATTTCGTTTTACCAAACAAACTAAAATCAATAATAATAATAGAAGAGCTATAGCACAAAGCATTCCAATAAACCAAGCAGCTGTAGCAATGTTCTCAGGGCCTTCAGGAGCAGCCAGTACTAAAATTTCAGAAATGTAAATAAAAGAACTTTCTTAAGTATGATCATTAAAAAAAAAATTAAATATGAAACAAATCAACTGTATCTATCATTTCGAAAAAAAAAAAAATCTAAAATATATAAAAATTTATGCTTAGAAAAACTTTACCTAATCCACCAGTTTCAATGTCCTCAATTCTACTTGGAGTTTCATAATGTCCATCTACAGCCACAACTCTCATTTCATATAATGAACCAAAATCCAATCCTTTTACTATAATAGAATCATCATTTTCTTCAATTGCAGTTTGATCCCAATGACCTTCACCTATAAAGAATTGCAAAATTTATTCATAAAAATTAACATGTCCATACAAATCTAAAAATTCAAAACTATAAACGTTTTTTTTTCTTCTTTCAACTTGTAAAGACAGAACTCATTCACTATTTCAATGCTTTTTGAACATAACATTAATACTCAAATACAATATTAATGGCTGAATACAGAATATACCTATATAAATATTTACATGTATGCATTCAGTAATAATAAAATATGTTAAAACTTAAATCACAATTTTCCTGTCATAGTAAAAATACTTATTTCACTAAACTAAAGTATATGTAAATGTTTTATTAATTTCAGGTTTTTTAAACAAATGTTTTATATTTCCTTCATCTTGTTAAAGATAACTAATTTCAGTATTTCTATGATGATGATGAAGATTACACTATCAGACAAAGAAAATGCAATACCATGTAGAGGACCCAAAATGCAAGTTTGTCTTGTGATGAGTTAGCAGTGTAATAGGGAATAAAACATCAGATAAATTAACAGGCTAATGTTTTTCTTGCTGAGAGAAAGCTGTTTTTTATAACAGAAGAAACATGTAACTGATGTCTGACTGACGTTATTGAGGTTGGTTTTGTCAGTTCAATATACACACAATTTTACAAAGGGTTTTCCCTGCACATGGCTGATAAACCTTTTCATCATATCACAGTTGAAAAACACCATAATACAAAGGTTTTAGAGAAAATGAATTGCAGAAGGGAATGTGAATTGGGGTTACAGACGAATCCAGATGTATGTCAGCACACTTAAATCACAGCATAAGCATGCTATGGCATTGGCACCAAAATCTATGCTTATTCATATTTTGCAAATGATGGAGGGTATATTGCATGCTTCAGTATTAACAAGAACAATTTATTGACTTGTCAAAAGTGGATAGTTGCCTTGCTGCTCTTTAATAAAACTGCCATTGACACTAAGTCATCAACACCAAAGATTGCAATGGTATCAAGGCAGAACAGAACTTTTTGGACAATTGATTGTCACAAGATAATCATGGATTAGTTTACTTATTTCACCAATGACACAATCAAGTATTTGTGGGATAAGATTGACTGTTGATGCAGCCTAAAATAGCATTAACATGAGGATAAATTGTGAAGAATGATTGAGAGCATAGGGTCATCAATCCCTCAGGACACAATCTGTACATGGTTTTTATTTGTACCTCAAAAAGTCAAAACATCACAAAGAGTGGTTCCATTTGTTAGTGATAAACTTGGATATTCGATCACTGTATTGCTATATCTTTTTGTAATTAAAACCACCATCTAGATAACATGTCTTTCCAATTTTTATCACAATCTATACACTTTTTTTATAATGTTGATTTTTCATGATCAGGCAGTGCATATGAACATTAAAACTAAGTATTGCTATGACAGAATTCTAATTATATAATTATTTATTCTCTTGAAATAAAACATTTTTTTCACAACATAAAATTGTTGCATTGTTGATTGCATGCTACAGTATTAACAAGAGCAATTTAATGACTGGTCAAAAGTGAATAGTTAGTAAAGTAGGATAATGGATTTACCTTTTCTTCTAAATTGAACATAAAAATAGCTACCAGGGTGACCATCTACAGCTGGAACCCATGTTACAGATACACCAGCTTTGCCTTGCTCACCAGGTAAATGTGCCCATACAAAATTAGGAGTGTCAGGTGCTGAAGAGTTAAAGTAAAAATTACAATTGCTATAAAGCCTTTAAGATATAATAAACTAATAATATAAAATGGAGATCACCAAAATCAATTATAGAGGTATTAGATATAATAAAATTTTACCCTGCATTTTCGTTTTACCAATGCAGCAAATATACATGTATAAATAGGCATGGATCAGAAAAAGCAATTAAGAAATTACTACTTATGTCAAACTTTAAATCAATGAATTTTCTAACTGGATTATCTTTTAAACAATCCTTAAGATGCTTTCTTATCAATATCTTACTTACTTAAGCCTGCAAAAAGTCATATAAATCTTTTCCCCGATAATGATTGATTAATGGTAATAATTTAAATACATTGAATTCAAGAATAATAGTACAAAATTCTGAACCAAAGGTTTACCCACACAATTTGAGAATTGTAGAAACCCTTTATAACAAGATATTACTACAACATTATTTTAACATACTTCAAAAATTAGGGACATTCCTCCACAACACAGCATTCCTACAAAATTTGAAAATCAGGAAATTTTCTATGTCACAATGGATTTGAGTTTTAAGAGGAAACATTTTATTATATGTTTTTTAATTCAAAATGAAAGTTGTATTAAATATGTAGGACTTTATTAGAATTTTAAATTCCTAATGATTGTAGATTATTAAATATATAGTCAGGCTTATTACGTTTCTCTTTTAATTATACATTTTAAATTGACAAAAATTCCAAACAAGTATATTATTAAACATTTTTATAGGAATGCTATATATTTCTTTTAAATAAATTAAAATATAACCTTGGACAATATTTACTGGAAGTATAATAGCAACTCCAATAACATTTCATCTTGCTAAGATTATGAATGCGGACTTTGATTTAAGTCCAAGATTTAATTATAATAATAGCGATGATGACAAATTATTGATTAACTCATATACTTTATTCATTTTATAAATTTTGGACCAATTCAATTTTTCAGAATAAAGCGGCCTTTATAAAACAAAAATAATTTTTGTTACTGTTAAACATGAAATAAAATATTAAAAACGGTTTTTTTACATCAATTATGTTGAAAACATTTAATTTTAAATTAAAAATCTAAAATATAGGAAAAAATGTTTACATTGTATATATTATACTTTTAAATTTAATCAATAACCAAAGGAAAAAAGAAGTAAAAAAAATATCAATTAGTTTCTAGCAATAAATACTTCTTGACTGAAATTTATGAATGCAGAAAATTACCAAAAAAATTAGAAAACTTATGTAAAAATATACATAGAAAAGTGAAATGTATTATAATTCAGAGCAACGAACACTGATTAATATTTTTAATGGTTGTCGCCGTTCTATGCAATGTCAATGGCCAATTGTTAACTAATAAATAAAACTGTGTGCTTGAATTAAAATTTGTTTTGAAAGAACTCTGGGGGAACCATTTAAAAAATGAATTAATATTACGTTTTTCAAATAGTTTTTATTTCACATTCAAATTCATTTTTTTTTAAATTACCTAATTGGTTTACAAGCAATCCAACTTTTCAAAAGAAATAACTTATTTTCAAATTTGAGACTTTGAAAGAAAAAAAAAAGCTTTTTTAATTACAATATACATAAATTTACACTAAAAAATTAAAGATATGTAATAGCTCATTATTTTATGTGTTTAAATATTTGCAGCTTTCTCATGTGAGATATAATGAGGGGCTATTACTTTAATATTCCTAATAATATTTAAAGCCTGTAAAATGTTCATAAAGAATTCATTATTATTATTATTTGAAAACAGTTAAATTTAATGTATAAAATATATAAATAACTTTTAGATATTTCAAGAACCTTCTTACCATTTTCAGCTGTTTGAGCATTAGTTTTTACTTCTACATAATATGGATCACCTTGTCCAACTTTTGTTGTGGCATGAATTATCACTCGATATTTTGTGTCTGGTTTTAAACCAGCAAGCTTAGCCCTAGTTTCTCTGGGATCTGTAATAGAAGGTTGTCTTTCTAGGATAGTTCCTAATGAGGTTCCATCAACTGAAATGATAATGAAGAAAACTTAATGGATGTTAAAGGAGAGGAAAAATTACTATACAACAAAATATATATACAAGATAAAAGGAGAAAAAATGACATGATTCAATCTTTGTATAATAAAATTTTAAATTTACCTCTGCGATAATATATTCTATAACCAGTGAGATTGCCATTGGGTTCCATAGGGCGCTTCCAAATAAGGTACAAAGCACTTGCACCCATTGGAATGGCTTCAAAGTACGATACAGGTCCAGGTGCTAAAAACATTTGAAAAAATAGAAAAACAAATTTAGGTGAAATTAAATTTTTAAAAATCTAATAAAGAATCTAATAGCATTTCTTTAAAATAGCATCACAAAACATTAGAAACTAATTAAATAACCCATCAAAGCAGTTTCAAATTAATGCCCTGAATTGAATTCTTCTCTGACTAAAAAAATAAAATACAGGGACAAAAAAATAAATTATACCTACCTTAAATTATTACCTAATAATTAAATTATTATGTAATCAAACCTGGAATATTACAAATTATAACTTTAAACAATTTACATAAGTTCAGTAAAAATTACAAAAAAGAATATAAAATACATTATTTAGACAATTATATAAATTTCATTATTTTCTGGTGTTTCAGTGGTTTTATAGCGAAGATTTAAGTAGACTGATATGTTTTATTAGAATCAGGTTTTACTTTATCTATTATAAGTAATTTACTTAAGTATTTTCGTTTTTTTTTTCTTTCTATATTACTATATACAGAACTTTTTATACTTAAGTTTTTAGCTTATTTTAGTTTCAAATTTTACAAATAATTTTTAATAACATGATCCAAAAATAATAAAAAGGATTTTGTAAATCAAACTTAATATACTGTAATATATTGCAAAAAAAAAAAAAAAAAAATGTCTTGCACAATGAGGCCACCACTTTTTCTGAAAGATAAATAGACAGGGTTTTTTAAAATATAACATGTTTTTATAACGAGGCTTCAAAATTAACGTGAGGCCTTTAAACGAGGCTTCAATATTAACGTGAGGCAAAGAAAGTCCTTTCTAAAACCTACTATTCATATATTAAATTTTACGCCTATAATAATAAGGAAACAGTAGAGAAAAGCTGCAATTACATTCACACACATTCCTTTTTTATCTAACTGCAATGAGATCTAATATGTTTTTATACTAAGCATTATTTTAATACTAAATATGACTAAAAAACGAAAGCCGATATGTTTGACAAAATAACACGTTAAAATTATTTTTAACCGACATTTATTTTTTTCAAAGGAATACAATGATTATATTACACTATAGCATACAAATAATTTATTCAACTAAATAGTCATAAATGCTGTTATACTTTTTCATACATATAGATAATTAAATTTAATACTTTCTCGGATTCATTTTTTTTAAGATGATACAAATAAATCCAGAAATTAAAAACCAATAATTTAAAACAGCAAAGAATGTCATAATAAGCCAGATTTCATTGATACCGTAGAACCTCAAAGTAATCACTTTTTAATTACAGAATTCATTACAGAAACATTGTTTCTCATTAATTGTTTATAAATCTTTAGTTGTCCGAAATTGAAGGCTAGAGTTATAGCTTGCTCTGGACAGCTAAGAAATTTTGTTTTTTCTAAAACAAAATTTGTTTAAGTTTTATTGCAGTAGTATAGTATAGCTGCATATATCTGTTTTAGAAAATACAGAAAATTTACCAAAAACATGTGAAAGAAATGATTAAAAAATCAGACACATTTTATAATAATTAAAATAAATTTTTAGAGAAGATTTTTATTATGCCTGTAAATAGAAATGGATTAACTAATTTTTCATGCAGATAAGTGTAAGATAAAAGAGTTAAAAAAATACACAAAGCTTCTGCAAAATGTTGAAGAACCAACAGTAATGCAGCATATTTACAAAGCAGGTTATGCATTCAATTCTGCTACAAATTTACTACCATATTTTATATTTACTACACAGTTCTCAATAATGTAGTAAAAATATCAAAATATGTTGGAAGAATTACTAAAGGTTACTACGTTTTCTCATAAAATGGAAAACCAATGTTATTTTTAATGTATCATAATAAATTTAGTTTCATACTGAAATAGCCATTCATCAATCCAAAAAGAAACAAAACAAGAAAACAGCAATTTTTCAATTTTTTACAGCAACACATACTACATTAATAAAATCTTACTTTGATCACTGAGTTTTAATAACAAATAGCATAATATAAAAAACTTAATAGGCTTACTTCCTTCAGGTGTTAAGAATTCAATGTAGTCTGACGGGGGTCCGTTATAAACATCATTGAAGGCACAAACTCTTACAATATTAGTTGAAAATGGCCTGAATATATCAACTAGAGCTTCAGTGACATTTCGAGGAACAATAACTTCTCTCAGATGATCTTCACTTTCTTCAGATGTCCATGTCTGAATCTATTGTCCAACACTTATTAGATACACACATTTTTAGGCAATAATTATAAGATTAAAATTAATAAGTTGTGATTTAAAAAAAACATAGCATATATCCAAATTTTGGGAGGAAGCAGTTTTGGCTTTCTTAAAACAGAGTGACGAAAATCACAGTTCCAAAATACTGTAATTTCTACCCATAATCTGCAGACTATGCATTTCACCTCAGATTTCCTATGTGTATATTACAGATTACAAAACACAATGGCTAAACACTCTTTCCTAAAGTATTAATTAAAATATCTAAAAAAGGGTAAAGTAAGTCTTTTAAAAAAAATGTGAAAAAATTTTGGAAGCTCTCTGGTTTCCATTTTCATTTGCTCCAAGCAGTTGACTCCATTATTTAAAAATAGTAGCAACTTTTAGCGTCAAGCTGTTCAGATTCTTGGAACTCATTAAACAGCATCCTTTTACAATGATGTGTTTTAATTATTCCATCATGTACTGATCATGTTAATCTCTTTCAATTAGTGTAGCTGTTTTGGGTTTGACAAGAGAGGGTAGGAACAAGACACACACAGTTATCACATCATTCAATTATGGAGGAAAAAGCCATATACATTTAGTAAGACCCTGACTTATGAAAGATATGAAACAATCCAAGGTTGCGATTCTACTACAATATGTTCCTAGGAAGGAACAGAAAAGTAAATAGTGAGTTTAAGAAAAAGTAACAGATTAAATTATCGCGAAAAATTGGATAAATATTTCTCAACTTATGAAACTTTATTTCATAAAAATATTTTAATGTTAGATCTAAATTATGAAGATACAGCAAATACCAAAACTCTTTGAAATTAATTTTGAAAATGAGTAGCAAATAACTGCAACTACACTAAAAAAAATGAAACAATGTTCCCTCTTTGAATAAAAATCTATAAATAAGATTGAATGAACACAACTATCTCAAAAATGCCTTTTATTTCCTAAAATATAATCTAATTCAGAGTTTTAAAATATTTTTAGCCTCAAAAACTCAAAACACCTGCTCTACTTAAAAATATTTAACCATACCATACCATACAGTCATTTATAATCTCAAGTAATCCTACTACTATCTGTAAAATATTTAGTTGAAATTCTAATTTTTCAAGTTTAATGTGTTTTTAATTTCATATTACTTTTTAACTAATGCTTTCAACCTAAAGAATATCACCCAATATATGTTCGGGAAGAACAAGGCAGACCTAAAAAAATAAAATAAGGTTTCTCAAAAATAAATGTCGTTTAATTATTGGTTCGACATATCCGCTAGTAAATTTCAAAACAGGTTCCCGAAATTCTTAAGAAAACATTTGTAAGGAAGAATTTAACCATTTCCTCATCTATCAAAGCTGTTTTTTTGCTGAACATCATGAAACAGTTTTTGTTTTTGCTCTGTAATCCGTTTAGTTGCTCACCTCTTCTCTTCCTTTCTGATTCAACCTTTTCTTTTTCTAGAGTTTCGGATTTTTTTTCTTGCCATTGATTCAACATACTTAGAATGCTAAGATGTCACATAGCTCCACATTGTTTTTGTTATTTTTTAATTTCTCCAAATGCTTTTACTCCATCGAAAATTTGTCTCTACCCAACAAAACTTTGTCCAAACTGATTCACCACCGTGCAATCTGAATTTATAAAAAAAAAACCTTTTTAAGAAAGGCATGTCCATGAGAAAATGTTAAAATCAGTTGTGCATATCAGGGTCTTCCAAATTATTAAATATGTTCGACCAGTAATCATCTTATTTGTTCTACTTCGTTTTTATGTAAGCTAGAGGTTAAGAAAAGGCTATTTTTGAACTTAAATGTTAAGTTAACATTGGAACCATCCATAGATATCTGCACTATTTTTTCAGATAAACAGATAGATGCTATAGCATCTTTGAATTTTTCCAATTTTTTTTTGTACAATAATGCTCTAAAAATACAGATTTCAAGTATTTTATAATGACTTGATTTTTGTCATTAAAAAATCTAATTGTTATATCCATCTGTTGTTTTTGTGAAATTTTGTTTACTATTCGTCAAATCCTATTCTTAAATACTTTCATTTTTTTTTTTATATTATTATTCATGAATCTAGTCAGAAAAAGTAGATAGACTATTATTGAATAAAATACCTTCCTTAGTTGAATTAAAAATTGATTTTTACTGTTTGATTTAATTTTGCTTTAAATGCTTTTTGGTGGGTAAAAAAAAAAGTATTTAAATTTTTATTTATTCTCTCTTTTGCTTTCATTTTGCTGATGAGGACTTGCTTACCGATATTATTTAACGAGAACGCAGTATTTCAATAAGTACATATTGCAGAAAATTCATCAGTTTTTACTTCTTTTAGCCAAAAACAGAATTCAGGAAGTTCAATCAATGTTTAATCAATTGAAATATTGCCATTTAACATAATTTTTTTCAATTACAAATATTTAAAAGCTATTTAAAAATCTCAGTAGATAATATTAAGTTTTGCAAGTTGCAAAATACTGCTAATTTTTTTTTATATCTCAGCAAGACATGAAATTAATACATAATTACACTGCACAACACAATTTTAGCTTTTGATAAAAAATTTCTTACAAATTTTAACTACAACTTTAAAATTTGATCTCAAGTTTTTTTTTTACAGACAATGATGAAATTATACCTAATATTTGCAATCACATCAAGTAAATAATAGAACACTCTTTTCAATCAAAAAAGTTCTCAATTAAATGAACAATATAGCTACTAGTTAAATACACCCAAAAAACAAAAGATTTCCATAAAAAAAGTATTAATGCATTTGACATGTGTTTCCCTTAAAATACAAGAAAATAACATCAACATTTCCGCCAGGAAAGCACAATTTGTGTGATGCACGAATCCCATTCCGATTAGCGATCGCTATATAAGTTTCTTTTTCTTCATTGCAATCGGAATAAAAGAAAAAGTGGGGGTAAATATGAATAAAATAGTATGAAATAATAAATGAAAATATAACTCTTCTTTACACTTTAAAAAATGCCAAGAGGAGAGTGAATACCAGCCAGAAAAAAATTGCAATTTTAAGTGATCCTTTGGTTAAAAAAAAAAAATGCATATGATATATAATAGTAGCATGAAACAACAAAAATAGTAATAAAAAGTTATAAAGACAGTTCAGAAAAAAAGGAAAAACTCAGAAAAAAAAAAAAATGAAGCCTTACAAATGTCATACAAAATATGATCTCCCCTAATTTGTACACACTTATAATGTTTTCAAGCTGGCAATAATGTTGTTAACCACAGTTTGGGGAATTAGGCTCTACTCTTCCAGCAATGCAGTCTTCAGAGCATTTACATCTCTTGAAGGAGGATGTCTATGTACAATTGCTCTTCCAAGGTAGTAAACATAAGTTCTTTATCAGGTTGAAATCAGGAGACTATGTGGCTACAGTATTAGCTGAATGTCTTTAATTTCAAGGAATTAGTCTATGAAGTTTGCTCGATGTGGACGAGCATTATGGTTCATAAATAAAACGTCAGATCTACATGAACCTCTGGAAAGTCTTACATAAGGCTCTAAGACCTCATTCCAATATATCTGGGCTGGCACAGATCCGCTATTGAAAAAGTGTAGAGGCGTCAATCCATTGATCATTATTCCTCCCCATAGCATTACATCTCCACTATCCAAACGGTCACATTCCATAATGTTCGAGAGATAATTTTGTGTTCATGACTCCCTCCACATATAAACACATTTAGAATCATCTTTAAAACTAAACTTCACCTCATCAGTAAAGAGAAAATGGGACCAATGGCGTGCATTCCAGTTCTGATGTTTTTGCACCAATTAAAGCGAACAGTCTTTTGTTGTAAGACAGTGAAACACAGACCTTCGGCTTTCTGGCATTAAGGGCCTTTTAATTAAGCTTTCTGTATATCGTTTGCCGTGATACAGTAGTTCCAGTGGCAGTTGCAAGCTCTGAACATAACTGGCGAGCAGTAGATTTCCTGTTAAGAAAGGGCAGTTATTGCCAGATATTGGTCTTCAATCCACAAGTTCCCATTCAGAAGCAGTTGTAGGGTGGAAAACCAAAAAATGATTTCCATAGCAGCTTCGTAGTAGGGCAATTTGCATTTTTGTAACCACTTTCAGTAGCTTCGTAGCAGGGCAATTTACATTTTTGAAGTACCTTTCTCTCTCTCAGTGGTTTCGTAGCAGTATATTTTTTATCGGAAGAACAGTTAGTTCTTCACCATAATTTCACAACTTTTCTTACGTTTGTATCTGGAATTTCTTATTTTGAAATTTAATTTTTCTAATTTTTGTCAAAAACTCCCTGCCTTTCCCTAATCTTTTATCAAAATTTTTCACTTTTCCCAGTTTGCAGGTTGAGTGGCCATCCTATTTCACTTTTAATACCTTGTATTTCGATGAAATATGCATACTTAAAAACATACTCCTGTTCTGGTTCTTTAAAGCATACATTTTCTCTTCAATTTCTATCATGTCTAATGTATGCCTGAGCATTTATGTTAAATTTTAAATTTTTTTTGGCATCAAAGTTCGATTTTAAAGTTCAAAAATATTTATTCTAAATTAAGATACCACCTTGGATGTAAAAATTAGATTTTACTGGCACAAGATATTAAAAAACCCGAACCCATAAGCTTTTCCAAAACAATGTTAAAAAGCAGGCCTGAAAGCATATCACCTTGCTAAACTCCATTCTGAATGGATAATTCATTAGAAAAAACTCCCCTTGAATTCGAATTCTTGCTTTTAAATTTGCAAGAGTAGCTTTCGCTAAAAAAATAAGCTTGGATGGAATACCAAGTTCCTCCATCACCTAAAATAATTTACCCCTATTAATACTATCAAAAGCCATTCGAATAATGAATAAATAGTGAATATCAATACCATATTCTAAAGTCTTTTCAAGAATTTGCCTCAGTCTGAAAATATGATCAATGATTTCCCTCTGCAAAAACCACACTGATACCCTATTTGGGAGTCAACAAATAGTGGCATTCTTTCAAATAGAATATATATGAAAAAATCTTATATGTTGTACAAAAGAGATTAATGCCTTAGTAATTTGAGCAAATCAAAGGATCTCCTTTCTTCAAAATAGAACAAATAACACTTGTGTTCCAATAATTTGGCATATGCATCTCAATTATTGAAACATCTTAATACTGTATTAAAAAAAATTAAATATTCCTGAAATTTAAACACTGCAAAAAATGTTTAAAAAATCTAATTAATTACCTTGTAACCTCTAAAATGTCCATATATGGAATCTGGTGACACAGGCTCCCAGACAAATATAGCAGACTTAGCGTCTTTGGGAGGACTTAAAAGGCGAAAATTTAATGGAGCTTCTTTAGGAACTATAAATAAAATCACATAATTTTATTTTCCAATAAACGTAAAAATTGAATCAAAAGATAAAAAGCAATACGAGTAAAATAATATATCAAAAAGAAATCAGTTACCATCCTCTCCAGAATATCCTATTATTTCAGGAGGCACTGGAGCCTGCCCCCTTCGATTATGTGCTTCTACTTTGATTCTGTAACGCTTAAATGTTGGCTGATAGTCTACAATCAGTTGATTTTGTCTCCAATCAGTTATTTTTTCATATTTCCAAGTAGACTGTGGATCATCATCTCTCTTCCAAAATACTTTATAGAAAAACTCTGGAGCATTATGTTCAATCAATGGCATTGGCTAAGAAATGAAAACTATCAAGTTAAAATAATATATATATCTCGTTCATTGAAAGAAAATGATTAATTAGGTACAATTTAACAGCAAAATAAAATGGAAGGAATCCAAAAAAGGAAAAAACCTTGAAATAAAAATGTAGGTTTCATATCATTTTCTTTCTTTTCAAATGACTCATTACAAATTGCTGAAATTCTAATGACATAATATTTAATCTATATCATAAATTAATTAGTAATCGATAAACGAATTTTACAGGATTCATAATATCAAAGCTTTACCATTAAAGGAGGTTTTAATAAAACCATTAGTCATGAATATTAATAATCTACATTTTCTACGGTTGTCAAAGAATTCTTCTTTTAAAAGAAAAAGCCCATTTTTTTTTCTTCTGTCAACAACACATCTATAGCTTGTTAAAAAAATGACTTAAGCTCAGAAATAATGTTTACAGTTGTAAAAATTCACTTTTAAATAAATCAATTAAGTTATATAAGATTGATAAAAAGAAAATTTCAAAACATTAATGAAGAGGATCACATCAATAATTATTTGATATAATTTGAAACTACAATAAAATTAAATTTTTTTTTCTTTTTTACTTAATCACTTAATAAGATATTTTTTAAAAATAAACACTTAATGAAATAAATAAATGCATTTAACTTTTATTTATCTGTTCTGTATTTTATTAAAAAAAATCAGTCATACATATAAAAATGAATAAATGCTTGAGATGGGATTATTTAGAAGTTTTAATTTTGAAAACTTTGTTTGTGATAGCTTTTAACTATTAAATAAGCAGTGATATACCAACAATTCCCTCTCACAATGCTTATTTTCTAAAATACAATACAAAATATACATTAATCACTGGACACATTTAAAACAATTGCTAGTCCAACTAAAAGTTTTGGAAACTGAAAGGGCTTGATTCTGCAGTGTCAGCTATTTGAGCAAACACATCAGTTTGCACATGTATTGTTTTAAATTATTTTTGTGATCTCCTTGGGTTGCTTGTATTTATTTTTCTCGGACAGCCAGCTGCTCTCACAAGTGTAGATTAAACATGAGTCAGAGATACAGAGTCAGGCATAATATTCTCTTTAGATGTCATGGTTTCCTGTTTTGGCACCACTTCATTGAATAGAATATTGTTTTCAAATTCATCAATAAACCGCATATCTCGGTTTGCAATTATTTTTCTGCACTTTTAATTCCACATTTGCTATGCTTTCAATATTGTTTCAATATTTCAATATTTTTTCATTATTGTTCAGACACATAGCTGTAGAAGGAAATTCTGAGAATTTTGCAACCATTAAACCATTATTTTGAATATACAGCTTTTGAATATACACTATGATGCTTACTGCCCGATTTTTAATGATAATTGAATTTTAAATTTCTTAAAATTTTGATATACTCAGGTTTCTATTTTGGTTGGACTTTCATTTTTTAAATTTTATTTCAGGATTTGATTTCTTTTTTGATGCAAGAAAAATGAGTTTTTTGAGAATCAAGTAAATTTTTATCTTTTCTTGCTTCCCATTTTTCCATTAACTTTATTTTAAAGCTTTGTGTTTAAGCAGTTCATAATGCGATTCAATTGCACACTTGAAGTTCTCTAAAATATCAGGAAAACGGTGTAACAATAAAATGGAGAGAAGATCATTGGCAATTTCGATATGTAATATGTTGCTTTTTTTGCAGGTCTTTTCAATTCATTAACTGCTTTTAATTTTGTCCACACTTTGTTCAAAGTAGTGCAATGCATCATGCTGCAAAGTTCATTGAGACTCCACCAACAAAATAATGTCTTATCAGTTTGGATCCATTTCTAATTTATGGATCCATTATAGAACTTTTTAATAAGTTTGGATCCATTTCTTTAGCTTTCCTTCATCATTAGTTGTGGCTCCTTCAGCAATTTTGGTTTCAACTCTAATCACATAATAACAATAATGATCCTTCTTTTGATTAGAATTGTTTCGAATTTCCATATGTTGTAATTATCTTTACTCAGCTTTTTGATGCCTACAACTTGAGTTAAAAAAAATCTCAGGAAAGAAAGTTCAGCAAAAATATGTCATTTTACGCTTAAGGCCAACAGCATTTTAAATCTATGTAGTTGGCTTATTTTGAAAAGCGTTTGAGGCTACTTCTGTTTTCACATAAATTATCTGTCTGGGCCCATAATCAATTATTGGAAGCACATATTTAAACCAAATATATATATGAATAAACAAAATTAATTTTACGGTAGCAGATTAAATTTAAAACACAAGTAATAAACCAGTCATTACATCTTAACATAGGCACAAAGCATGAAATGTCACTTCCTGAAACGACAGCTATACAGGACATGGAAAAGCATCAAATAAGTAGTGATATATCAACAGTTTTTTAAATATAAAAATTCAAGTTCATAGAAGTAGCTATGTATATTAAATTGAATTTATATAATATTACATAAATTCATGCCCAATTTTTTGTTAATGTAATCATTTAAGCCAACTTTTTTTATAATCATAAAATATTTCAAATTATGAGCTGATAATATAACCATATGGTAATACAATAACTATAAAATGCTTTAAATTTTGAAGATGTAAAACTTATAAAAAAAATTTAATAAGTGTACTTTAATTTATTAAATACATTTGAATTATTAAAAATTACAGTAATTATGATTAGTGTTTAATGAAACAAAATGAAAATTCTACAATATTCATAAGTGTTTTTACATTATGATAGATGTCTAAACTTCTCTGGAATGAAATGAACAACGGTTCACAATTGTACAAATACAACAAAATAAATATATTAAATCTAAAATGTATGTTAATTATAACAAAACAGTTGCATAATTTTGTAAGCTTTTTTAAATTATATTTTTATAATCGGGAAGACAAATATTACAAGATTTGTCTATCAATGAAATATATATGAAACAAAATGGTTAGTATCAGCCACAAGAAGTTTTTGAATCTATCTATACTAATTCCTTTACTCCAGATATTAAATTAAAAGACAAAAATAATAGCTTTGATCCACCATTTAATAAATTATTAAATATAAAGTGAAAGCAACAAACCGTCCAAGATATAACTAAATTATCAGGGTGAGTTCCTCGTCCCATAACTTTATCAGGATTTTTATATGGCACAGCTTCTGGGGTAGCGCAATGCTGAGATGGTCCACTAGGTTCACTTGGTCCTATTTTATTTCGAGCTCTGACACGAAATGTATAATTAGCCCAAGGACTCATTTCGACCTAAAAGTATGAATGAATATATATACTAAGGAAATCAATTTGATAATAAACATACAAATTTGAAATATAGTGACTTCAAATAATATTATCATGATCAATTATGGAAAATAAAATATGATCTATTACTGAAAATTTTTTCTTAAGACATTCTTGAAGAAACAATTATATACACCATGGAGTAGTTCTATACCTTTTTAATGCACTATTATTATTATTATTTTTAATTCAAGAAAAGAAAACGTAGTAGACTGTGATGGAATATCACATAGCACTTTTCTGCTAACAGAGAATATTAAATATTTACTGTATTATTAAGAGGAGAGAGAATTATTAAAAACCAAATATCTTTAACAAAGTTAATTTTCACATTGAATGCATCATAAAAATTAATTTGAAAATAAAATTTCATTATTTCAAACTAACAAAATTATCATTCATAAATGAAAATTTGATTAATTTGTTGGAAAATTTTATAATTGGTATTTGCATTGCAATTTGATAGGTGCCAAATAATCAAACCACACTTCTAAACAAATATTTTAATGTTTAATTGCAAATAAGCCTATTGAAACAATCAATAAAAAAAGAGAACAGTATTAGATGAGTATTGAAAAATAAAAATGTACTAAGAATTTTACAATTAAAGAAATGCAAAATAAAATAAAATTGAATGATACCTTTACTCGAGTATCAGCTGCAGGTATATTTTTGAAAGCATTTTCCCATGTATCAGGTGTAAATGATGTATTATACTGGATAGAATAGCTAAGAATTGGAGCACGTCTATCCCCCATTGGTTTCCATACAACCATTGCATAAAAACCATCACAATCAACATGTACGATGCGAGGCGGATTTGGAACATCTAAATTGGTAATAAAAAACTTTGTATGAAATGCTCAATTTCTTAAATAGTAAAATTATGCTTAAAAAAAATTATGATAGTTTCATTAAAATAATGAGCCTTAAAAAAAACACAAAATAAATGTAATCAAAAAAAAAAAAAAAAAAAAAACATAAAAAAAAAAAAAAAAAAAAA